>QNGE01000232.1:37501-123738 GCA_008508345.1 Paragonimus westermani | reverse complement strand
TTGTACAATGGTGAAGCATCGTTAGTGAACAAAACCAAGAGAGAAACTCTACAAGCTTGAAAATGAATGGGCTCTGATATAAGTATGTCCACTGGGTTCCATAAATTCACCACTTCCAAATCAAAGAAAGTGCCAGCGGGTAGGTTCAGAAGGCGTAAATTAAATAACCTCGCGCACGATTTGGTAAGCAGAACTTTGATTATCAAAGGGTTGGTGGAGACCTGGAGCTCATAATCCTCACCATACAACCAGGTTGCCAGGACGAAATTCGGCTAAAAATAGAGCGAAAACACTTAGTTTCCAAGTTCTGTTTATCGTTACGGTAACCAGCTAAGTTCGAAAGAATTTTGCATTTTCAAATAGAGGTGGATATGGAGCTAGTAAACAGACGTATGATCAGTTACAGAAATAAAATTTGAAAATGCTGTTAATGGCAGACACTGAATCTTCGTACAAAAGCCGACATATCCGGCAGATTCCGAAACAAAATTTTTAAGTCATGCCCGTTCTTCATCGACCACACGAGATCATTAATCAAATAACTCATTTTAACATCATTTCGGTGGTTCTATTTCACACCAAACGAAAGTGTTTTACTGAACCAATTCGACGAGTAGATTTCAACGGTATCTATAAAAGATTCCTGAGTTCTCGTAAAGTGGTATAGAGGGTTTTCGTGCAGTATCAGCGGAGGTACGTCACTTTAACCACTTGTAATAATGTAACCTATGAATACTCCGACTTCAGAATATACGTCTGCTTTGGTGACATGGACTTATTATTTTATTATACTAAGAAAAGCTTAATAAAACCACGTTCTTCAAAACATTCAAATGAATCAAGGTGGCAGCTAATTATGGCTGTTGTCACTTGAGCAGTATATCTGCGCGACAGATTGGTCCCATGGTTAACTTCTGGTGCGCAGTTCTTGTCTACTTGGGATCGCTTATATTCGGCTCAAAAACGCCGTCACCGGATACAGTGTCTGCGTTTTTGAGCTGACCGTTTGCTCTCCTACCTTCAAACAGAATTAGCCCTCCACAGCTTTTGGAGTCAGTGTTAGGTTTATGATCTCGATTTGAGCGTGTGTTGCCTAAAACAGTATGCTTTTGCAGCTCATCCGCATGGGGTCATGACTTCATGTGGAATGACCCATGCGAGTAGGCTCAAATCACATGGTACAAAACCAGTTTCATTTGGCACTCAGGTTTTTACTCGAGGAACATGTGCACTGCTGGAAGCAACTGGAAAAGAATTACTACCCTATTCGATCGTTGGGCTGCTTCCATGGAAGTAGCAGTAAACTCCAAGAGATTCCTTGATAACTTTATTACGGAATCGCGTTAACGCGATCTGTGAATTTGTTCACACTTATGTGACTGTCCAGTCCACGTTTTTTTACATCATACATTCCGACTATTTGATTGTGACTCACATCACAAGCGAGTGAGACCCGAATCCATATCTTTGTTAGTTATTCATGTACATTATACAAAATAATGATCACCTATTTAACGCGAGCGTAGTAATCAGGAAAGTAAACTGTGCTAGTTAACACGGAGCAACATTCTTATGAGCTGAATGGTATCCATGAATGAGTTGATTCGACCAGTCATAACTATGTGAATAAAAAGTACCGCTAGTAAAAATCTATACAAATATGATATAAGTTGGTTCAGACTGCTGAATAGTATCAACGGTACATGAAAGATATACTAGTTTGTCTTCATTGAAGACAGATGTAAATCCGTTTACGTGGATATCACCAGAAACGGCAATTTTAGGTAATATGAATATATTGTTGAGATAGGGAACTTCTTGTGAAAACATAAAATGTTAAGTTGAAGAGAAACGTGTTTTTTAACCTCTCGGGGGCAATTATTTCAGTTTTGAACCTCTGCTGGTTAATAAGGTTAATAAGCCGGTATACCGGCTTGTGCACTTATTGCGGCCTTCAGCCGATGATGAAAATTTGAAACCTCTGTTTTGTGTTGGCTGAAAGGTAAGTATGCTTGAATATTCGTATCTAACTTTAAAATACATTTGACACTTGTAAACTGAGGTGAATTGTTTTTGATACTGCAATTTGGAAAGCTGGTCTTGAAGACATGGTTGAGTTCTGTTGTAAACATGATTTGCCTCACGGTATCTGAAACGTTCATTAATAACTACAGTGCTTCTTTCACGGTAGAGTAATAGGAATTCTGCCGTGCGTAGAATGTCTTGCAGCAAAACTGCTACATTGGTCACAGGATAATCATGGAAGCTAACAGAGGAACGTCGAATTACAACGTGATGAGTTTACAAAACGCGTGAAAATTGTTCGTGATATTTTTACCATACCTGAAGCATTGGATATGTCAGTGATTGACCACCAAACATGACATATACTCAAGTCCACAGTGGAATACCTTATGGATAATGTTTCTGAAGAGCTGATGAAAGAATCATCATTAACTAAAGTCTCAAAACTCAGCCCATTGCCAAATTATGGAGGTTGTAATAAAAAGGTGAAATAAAATAACACTATGCTAGGTTACACAGGTTGTGGACTACTAAAAAATTGCTCCTGGTTCCGAATTTCAGGCAAGTGAATACAGTAGTACGGTGTTGGTATCTATGTTGAAAGAGTCGCACATGTAAAATGCTGTGCGGTAGGTGAAAGTAAGCAAGAGATTCTAAGTTAGCGGTATTTTCCTCTGGCTAACTGAACGTAGTGCATATTATTGTTTCTGGGGGCCAAAAAATTCGGTCATTGGCTACGTAGCTTGCGTGAAGTAAGACACGGATCGGTCATAATCTTTGAAAACAAAAGTGAATAAGAACACCTGGTGTAATGAGTGCAAATGGGGGTTGCAAACAGTGGCTTTTAAACAACAAATTAGAAAGCTGAGGTCTCACGGCTTGGAAATTAAATTATTATGTTACATTACATGCATCATCGGTTCTGTTGGTTGGCTTATCAATTCAGCTGTCTCAGGAGTAGTGTTAAACGTTTCTTTAGGGTAGCCTGCAAGGTTCCACATTCCATTCACAAGCCACGGATATCTGTCGAATGATATTTTTAATTGACTTGTTTACTGACAAGTAAGTATAATGAACAGAGCATGGCATGCGATATGACATTTCTAACAAACCAGGCCTTGGTTAGCAAAGCTGTGTTACTTGACCAACGACCTCTGATGTTTCCGTTAGTGTTTACAAGCAAGCAACAGCTAATACTGCGTGATCTGTCTTTGTTAACTTTTCAGTTCAGATGCTCCAAGAAGAGGGTTCGGTAATCTTCAAGCAGCTTGGTAGCAGCTGCAATTATATTAGATTATTAGTTTCACGCTTGTTGCTCGTCCTAAGGTAGCAAGAGGTTGTCGTGATCACGCTTCTGTAAGAGTGTAATTGAGTAATTGCTTCTTTTAGTTTTTCATACTTGTCACCCATAGATCATAAATACATAACTTGACTCCGTTTGTGAAGCTGAACAACTTTTTAAACTTAGTTTAATTAAACGGAACGCTGATGATAAAATTATCTGAAGTGGGTTCATCGTTTTTACCTAATGGACACACTGAATGAGTGCAACACAAACTGACCAGAAGTGCAGTTCATACATTGAAATAATAGACTTTGCGTCATCACAACAGATGAGTCAACCTTTTTAAATTATATATATATTTCAAACTGTCCATTCTAGCAACACCACTAGCAGAATAAATTTGGACAGAATTCATTTTGGGATGGTCTACCTTGGTAGAATAAGTATTTTAGCCTGCACGCCGGTAGGGCTTTAATCTAGTAAAAGCTTATTGTATATCTGCTTGAACACGATTCACACCCAACCAGAGTCTTTGTACTTCAGCCAGCCTCTCTCAAAAAGAAACCTCAAATGCGAATTCCGTTTGTGTTAGAGATTGGCAATAGCGTGTATATCTGCCACAGCCGAGACTGAAACTCCAGTTAACGTTCAACTTGGAATTAACCGACTTCTTTCTACTCCTTAGTAATTTAGAATATGGGCTAGCGAATTTGCTGAATCAGCATTTTCAGAAGTTTTAGTTGCGTGGTTATCGATAAGAGTTTAAAGGACAGTAAGTGGGTCTATGACCAGGACGATTGGCAAACATCTCACGCTAAGTGGTTCAGCGTTCATCTAAGTTGGTCATGCTTTATTTGAGGTTAATTCCTCAGTGATCAACCTGGTTGCCTCAGAAAAGCATGGACGGTGTTTTATTCTAGATCACGGCAAGGACCATCATTACTGACAAACAAATTGAGTCTATTGCTTCTTTCTATAAGAGGTCGGCTACAAGATCTGCTTGAGTGGAAAGGCTGCAATCCACTAGGAGTGATTCTAAACTTAAAATTAACCCAGCCTCCGATTCGCCGTTGGTAAGTGTATTTTATTGTCTTGAAAAAGTTTTACGACAGCTGGTGCAGTATACCTCTTTGTGCGAACATGGTGCACCTGTTGCTAAATATTAATAGGTGTTTCTGAACCGTTTGCGTTATTGCTGATGGTTGAGTAAATGTGGCATCTCTGCGTACTGTGAACCGTCTCACCTAATGAAAGTGAGCAACCCAGTTTTTCCATGCCCTTCATTATATTAGAAATCCCTTGACTCTTACGGAAAAATTAACGATTATTCACCAAACTGTAGTAAGGAGATAGATTTGGCAAATGAAATGATATCAAGTAACTGTTTATTTATATACTACAGGCTAGTTATTAGGTTCCACCAGTGTTGGCAGAATGACAGAGGTGATAGTTGCTATTAAAAAGCTGGTTGGATAATGACATCAGCAGCCTGAAACAGCCAAGTCTACTCGAAGATTAATTAACACGGAGGACTTCCGTTGTTTACCTTCTTAATATCCTAGGATATGACTGTGATTCTGAAGGCTAGGTTCTCATCAATGAGGGAATGAGCTTAACTAGGACTGTGGTTGAGGCTAAATAAGTGAATAAAAATTCGTCTGTGGTTATTCTGGATAGTATTTATTGCAGGCTATTCAGAACGTCTTCTAAGTCAAAGCTTGCTGATTACAAGATTTTAGTGTGTGATAAGACTGTATCTAAACTGAATCGCAGATTTCGCCCGTTTTGAGCGCCGTAGAAGATAATGTAATAAAGTAGCGTCAGCTTAACTTTAAATTGACCCAACTTGCGTGCCCGTGAATGCGTATTATTACGGTTATTGGAAACATACTAATGTTATCATAATAGACACACTCGTTTGATAACCGCACAAAGAATTTGGTCACACGTACAAATACAATCTGTGTTGTGTTCATTTCACAACCAAAAATGTCTTAGCTACGGTAGTGCCTTTCTCATTTTGCAGATCATCCGTGATTTCCCCCACACAATCAGAAAAGGATTAATGGCCTATTACGGTGGAATTGAAGGGTTAGTTGAGTCAAACGCATGAGTCAGTGACTATGTCATTGACGTGATAGTTTATATGAAATGTATTTACATATAAACTGCTTTTTTCTAACTGAGATGCCTGCAAGTTCTTAAAATACCATACAAGCTCGCTTTGTTTACGTTATTACTGTAGTGAGCTGAAGTAAATAATAACGATACCACCATGATATTATATGCTTTTGCATGTTCAGTGGAACATAGTAACAAAATATGTGAAATCTCCCAAATGATTCTTGTTTAATTAACACACGAAAGTTTATTCAGTTAGTACGTACTGACAGTTAAGCAGGCAGTGCGACAGAGTGACAGTAAATACTGGAGTTTTTCTCAACGTAATGACAGTAGTAGAGCAAAATTCGGTGATGCATCCTTTCGTTTTCAGTCGGTTTTGCCTTATCACCGCCGTTTAAATTTGATACGTTATTCGTTGACGAGCACAACCCTCGCGTATTTGAATGGTTCGTGAATTTTAACAGGAGGACTCAAGAAGTTTCCCGCCAAAATTAACAGAATATATTTTTGCATGAGGTGTGCGCATCACAGTTAAACCAAGTGCACATTCAAGTTGATAAGAAAACACATGTTTATGATCATTCTGTAGACTCACAGAATATCCCTAGGTGTCCGTACAAAGGGCTCATACTCCTCCTAGTGGCTGAACGGATCAAAATGACTACAACCTCCTGCAAACATGCTGAATGGGCAGAAAAATTCAACGACGGGAATATTTTTCATGAACTTTTATTCATAATTTTAAGGAAGAAAACTCTATTTGGGATGAAAGCGTAATCAGTACTACCGGGTGTAACACACAGAGATGATAGATTATTGCCAATTTTAGTTTATGCTAGGCAGACATCTGTTTTAATACAGTATTCATACAGATATTCATTGATTCATTTAATGCGTATGTTGGTTTCTATTCCGTACGGGATATTTTGGTGTGGCCGTATTTACAAAGGTGAAAGAATAACTTTTAACAACCACTGTGTCCAGTCCTCATAACCCCGCAAAACTACTTATAATACAGTGGACTAGATACTTACTAGCCTCATCGGTTACGAGCAAGCTAATCGCGTCTATTACAACCCACTTCTTACAAAGATATTTGTGTAGTTGCCGTATGAGCCCTATGGGGATGACCAACTGATGGCTGGCTTATCACATTAAAGATCTCGTTCCCAAGCGGATAGAAACACAAACAGGAACTCCAGGTGCCTGTATCTAGACCAGCGAACGTCACCTAGCTTCAATGAGAGCAAAACACATGATCCGCACACATGACGCACATTTAAGAGGCATTCTCTGCAATTTTTGAAGGCAAACGCACTCTCCAGTTTATTAAGGCTATGCTCATCAAGCGTCAAACCGCTCTCTCTGTGTTCAGAACAACTTCTGTTGATGTGGCAGCTGCCCTGGAAGTCGGCATTTCCGTTATTCTGGCTTCCACTCTCGTGTCTATCTGTCTGTCTCTTGAGCTATAACTTCTACCCTATAGAATCCTGTCATAATGCTCAAAATTAGTTAAATATACGCGTGTGATCACTGTGTACAAAATGTTGCACAGGAGAACACCACATAATTTACGTCTTTTCCTTGTCGTATTCAAGTTCATCGAAAGAACGAACTGTTTGAATTTTTGCAGTCAAAATTCCAATTATGCTTAAGTTATAACAATTGCACGTCGATTTTAGTGGGACGACTGGTTCAAGAATGGTGATCTTGCGAGCCGACGGGAAACAAGTTGGAAAGTCGGAAGGCCCCCACACCAATTATTGGGTAAGTTCAACATTGATATCACACATAGTTGTCAAAAATAGACAAGTACATAATGACACATTTACGTCAATTCACGAATCCCAACAACGTTTCGAAGTAGGTGACAAAGCAAAATGTAAAAGCAAAATATAATCAAAATATATCTCCACCGTATATGGTTGACAGCTTTGAAACACAACTCTATATATAATTCGATAAAACGGCCACAGAGCAGTCTTAACGCTTTAGGATATTCCTGCTTAACATAATGCTTTTGAGGAAAACTCCTGCTACATTCTTAATATAAAAAGTTCAACTTCCGTCCACATGTGTTCGTATGATTTGTAGGAAACTTCTTTAAGTTAGCAGCACTTTCAAATGACTAAAAGGTCCTAAAGAAAAATTGAACAGGAAATGTATAATTATCCGTGAACTTTTCGTCTAGTTTCAAAACATGGTCGAATGGGATGACAGAGCATTGTTTTTCACCAATAAAATTGTAAAAGTGGCCAAACCAGGAAGAAGGTATATGTTTGTTAACAACTGGTCGAAACTATTGATCACCAGAATATCAGCACGTTTGTATATCACTTTACTTTTTGCGACCATTCATTTTATTTTTGAGTTACGAACCAAATTTTTCATACCTTTGATCGACCACACTGACTCAAATCTCTCTCGATATCCGTTTTTGTCATATGTACGCTTGCCTCGCTGAAGCATCTTGGAATGAGTGAAGCGGCCCACCGTATTGTGCTGCTTGTCAAGGACGCTCTACAGAATGCCGATTTACCTGTGGATACGCCGTTGAAATCATTAGTAAGTTGTGTATCTGAATGTCATTAGTGAGCCAAGGACTAGTAGAGTTGTTTAACTTTAATGTAAAGAATAGCTCTAGGAGAGAATTTTATTTGCACAACTATTGGTTAAAGTCAAACGTTCAATATCAGTAAGTTTGCACATGCAGACGAGCAGGTGAGCTATAAATGAGAATACGATCAGAGCAAAGGACTGGTGTCCAGTATTTTAAACTCAGAGATCTGACTACTGACATGTAATATATGGCCGAGAGAGGGGTTGATAATGTTGTAATTACAGATCCAAAGCTACCGAGTATTTCAACTATTAACTTTCTACTGCTTGTTAAATTCAACAAGGTGCTCGTGTTATAGTTGTAACTTTCCAGGCACAACACTTTTTAGGAAACTGTGCCAGTTACTCTTAGTTACTACCAGTCATCTAAAAAGTGCAATAATATGTATATCATTAAACAGTACGGAGAGCGGTCCTGTTAGTTCAGGTGTTTTGCATGCTACTGCATCGTGAGATGTTACTTAAAATCAGGTTACTCAAAACGTACACTTCTAGAGACGTTCATGAGCAATTGTTATTTTAACATAGCGTAACGAGTAGAGCTGAGAATTTGTTATCTCACATGTATCGTATTTTGTTCTGATACTCAGTTTTTCCATCCCATTCAAATGTTTGTGTGCTTTTTCAGCCATACTGAAATTCATATAGTAGTCTCATAGCACCAACCGGCTTACCAGCGATTACAGACACATGGTTCATTTCGATAGCTATACTTTCCCCCAGACAAGTTAGGTACAGTCTATAGTTTATATGACTCGTTCAAAACGTGAACGCGTACAACGTATGCCACAGTGTTAGATGCACAACTGTGAGACGGCGGGGAGTGGGATGGATAACGTGGGCGTCTAGCCTGTAGGCTAGCCCCGAACACAACGTTCCGTTCCATTTGTTGTGGTTGACAAAAGATAATTGAATCTCACGAAGGGCTATGAATAACTTAACGCAGCAGCAATACGTGATGCTAAAGGGGGTCGTTAACCAGTACGTTTAACGCATGAGTATTATTAAATCACTTTTGGTTGATGGTGCAAGTGACTTGTCAAAAGTGGTAAAGGCCTCTGGGAAATAAATATTGCATGACGCCTTCACAGTCAATAAAACCAGTAGGTCTCATGACTTCAGCTGCCTGCAGGATAAGCCGACGATATGTAAGAACAAAGCCACTTAGCTGTTCATTGAGTCTAGTGTTCCTGCAAAAGACCCCGTTACAATTCGCCTCATAGTGTTCAAAGAAAACTACGTCGACACCCTGCCTGTTGGAGTGCACGATAAGCTTACATCATGCTTGATTAGTTTGACACCGTTTATCACAACGACGCCATATATAACGTTTGTTACCATTCTAAATCTTTAAATTAGGTTTTGGTAAATGCTATCGGCAGTGGGCCCTTTGATTTCACGGTGATTAAAATGAACTGTTGTGCGAACGGTCTACATTTCTGTACTGAGGACTCCAAACAAATGTACGTTTGTGAGGCCTTGCAAGCAAATCGTATGAAAGATACGCTTCGCCTGCTCTCTTAATAGTGATTGTAGTAGAGTGATGAGCTGTGTAATTGATGCATCAACTTGGTTCGGTGAATAGTATTGAGTTTTTCGGACAATCTGTTCGTTACTTATGAATGCTTGTGAAATATATGTATTAGCCCCAAGCTTTCGCTGTGAAGGTGTATCTGTTGTGTTCTTTTGTGTCTGAAGAGTGCATTATAATTTGTACTTCTTTAATTCATAAAAGGGACTGGCGTTAAGTGGCATCAATACGGAATTAAATAGCATGCAAATGATTGAAGCCGTGCGGCGTATAAATCCCAATGTGGCCGAACGAATTCACGCATGTAACGATGCTGTGGGCACTCTTGTCACTGCCACGGACGAAAGTGAGTCAAATTAACTGATTTTGCTCAGACTGCTTCCGAACTGCATGACGTGACATGCGTGCTAAAATGTTTAGACTGTCAAAAACTCCACTCAGCATAATGCCAATTGCTAAACTCCTTGGGGCAGGGAATGGAAATTCGATGACGAATTCAATATGAAAACGTGTTGACTATTTTGCCTTTCTCTACTTGTAAATGTCTACCATTACTAAGTCGGTCCAGACACGTTTGTCAAGTTAGTTTTGGGCAACTAAAGTGCTCCTAACAACTCCCAGGTTATTTTTTCGTACTTAAAGGAACCAAAGTTTACATAGAAAACCGAGAATTGGAGTCGCTTTTTACAATATTTTCATCCTCTCGTTGTTTTCAGATGCGATTGTACTAATTGCGGGTACTGGATCGATATGTAAACTAATTCGGAAAGATCTCAGTTTCGTTCGGATTGGAGGACTTGGCTACTTGTTGGGAGACGAAGGATCAGGTATTATAACCGTCTTACAGGATTGCACGTATGCATTAAAATAGGCATCTAGGTTTACGATGTATGCAGCAGGATTGAACAGTCCCTATTACTAGCACTACTCAGCAGTCCTGTGCAGTAAACATAGCTAAAATTAGTACACACTTTATAAACCACACGAGCAGATTTGAAAATAAGTAACTGACACGTTACACTTATGTGTCCTTACAGTGTGGGATTTACTCGACTGTGGCGTTCTTTTACCAAACAGCGAAGACGGGCCCACATACCTGATCACCACATGATGGATAATGATACTACATGAAGGGGTCCAACAATTCTACCTTTTAATTTGCAAGCTGTAAATTGCTCTGAATGTTTGGGTACAGAAGTAAGATTCATTTAGAAACAAGATCCCATCTCTTTCCGTTAAACTCAGATTACAATCTTTGCTTCTCATCATGGATTTGTGGCCATGCCAAATTTTCATCAATTATTAACGTATTGTGATCGATGGTGATGATGTTGATGATGATGTATTTTTTTCACATAATGTCCGCAGCATTTTGGATCGCCCATCAAGCAATCATGTCTTACATCAAAACCACCGAAGGATTGTATTATGCACAGTACGGAACTCAGAGAATAACTGAAGCCATTTATAAACACTTCGGCATCAAACATTATCACGAACTGCTTTCACATTTCAACGAAAATATAGACAAAACATTCATCGCTCAGTTATGTAAATACTTAGCAGAAGGTGAGTCACATGCCAAACGAATATGTTCGATAATGTAGAAATTTCAGTTTGAAATTTATTAACCCCTACCCCGTACCCACTATAAGACCAAAATCACTTTAGCACAAACGTTTAAATTGACTTGTCCAGTATGGTGGGTGCATCGCAAAGTGAACCTGACCAAGACTTAACTTATTACAATAGCTAATTTTTAGCACGTGCTGTTCAGTGCGAACAGTAAGATCTTTTCTCGCTTGCTCTGGATCATTTAAATAATCGTCGTTTTTTAGATAAGATCCTAAAAACGGGTACTGTCGAAGTTGTATCGTTTGCACATTAAGTTTACAGAATTGTGCGCTGGTACAAATACAGTTTTACAGCAAGAGTTGCTGAAACGAATGCCAGGAAGTGGTGACGGCACACCGTGGATCCCGAATGTTGCAGTTTGAACACAACTCACAGGCATGATTAAACATTTTATGAGTCACAGTGGGTGTTCGGCTTATTTATTTCATACGGAAAGACCTGAATTGTCTTTCGTTTGATTAGTAGTTTAGTGAAATCTGGCTTGCCTTTGAAGCAAGTATACTAAGGGCTGCTTCCCTGACCCCGAAATGCTGGTTTATTGGGAGTAACTTTTTACATATAGTAACAGCAACTCTGCTAGAGCATAAGTGTGAATTACAACATTTTCGTTTGAAATACGAAACTTTTTTGTCTAATCTAACTACACAACCTGAATTTCGCTCACAGATGATCTCAGCTTTCAAATACAGGTGAACATTCATCCTCCTTCCGTGAATAAACGACAGACTAGAGCGTCACTGTTGTTGAGGCGCATCGGTAACGCATGCCATGTATGAGAACTGATCAAGAACTACGGTCCGACATTTTGAAGCAGTTGTGCTAACCATCGTGTTTCTGTAGCCCTCTTAACCGAAACCGAATTAGCATACCCAAAACCCAAACAATATTGCTTTTGAAAAAGGTTCAAGTACACCTGTTATTCCAACAGAGAACTCAGTTCTAAGTGCAAACCTTGCTACAATCTCAATTTTCCCTTTGATTCTCGCCGGTCATCTTCTCGTTTTCAAATAATTCCCCAATTTTGTCAAACTACTATATCTACTGGATTTGTAGCGGCCCGCGATGGAGACCCTTTCTGCAAACAGTTGTTTACTGACGCCGGCGTCCACTTGGGGCGCCATGTGTCAGCAGCGGTGAGACATGCGGATAAGGTTAGTCTTGTTTAACATAAGTCTCGTTATACAAACAAATATATTTTTTATAGCATCTCTGAAAACTACATTCTTATTACCAGTCCATATCCCAGTATACTTCTAGAATTTAACAATCGAGACCGTTGCTAACGAAAGCTTAAGCTCCGTGAGGCTTTCTTCTTAGCTGTCTATACCTCTATATGCATTTAACAGACAAACACTACTAACCTTTGAAGGAAGGGAAAAAATTAAAACATACCAACTCGCAAACGTATCAGCTTTCAAGTTCTTCGCCCGCTGTTCACGTAGGTAGCAGAATGTGTACTCAAGGTTCACCGGTTAAGCCTACCTAACGAGTAATGACGATTATGTAGTCTACCGGGGGTTTCTGACAAATTCTGATCAACAACAGACTTGTTTGTTGATGGTTATATACTGCGTTGTTAGCTGTGGATATCAGTCGAAATCTAGGTTAAATATTAGATTTCATTTGAGTGTTGCTGTTCTTGTTTTCTGCTTGTCGCAAGTCTACCGTTGAGGTCAGCATACGAAATGAATTTATTTTCCAGTTTGTGGTTTCTGACCGTTCTTTGAAAACGGATTCGGTGTTTACAAACATGTTGCTCATGTTAGCATGCCTTAAGACAAAACGGTCCCAACGTAGGTGACGCAAATAACTTGGTACAAACTTCGACTATTCTCTGTTCCCTTTAATTAAAGAGGATGTTTATTAAAGCAGTCTTTCATATGGTTGAAATCAAAAATCTAGCCTTGAATAAAAATACGTTCTACAATCAAAGGCGCTTGGAGGGCATCAATAAAAGTGCTGCCTTTCTTTTTTAAGGCAGAAGTGTTTGAAAAGTAGTTGAGTTCTTTTTTTTAAACTTTGCAGATATGGAAGAACACGTTGGGTATATAGCTTTTTGTCTCTTCTGGTTTGTTGATCATAAGTTACGTGCTTCAACTCTCCCGTTTGGTGATAGGAGGGCCTTATGGCTCCTGAAGGAATAGAGGTGGTTTGCTGCGGTTCCGTTTTCAAAAGCTGGGATCTTCTTGAGACTGGTGAGCCGCTTATGAAATCACTGAATGTATTGCTTATTTGTTGTGTACATCATACTGTATATGAATCATACTCTCACGTGCTGAACAATTTTCATGCACCCTTTAAAACTCAGTATATCCTATGAGATTAAAACAAAAGGTATTATGGTCTGCACCACTTAGGCAGCGCGCATCTGAAATGCACATTTCTTGTTAACTGTTCTCTTCGATTGAAACGGCTGATTCATCACCCTGTCAGAAGAGAAAAGCCCTTTAACGTTCATATGGGCGTTCCAGCAAATATGGTTTGCGTGGCTTGGTGAATTCCCATAATTTATTCCGTCAAAATTTCTTACTCATCCATACGTGCGGCTTTCATTTGTCCTTCTGATTGATGACACACGGCAGACGCAGTACGGTGATGCACAAACCAGAACAAACGGTTAAGGTGACTGGATTGCAGAAAGCAACCCGATAGGTCTATATGCCACTTCATGTGAGAGTTGATTTTTGGTAAACTTTAGGGAGTGAATTTATTTCCTGTGAACACACTGTCAATTAATGATAATAAACTGACACTACAAAAACCTTCACCCCGAGAATAATACCTTGGACGTTGCCGAAGTCGGATTAGCAAATAAAGCTGACATGTATACAAAAATCAGACCGGAACTTGATTAAGTCAAAAGTGCATTGATCACTTTCTTATCCCGTAATGCACTTCAGATCATCATCTCTGGACGACTGCTGGTCACCGTAGTTGTAGATCTGAAGATAGCTTTTGAATTAGCTACTTATAACGTCTTCCTATACAACCTCATTCACAAAAGAAGTTTCAGGAAAATGAGTGATCCTGCCAGTGTTGTATGCTTATTTTGCAAGTAGGACAAAATGTGATGGACAACAATCTCGGGTGTCCATCAATTCTAATGATGTTCATCATATATTACGATCTTTCTTTCGTACAAATTTGCCATGGCCAAAATTATGATATATGTGCCTAATTTCTAATGTCAGGTTTCTCCCTGATTCTAAGTTGATCAACACAGATTATGCAGATGAAGTTTTTTTGGATGAAGGTTCAAAAACCATGCTAAAAGTTGTTTGACCAAGCAGTACGCTTCACATCAGGAAGATTGCAGTGTCACTTCAGGACTAGGACATTTTCAAACACAGCCATTATTGCAGACACTTCAGTTGAGATTGTTAACTGTTTCACATACATGGGCGGCGCTGTTTTGTCAGCTTGTAGTATTGCTTATGCGACTTAAACAAGTATAGCAAAAGCACGTGTTAACTGTTCCAGTCGATGTCACTTATTACGTCTACATGACACCCGGCTATCACCGAAACAAGGTATACACACGTGCGTTTACGTACTTTCTGTTTGATTTTACGAGGTTAAAAACTCGGCTTGGTTATAACGATATATCAACGGACACTGTGATTGACTATTGTTTTAACCGCCAATTGGCCCCCATTGACTGGGTGCAGTCGTTCGCCAGTGTGTATTCTAAAACGATCGGAAATCGTATTCACTCAACTAAGTAATAAAATTGCACAGTCTGTCGTAGTTGCAGCACGTACTTCACATGCCAGATGAGCACTTCTTCCACACTATACTCTATTAACTGAGATCACCAATAGTTGTGTAAAACTGCGTGGTAATCAAACAAGGACATAGCCTCGAAATACGAAAACCCTGACTATTCCTTTGAGTGCAGTGGGCGGATTTTGTCTGAGTGGTTAGGAACCTCATGTTCAATCAGATCGCTTGTTAGTATTGTGCCCAAGTCAGTGGTGTTTCTACACCCATAACAGCTACCGACGAACCAACAAGATGGTTGACTGTGGTTCTACACGAAGCTGAGTTATTTCATGTTTTGTAAAAGCGCATAGCCGCCTATTTTGTTAACTTTTTTGGCGTCTAAACCTCACAGTTTGGTTAAGCTCTTGTTAATGCTACGGTTCATCACTAGAATAAAAGATTAGCCAGTCATCAATTTCAAAACATATTTTACTCTTGACCTTTAAATTTCTCAACAACTCAGCGGTTCTAATACCAACCCTGTTTTCTCTGCACCCGTAGGTTTTCGCTCTGGACTGAAGCCGCAACATTGTGGTGATTGTCAGCAAGGTCGAATTAATCTTCGTTTGCTCCACATCACTGCTGCTGTTGGGGCAGCAATCTTAGCGGCCAAGCTGGAGTGCGGGATAAGTATTCCAAGACCGGATCAAGTGACAGATTTCCTGTGTGAAATTAGTCTGGCTGGGTACGACTCTCAAAGGGATCCGTAATTTTGCAGAACACGAACCCATCGCCATCTGTGTACAGTAACTTCCAGCTTAAAAGCCATCTCTTTTTCATTCGTATAGGTAATGGTACATGTGATTTGTGCGCTTTTCACAAAGCTGTACTATCTCAGGAGTTCTCTGCTATGCAAAATTTTTAGACATGTTTTCTATCAAAAGGATGCTTCGCCTTTCATCCCCTTCTTGAAAATCAGTGTTCCAACACGAGTGTCTGAAGGTTTGTCTAGTATTCTGCATTTTATTTGTTCAACTCAATCAATAAACAATATTTTCTACCATAAATATTCTTCAAGAAAGGAACTACAAGCTACAAGTACAGTTTTATCAGCCTTCACTGTATTTTATATCCAACAATTGGCAAAGCGTTTTGCCCACATATGGCGTCTTCCACTCCTCACTGAAACTCATTTAGTTGACCAGTAGAAAGCGGCAAATTCCAGCACAAAGGTTCTAGCTTGCTACATGGTTAACAAACGCTAAGCATAATTTAATTTGAAGGTAAATTATAAATTATGACATTCGTTTCCAAATTTCATCTGTTATCTCTCATTTTACTAGTCTGTCTTTCATCAGGTGGGTACAACAGACTTCGTATGCTGCAGTTTTTACATTTGATTTCTTCTAGTTTGCAGCAAACTCCATATTACATGGTTTCAAATTACTAACCGTATTCGAATAAGGGCCGGCCAAAATAACAAACATAACGTCAAGTTCAAACGATGCCACAACACACTGGTACAGTAAAGGTCATTTCACCAGGAGTTGGTATACCGCATGGCAGCTCAGACACAAAACGACCATGTAGAACTGTACTTATACATTAGATTTGTAAGCAAGGACAGTTTTGTTTATGATCAAAATGACCTGAAAAAGCGACCCCACCCAGTTCAATGTTTGTGTCGCCAGTTGTGTGCATATGAAGTGCACCAGTAGGTTAACCGGAAAACTCTGGGGACAACGCTGTGTAAACACACAGATTTAAGAGTCCGACTGACACTGGAATTCTGAAGGCAGGTGGTATTCGAACCAATCGCGACGAGTGTGGCAGCTTTGCCATGCTTTATCGAGACATTTTCACACCTACTGAGCCCTTGGATAGACAATTTTTCGGCGGCTAAACAGCATAGACTTCAGTGTGTCTTCAGCAATGTATTTTACTTGCCGCCACTAAAACGTTCCTCCAGACATTTTGAAATTTCCCGAACTACGAAAAAATAGTACTACATAATGACTCGCTTTGTAAATTGCGAAACTTTTAGTTTAATAACACCACTCATTATATTAAAGTCTTACGGTGAACGCCCAAAAAATGTAACCGTTGAAATGTATAGGTTACGTTATCCATTTTTGAGTTAAAGACTGGACATCATTCACCAAGACCTCCGACAGCTGGTTACAACGAACAGACTGTCTTGTAACGGCATGACCTTTCAAGGACGCCTTGAAGGTTCTGTATATAAGTGCTATTTGTCCGGTCGTGGGTCTTGCGACCAGTCTGCTCGCTGGTTAGAAATGATGTGATGTGGTAGTATCTCGTATCTACTGACCGGCCTGCATCCGCACCATTGCAAGTCGTTTTGGAATCAGTGATATTTTTTGGTACTTAATAAGACAGTTACAGTTGTGTATATTGTAGCTATCGACCGAAGATGATCAGACGCTCTGAGCTCAGCTGAGTCCTAGGTTTGACTCACCCTAATTCATATGAGTGGACTTTGCACAAAATGGCCTGCGGCTATCCAGTAGGCGAAGACTCAGTCTCCAACTTTGAATTTAAACTTTACTCCGTTTCACTATCCGACTGTTTGAGCTGCGGTAGAACCAAGTCGACCATTGTCATAAATTGATGAAACCATAGTGACTTGTACAGTGCAAAAGAATATTGACAATTGTGTGCCACCACCTTGAAAGGGCAAAAATCTGTAGATGGCTATACCGACGAACTATAGACATCCAGTCCACAGTACAAAGTCAAAACACTGCACATGCATTCATTTTATGTGAGGTTAGCGAACAACTGTGCTGAATGACAGTAAAATGAGAAGAACGGAAAAGGTAGCTGTCGGATAAAATGGTTACCACGGCTTAAACAGAAAATCCTACAATGTGCCAATAACTATTCGAAGGGATGAGTATTCGTTGAAAATCTGTCCTGTTTACTAACGGTGAATAGCAAACCGAATGTCACGAACAATTCACGGCGCAAATCGTCCCCCTTGTCCACATTAAGTGGGATGCCTTTGCCCAATATTCCCATCGATGGCGCATATTTTGGTTTGCGCTTGAGACACAGTGGCCAGCTTTCTTATGCACCCTCGACCATTATCCCGAAGTACCTCAGTTCACCATGGTTCACGCGACTGTGCGAGAAAACCCGGAGGATTATATCAAGTGAGTTTCATCAGATGTTGTCCGGTTCCACCCACCAGCAGTGCTACGGTCCGGATTAGAATAAAACGGTGGTACTGGTGTTAATGGATTCATAATTTAGCTTGACATTACTAGTCTTTCATTTACGTAGCTACTGGCTAGGAAATTCTTGGTTATTCAAATCAAACAACACTCACCACCTCTGTCGACAGTGATTTCCATTTATTTAGACATTTCTGTTTAGTCCACAACCATCCATTCTCACACTTACAGGGAAACACCCATAAGATAATCCTATTGGTTCACTTGGACATAATTAAAAATCTCGTGCTCTTAGATAATCGGTTACAGTCCCGATAAAGAACACACTGTATACTTCTCTAACTGATTAAGGGTTTAGCGAAAACCGAGAAATCTCTCGAAACCAGAATTTAATTCACATCCTAGAACATCCTATATAAAAGCGTTTTACTGGCGATTGAAAGTCCGGTTGACAATCTGTAAATTAAGCTGTTGAACAAGCATTGCGAAATCCCTGCCACAAAGAAAACTCATTTTGAATTGAAGTATGGCATACTTGTTTGCGGTGATCTAAAATCAAGTGAAATAATGGGAGTAACAGAAGAAAGTAAACTCCATAGTACAAAATCAAGACTAACTGCTCAGTATGACGAAACTGCACACAAAGCTTCTGTCTTGCGATAGCTGTTGTGTAATCACTTATTCACGAATGTGATCTTTAGGGGTCAGGTGATTTTGAAAATGTACAAGAGAAAAATAAAAACAATTGCTCACGTCAAACATGATGCTAAACTGGAGCGAGTAAATTGTTTCTCGGTCTTGTAGCACACCTAGATTTATCAACTGCCCAAAAACGTCACTAGTCGTGAACAACGTTAAGTACCGGATGGAGTTTGAAGCTGGCATAAATGGTGATCCGGTCACTAAGGATTGGATCCATTTATCCAGGGAACATAACAAACGACGGTCATCTTACATGACGCACATAGCTACGAATATGAGGTAACTTTCAAAATATTCTAGGTAGCTGTTTGATGTTCAAACACCACCTATGGAGTATAACGTGATCATGCAAGCACGCAGCGCTATTGATGACTTCAAAACAGAAGTGTAAATTTACGGAAGATATTCATTTGTATATTATATTACCTACACCACAAAACCAAAAAAAGAACACATAAGAATAATACTGTTTGTTTCCATGAGGCAGAAAACTGTAACGAGAAAATAGATTACCAGGAGAAAAATTACCTCATTTTTCACTCAAATTCAAGAAAACAACTCAAGTATGTAACGTCGTCGAATATTCACTTTTGGAGAGAAAACAAACGTTCTGTCCATTTGAGGTTGATTATTTATCTGTTCTTTATAGTAGCAGAAAGTTTACATATGTGAATACATTCACTTCTGGCTAGAAGATAAAATCCTCAGAATAAGTCCAAATTTCATACAGATTCTCTCGACAAAATTTAGCTCTCATATACAACTGTAGTGTGTAAAATCCAGCTATAGTGTAGAGAAAAGGAGTCCAATAAAGCACAACAGAGTCCAAATGTAAAATTTCCGAGCTCCAGGTGTGGCTTCGTAGCTCAGCTGGTAGAGCGCTTGCCGCGTTGAGGCATGTTGTGTCTGTCGCTAGTTCGAATCCAGCCGAAGCCCTGACTTTTCACAGTTGGGTCTCATCTACAATCTTTATTGTCCAACACGCTGGTTGTCATGCTACGCGCACACTCGCGTTTATGAGTCATAATTCCTGTCCAAAACACCCCCAGCTTTCACATGCAGGTCATGCACACTTTGACCCGGTTTGTGCGTTCGACTCCTCCTGTCAGGGCGTTTTTTGCCTGTCATTACTCGTCTGTTGGGCTGACCTCGTTGGGCGACGGCTCGTCCGGTCGTTTGTACTGCCTGTAATCCGTCCACTATGGCCTATGGCCGTATTCTACGACCACATGGAGATATTCCTCCGGATGTTAAAATAATCTTGCCCCCGATCTGGCTATCCATCCCGTTTTGCTTGCCATTCCTAGTCTGTTGATCCGATCCAGATGAGCGACAGCTCATCCGGTCGCCCATGTTGTCCCCGACCCGCTCGCTGTGGGCTTTTGGACGTATCTTGCGACCTCGTAGCTGTGTTCTGCAGGGAGTTGAAGCACCCGTAACTCCGGCTTGACAATCCACCACAATAACTTAAACATGAATACTGACAATACGAAATGTTGAAAAGCACGGACACCCATCCAGTTATAACGTACTCGAAAAATGCGTGTTCACTGTGGTGTGGACAACTCAGGTAACTGGGGTGAGATACTGTGTTCTTCCAGGTCGGTTGGTTCACCTTTATAATGGAACAGAATTGCCTAAGAACATGTAGTGACAGTTGGTTTAAGAATTACACAAGATACGTTACTACAAACGGCTTAGTATCCTACATTCTGACTGTGCTCTCTAGGAAGACCGAAGAATGGACGCTTGGAACTCATACCGCTGAAGGTATCCACAGTGGGCTGATAGTCTGCCTACATCATACGGACACAGTATCGAGGCCTTCAAGATGTCCCCAGAGTATCGGTACTATGGCAATACACATAGACAGTTTCTGGGCTTCCTGGACTGACGTGTTCCAGTGATGCTCTCTGAACAGTCCCCCAAAATTTCGCTAGACTGCGCAACTCTGGGGACTCAGTGATACAATTTAGTCGACTACAGAGAATAATTTCACGGGTTTCAGGATAGAGAGCACTCGTCGGAGTGACTGGCTTGTCTGTGAAACCGCAGAAAGACACCGCCGAAAGAATTTCCGTACAAACACAATCGAACAGTTCTTGTGAACGGGTTAAATAGATTACACAGTGTTCCGATGTTTAAGCATATTAACCGCTATATATAAATCCAAGCAAAACCGGAAACGTTCACCTTTCCGTGAATTAACACCACCTGAGAAGTATATGTATACCGTCAGAATAGACCGGAAATACATGACGGGTTTCACACTTGTTGTCCCTCATCGAGTTGCATGCACATGGAGCTTTAAAAACACGCATTGCTATAACAGTTACTATCTCACTTGTAAGTTAGTTTTGCTCCCAGAGAAATCCGACCAGTGGCCATTTACTACGTATGTTACCTTGGTATGTGAAATTATGGTACCATCTAGTATCCTGGAATAAGCTGAGTGTCTGCACACTTCCTATAAGAACCCTTGACGCTTGTGGTGGTCTGTAAAGTCCACTGAGTTCCAGGCGAAGGACAAAAGTGGGTTACAAATTAGTTGATGATAATGCATTGATCATGTTAACTATGTTTTTTGTGTAACACTCAAGACAGTTACTTCCATGTACTACAATCAAAATCATGTGAGTGAACGTTGTGCCTTACTGAAACTGTTTCTATCTGAAAATCTACACCAGTGTTGTATCTTTGAAAGAAACAGTGTCTGTGAGAGCCATCACTGGAAATAATGTTTCCTCCTTAATTTTACTTTCTTGTATCGTTTTACTGTTGTTTTGCTTTTGTGTGACTGAGTTGTAAGGGAGAAGACTTTGAAGATATCAATCTGTCGTATTTTTGTTATGAAGTAATTTCAAGTTGAAGACATAAGAAATATACTTAATCTGCAGGGGACTACTTTGAATCTAGTAGATGTGTAGCCGATGATCTGATCATCCATGAAAATGAAATGCAACTAAATTCTAGGGGGTTCTTGTAAGCTGGACCATGCAATTTCTTCCACAGATTTCTCTACTGATATCGGTGTCATTAAAAACGGTAGGGATAAAACTCATGGTCGCACAAAACAAATTTGATGAATGACACGATTATCAGCATAGTGCTGTTTGTTAGACACTCTCAAAATGCGCTGCTGTCGACTGTATAAAAGCCTGACTGAGGCCCAGGGTATCAACGTTAAATTGCTTTTTATACAGGTGGCAGAGTTGCAGCCTCTGCTGAGCAGTAAAAATGTTTACAGCACATTCAAGTCATGGGACAAATCTGGCCTGTTTCCCGTGGACATGCCTTCGAAGTTCAGTAACAACACTCAGCTGTGTCGAGACTGAATTCAAAATAAACCTTGAAAGTCAACGTAAGTTGTGCTTTAGCTGTTCTCAAGAAGCCAGGAAAACGTTAGCTAAACTCGAGTTATTCGGAATTTTTTCAAATCGAAGCTTTGAAAGCATTGCTACTAACTTTCTGCTTAAGGCTGGCTCCCCGTTCCTGGAGGTGTTTGACTGCGACTTTACATTAGAATTCTATTTCGAATAGCCATGGAACATCCTCTGGGTAAGAAGCACTAGGGTTTTCCGAGACATAATCAACAATCTTGGTAACGAGGTTAACTGGCATCCAAATCTTTCAGAACACTTGCCTAATGTAGCAAGTAGGCTGTGAATAAAGCCATCCTTTATCTGGCATATCGTCAATTTTACCTTTGATTTTGCGCCACATCCGACTCGGATAGTTTGGAGAAGCACTGTGAACATTCTAGTTGTGGCAGATCACTCTATATCAGTGGCATGTTATGTCTATCGCACTCCTCCCTCAGGTGTTATTTTGCCTAAAGTTACGAAATTCGTTACAGTAGCCTGCAAAAGGAACACTCCTAATGGCGTTAGTGGGTTTGAGGGGTTGATGAGAAACTCATCGGCTGACGGCTAAATGTACCATCCTTATCCCTCAACAACGCACAGTTCCACTTTGCGTCTTTTGTTGGAGTACTTTTCAGACCATGGGTGTTTAGACAATATCATTCAGCTGATTCAGTTACGTTGATTTGGAGCCAATAACACTCGTCTGTAGGGCTAGTGTCAAGATAACGATCCATATAAGATACACAGTTCCGGGATAACTAATTCGCCGATAGTTACCAGTTGTATGGGTTGGTCTGGAGATGAGCGAGCAACTGACAGGTCGCCATTTAAAGTCCCATGAGCAAATTCAGAACGAAAACTAACTGTTGGAAGCATGAATCTGTAAAAGGCGCTGGTTAGCGTCTGATGTGCGAAGAAGATACGAAAGCTTTTCCAGTTAAAACAAAAGGGCCGACACTCATCCTGCCTGCTCGTAAATTCGAGTCCACAGCGCGTATAATTGTATTTGCAAAGTGGGTGAGCTGTTGACAAGTTTAACTATATCTTCGCTCTGAATAAGGTAAGTTAGTACGCAAGCTACAATGGCAAAACAGATAACGTGTGTTCAGACAGCCACTTGATGCTGTAACCGAGCCCTATCACCCCCATACACCAGGGCGGCTGTTGACAACAGCTGTTCGTATGCTCGCAAGCCAATCCGAATATCAATCTGGCCAATAGCTGGGATTGTTAGGTCTCAATAGAAATACACATTTTCTATATTTTAAAAAAAATGAAGGGATGGGGGTCAGAAGTTCAACACTGCGCTAAGTTCCGATATCTACAGCGTAAGAACGCGACTCGTATGGGCGTTCAAACTTTGAGGATTGCTAGCTTAAGTTTCTCTCAGACCGCAAATATGGGTTGTACAGTTAAAACAGAAACGCGAGGCTAGTATTTGGCTTGTTAACATAATGGTTTAATTTCTCCTGGGAATGTCACACAGAGTTATTTTCCGCCTTGTAGTAAAACATAAATACACAACAGTCACCGAGCGGAGAACGATGTGACATAACCTATATTTTTCAGAGTGGTGTCAGATGTACTGGGAATTTGGCCATCCGCACGTACTTCTGTTAAAAATTGAGTGTGATAATGTGCGATAAAATCCGTGACAATGTCTGAAGTTACCTCAAGTTTGTGATGCGGACATGCTGCATTCTGGTTACCCAGGCTGACAAAATGTTGAAGTAAGGAACTCTAACCGGAGCCTTTGCTCATAAAATTTAACCCGGAGGGCAAAAAGTCTAAGTGATGAGCTCATAGTCCAACGTGAACCTTCGACTGCTAAGATAGTCCTTATTCCCTTCGGGTGATTTGCTTCAATTCAGAAAATCCCCCATGCCGGGTGTTAGGTGGCGAACGGAATGGAATATTAGTCTGTGTCCTATTGTGAATTTCACCAACCAGATCCACTGACCAATCCGAATTTCTCTGTTTTCATCTGTGTGCTAGTGGCTGGTGACCAAAACGCTCACTAACTAAGGTTAAACCATCCACGACGTCGAGTGTACCTTACTGGTATCTTTGAACCGGTCCTCATAAAGCGGGTCATTTGCATGCAGGATGAAGCAGATGATCAGCAAAACGGTTTAGAATTTGGATTTTCTACTATCATTGAAAACTGTCTATTAAGTGCAAACTAACTCAGCAAGCAACGGAACTGTTTGTACCATGATTATGAGTACATTCTGATAGCAACAATATGTTGACTCCTAAACAAGACTGGTACAATGTCTGAGTCATGTCGGCTTTTGAGAAAACGTGCTACTACCAGGCGTCATCCGGTTAATGTGAGTAACAGTACATTAGATCTGTTCTGATAGATCGATAATATAGGGCGGGTGAGCGGTCCTCGTGGTTTCAGACAGACGAGGTCAGTCAAGCGAGATCAATCGTATTTCCGCCATATTAAGAAGTGATACGCAAGATGAATTTGAGAAAATTCTGATGTTTGCTCGCAGTTCAATAAATCAAAACTAACGGACTATCTTTAGACGATTTTGTAGGTTGGAATGTCCATAGTTTTTGAGAGACTCAACTATACGAAAAGCGATAAATGAGGACGATCAACCATTTTGCTAGAGCGAGACACACTATATCCACTAATCAGTGGACAAGTACAGGAATCCACAGACAATAAATTCTTGTAGTGAGAAGAACGTACGGACAAAAGTTATTTAAAGAAAACTGTGCCATCACTTTTTCTCTGAATGCCAAAGGATTAAAACGCCATGTTCGGTGTTGTACAAACGGATTTACGTTCTGAAGAATTTAAACATCGATTCATATTTTTTAAAAATCGTCAAAACCGAGAAGAGTGATGTAGTGAATTAGTGACAGTTTCATTCATTCCGGTCGATTTTGAAAGTACAACCAATCTACTGTAAAGAAATTGCACATAAACGAATCAAATAACTAATTTTATTCTTTCGCTTACTATTCCGTATCAGGGAGACTGAGTGTATCAGTTTCTTCAGTACACACAAAACTGACCGTTTCCAGTTATCATTATTTAACTACATTTCAAAACATTTAATACTATCAGCTAGGTGACCAGCTCTAGGTTATGTTCAGCGGTCAACAATGCTGGGTTTTCTAACATCTGTATCGCCACTATATCGTTGCTTGACGTTGTAGTAATATTTGTAAGCGAATGCGACAACCGAATGATCCCATATGTGCAGACATCTTTTCCATCACCACTGAACTGGTACCCTGAGTGACAGACAGATTGATCGGTTGGGTTTGTATCGGTAATGTGAAGAACCAGCACACTAGTGTCTAAAGAATCGTACAATTGAGCGGCTGGATAGGAGCGTTGCAACGCAGACGTCAGTTTATAGCTCAAATTGTCATTCACTCGATCACTCCTGAAACGCTTAGGCAGAAATACGCTATTTTACTGAAATGTTTTACACAATCAGTTTGTCATTGGTGGGCTATTTGAAAAGAAAATCTTATATTGTGATTACACAATGAAATAAACTTACTCACTCTGTACAACGGTCTGGACAGGCGGGTGTTACTACATGAAATAGTCATATGCAAAGTCAAGCGTTGCATGCAAAGCCCTTAAATCACAGCGGAAAGGTTTTCCTTTCAATAGCTAAACCGCTGTTGGAAATGGTGAATAACTGGGTGATCAAAACGCTGTTTTGATTCATGTTCGGCCCGATTAATAAACCAGCAGTGATGTGAACATTTGAGCAACTCTACCTTATCGGCCTTGCAATCAACAACCGTAACGCTGTAATTGTTAGTAGTCTACACCGTATGGCAAACTTTTGAATTCCCCCTAATTTTTACCACTGTTAATGTTCTTTCCAAGTACGGTCTGTTTTACGTCAAAAAGTTGCAATCTATTATGCACCAAAATGGTACGACTAAAATAAGAAAGCTTGCGTCTTTAAAAACTCATCGAATGAAACTAGATAGGTAGTCTCGGAAGGGTTGTAATTCCACCTTGGAAATTAGATTTTTGAAGGCAAACAGTTGGTGATGCTCTCTGGATTCTTCTTGTGAGCCTGTGTGCACCTCTTCAAAATATTCACGATAAAAGAATTGAACAAGGTTGAGTCTTTGTTACGTTAATGTCTTCTAG
Organism: Paragonimus westermani; assembly: GCA_008508345.1. Lineage (NCBI taxonomy): Eukaryota > Metazoa > Platyhelminthes > Trematoda > Plagiorchiida > Troglotrematidae > Paragonimus > Paragonimus westermani. The sequence goes on along the minus strand of QNGE01000232.1, from coordinate 97,409 downwards.
GTACAATGGCAAACGCAATCGTAGAACCGTACGTTCAGGTATCCTTGTGAAGTTGATTAATAAGCAGGTTTAAGGCTTTTAGTTGGGATCAATCTGGGATTATGCGAATCACCAGGCCGACACATAAAATTTTCAATGAGAATATGACATTGTTGTAACATCAAAACAATTACGAGGATCTCCAGTCGCAAGTAGAAGGCAATACACAGAGGTACAGTCTATTCAAAGCGATGGCATGAGAGTTAAAATTATCTTTCTTGTGGAGATTACCCATTTCGTTCAAGCAGAGAGCCGTGCATGCTTCACCAACAATCAGAAGTAGCCTACCGTGGGTTTCTTAAAAAACCAAACTATCTCTTGCACAAAAGCATACCAATGTTAAGCCCTATGTGCCATAGCTGTCAAGGTTGAACTTCTAGATGCCGATGAGTATATAAAAAAAGTCCCGATGGTATGTCTTAAAGATGCTCGGCAATCATGAAAAAGCCAAGGACTAAGGCCCACCCTAGATGAAACAATCTTGATGGCTGTACACGTGTAATGCTAGAAATTATCGCTTACGTTAAACAGATATTTACACATCTTCCATCGAAGAAAGGACAGTAGGTGACATCAAAATCTAGGCGACAAAAATGTGAGAGAAAAATGAAAATTCAAGGAAGCTGTCTGTCAAATCTAGGGTGCTTCATGGCTAACAACACTGAACATTTGACAAATCCTATCGTAAGACTAGCAAACATTAATGATCCCAGTCAACAAACGAAAATCATGTACGTGATATGTTGACAAAAGAAAGGATAGAAAGTGAGTTCCTTGAAACCAAAAGCTCACCGGGCTACAAGAGTGCTTTCGCAGTCACAGTTCACGGATCAAGATAGCGAAGTGTTACTAACAGTAATAAAACCATCACAACGTAGCAACGGTCAACGCCAAGTTCCGTACGTAATTGTGTTATGTTTTTAGGGGACCTAAAGCAGTCAGTAGGCATAAATCAGTGACTGCGCAGGAGGTTGGTCCCGGACGAATAGCCGTACAGCAAGAAGGACGTTACGGGATACCATCAAAGAAGATGATCACAAGTGAAACAGAGATACAGTCCACATCCCGGTTCATAGTATGGAGGGCCGATTGAACAGCATTATAAGAGTCGGTCTAGCACTTCACATTCTCGTCCGTCCAGACAAATTGGTTTCGGTAGTCGTTCACTATACCGACAACCAGTACCACAGCAACGTCATCACGAACCGTGACAACGTCGAGTTTAGTGAGTTCAACGTCTTTATTTATAGCTCCTCGAAGGTTGCGTAGCTCAGATTGCGCAGCTTTTTTGCCAGGTGCTTGGTCGCGCGGTTTTGCCGAGCGGAACGCACATCTTGGGTGATCCAGCACCATTGAAGAATACGTTCAAGGTTTTCTGCTTCGCCGCGGCTACCACGACAGAGAACTGAGTAGTTACTTCGGTACCCTCAGGAATTCCGGACTTTAGTTCGAAGAAGACCACACCGGAGCTGGATGACAGGAATAAATTTCCTGGGGAAAATGTGGTCTAGATTTAACAGTTAACAGTAAGAGAGTGGAGAACAAGACACTTCCCGATGAACATAGCCTTTCAGCGTATGTCAAGGTTTATCCATCCACGCTTTATGGGCCTCCTCCTTGTTCGTCAATATTACATCATGAACACGAACCAGGACATTGAGGTCCCTCAGAATACGGTCAAACGAATCACCTTTTGACCACGTTTCCCAGAAGTAAACAGTGACTAGACAGTAGCCTCTTTACTCGTGGTTTTCTCGCGATTGGAACAGTGATAGACAAACTCGGAATGCTCAGACCGCCCAAGCGAATTGGGGACGTGGATGTATCTGGACATTGAGTGTTTGGGAAGACAGGGCCACTGAAGAACAAACTGGCGGATATCGTGATCCATAGATTCGAATGAGTTTCAGTGGACTCGGAAAAATATAGCCGGTGATTCACCCTGAGGCTCAGGTGCTATCTCAGAAGGTATAGACGCTGATGTTTCTTCAATGGCGCTTTGATTGGTTCGTCCAGCATTACGCAAGGTTGCAGATGGTGATTAATGAATGCTCTGCCTTTCCAGACGAGCCGGATACGAGACAGGACACCGTGTAAGAAGCATTTAGTGTGTCGATAGTATCTGGACCAAATTGAATAAACACGTCGGTTATAGCTGTTGTGTTATGCTTATGGTCGCCAAAGATGATCATGAATTTAGTCCTACGCGTAGTGATCTTTAGTCCAGATAGCTCCAGAGTATTAACGATGGCTGCAAGTTTCTCGAAGAGACACCGGTTTCTCGGCCATGAGCATCAGACCGTCGGCGTAAGAAAAACCGCCGACCAATGTACCGTGGGATTAACAACCAAGATCCGGTTGGGACACAGCCATTACCTCCTCCATTGCCCCACAAATAGCGACACTCAACAGTGGGTCACGCCGACGAACACCACCATGGGACTGGAGGACAAAACCTTCGGAATTGACAAAAACGTTTCAATAAAAATTGGCAATGTGGTGTGTTCGAGGTGGAGGAGCCTTGAAGGCTTTAACCGATCTGACGACCGAGTACCGCGAGACAGATTAAAACACCTAGGACACGTCAATAAGAGCCCCACATGGGCTGAAAGTCGCGGTAGATGAGTTCAGGAGCAGCACGTGGGTTAGTGAGGTCGTCTCGAGGCAACCATCACAGCGTATGATTGCAAATTGAAGATCGGAAAGTTGCAAGTTCGAATTCCAACGATCAGCTAAAATCGTGTGAAAGCAACCTACGGCGACAGGTCTCAGTTCATCAAGAGAGAAAAGTTAATTCATTTTCGGAACAAGCGGGATGCAGGGGTTGTAAAGACGAGTTGGGCAACCTTCAGTTATTAGGAAGAGGTTGAAATATCCGGTCAAAGCATCAGCTTTCACGCGCTTCATATGCCTGAACTGCGGTTTTTCCAAACTAAGGGCGATATTCTACATGAGATCCAGGGTGCGAGAAACTCACTTTTCAGTTCTTAGGTCGATCAAGGGTCAATCTGGAAGCAGAATTGTATGTAGTGATGGCTTTTCAAAGTACGGATGAGTCAATAATACCTTGGACCAGTGCTTGTTAGAAGTATTCGGGAGCCCACAGTTTGTCTTGGAGGCAGTTCTCCAGTTTCCAGAAGAAGCTGCAAAAGCGGCATCTTTCTTTCATTGATGGTGCAGTGCTTAAATCACAACATAGTTTAGCTATTTGTATCTGCTTTCTGGTCGTGTATATCTCCGCAGCGATACCTGTGTGTCGTCGCGTGACCAGTAGCCGAGTGTGGGGAAAAGCTTGTGAGGCGGGCATGTTGAGCAGTGACTAAGCCTGTACCATTGTGAAAATGCCTGCATGAAGACCGTGAGCAACTGTCAGCAATTCCTCACTATGTAGGAAAGTCCCGCTATTAGACTACAATCAGGTTATTGTTGTTTGGACCAAGCAACAGAACCATTCGGAGTGCTAAACAGCTTGGGACTCAATACTTCGCTTCATAATTGTTCGTGAGACGGAGTTTGGATCGGTGGTGAGGTGGTATGGTTCTGTAACTCACAGCAAACAAATGCACCCTGATGGTCTTCAGAGTACGGTCAGGGAAATGTGGCAGGAGCCAGTGATGGACTTCGTGTCGAGTAGAGCACGACGCAACTAGTTCATCGGCAAGTCTGACAAGAGAGACCGATTCCCGCTGAGTCCAACTTGATCCAGCGGCTTTCATGCATCAGAACTTCTTGCGGTTGTATTCGGCAAGCTGTGTATGTCCCTGTGTTCACTGAGGACAATTCTGGTCCGAAAGCTGCGGCTCCAGTCAGCGCAGTCAAAGACTGAATACGATTGAGCACCTTATTCTTGTACCACATTATGGTTGCGTCGATGCACACGACCATGCATCGCTGAACCAATGTTTGATACACATATCTGGACATACTCTGAACAAATATAATCAATCCACTCACCTGCCCTGTGTACTGATTAGTGTCATCGCGGAGGCGCTGGGAGCATTTCCATTTTGATGATCAAGAGTAACTAGTACATTGAAACCAGGTAGAGTGGTTGGCACTATCTGAAGTTGCTGAGCGCTTAATCAATCAAGGTTCGCACCGAAACTGCCCAGTTAGCAAAAGGAGGAGGTGGTTCAGCGAGAAGATTACTAATACTACTGCTACTATCAAGAAGCCTGCCTACAGCAATATTAACTACGTCTTCCGTCTATTTTTTGACTGACAGATTTTGCATATTCTATGGTCAGTGGTTCCTGCTGATGAACCTGAATTCAGACTTCACCCGCAACCTGAATGAACACAAAGTGGCGAAGTGTATCGTTTTCCCACCAGTGATATTTTCCCGTTGCTGTCAGTGCACTGCTTTGTTTTACTTCACTGTGAGTTGAGGCAATCACTAATTTCTAATGTCTAGACAGCTGCTAAATATTTCTTCCCTATTATCGGCTCATTATTACAGCAAGTGTCTCTCATGAATATTCAAGTGGTGCACGTTGTAACATCCAAGCATAAATCCATGAGTTTGCCATCGTTGCACCACTGAAAATATCCCTAGATGACGGTGGATTTGATAGTTTCTGCCTCTGAATCTGTGGCGTGGTCAAGGCTGGAAATTTCAATCAGGTTAACCTAAGGACAGTGACGAGTTTTGAGGCCTAGCAAAGCGTGCACATAACGATCTCAGTGAAGGATTGTTTTTGCTTACCTTTGCTAACAAAAACTGGACTGCCGTTTGCTCAAAAATCTACGTGATTTTTAGCCAACAGATGTTCAGATGTTTTAGCGACAGAATACCTTTTAACCCTGATTCAAGTTAAGAGATCATAGTTAACTGCCAGATTCCGATGGTTTGAAACGGAGGGTGAGAAGCAATCCTCTTGAACCAATATTTTCCAGAGGATTCAGTTATATGTTATTACAACCGTACACATAGAAGACAAGAACGATATTATTAATTATCTTAGAAGCGTGTAGGAAAGTCCGATCACTCAAGGAGAGATCACTACTGCGCATTCTCTGCTTTGTGTCAATAATAAAGTGCCCATCTGGGACTCGTGGTGTAATCGATTGTATGTTGAGATTGATCATACAGTTCAGCAGTGCCCGTTAACCATGGTCCAATGAACGTCTATTTGTTCTTGAACTCTCTCTTTTATGGTGCCCAAATAAATTCGTGTATAGATAGCGACTGGACCACATTACCAAGTTGTACAATGGGTCGCGCCACATCCACTAAACTGATTAACTAATTAGTGCGAGGAACCGCTACCGTTCCGCTATGGTTTCTTCTCTAGTGTTCCTAACGTTTTCTGACCTGCCCGCTTAAACTATCGGCAATGCTTCTCATTTTTCGTATATTTCAGTTTTGACAACCCTCAAATGAACAGCATATGACTCAGAAGGCAGTTTGTACATTGTACTTGTTGCTAGCGCCTTTTAATGATCTTTGCTGCTGAGGTATTAAAATTGAATAAACTTTAAACCGGTGACCGCCACCAGTCCTTGTCTGTAAAATCATTTGGGACTTACTGTTATAAATTGGACAAAACTCACATTTGATCATAATTTTCATATTCAGATGGGTTTGTTCAGCTAGCTTCTTCTAAAGGTAAACATTAACTTCAGGCCTCATTCATGATAGAGCCAGTCAGAAGTTTAGACTCCACTTGCTGTTGCATTAAACCAGTTGAGCAACGAATGTTCAACAAGGCTACCCTTTTAAAAGCGGTGAATCCACGAGCAGGTGTTCGAGAATTTTGACACGTCAGACTGTACCATACTAAATCACTGATCATCAATCACAAGCGAATGTGGTCGAGCGTTCAGATGTAATAATTTGGTCGTGCCTAGTGTGAATTCAGTTGCGTAATGGTTAACTCGGTTGCTTCGTTGAGGTATGAACGGTCATGGCAAGGGTATACACTACTGACGTGCTCTAACGAGAGCGAAGCTCGAGTCTAGTGCTTCTTTTCGCAAGAGGCTGACTGGAAAGTCTATCTGAGTGTAAAATCTGAGATCACGTGTGAAGGAGGTACAATGTAACACATTAGCTTATTGCTCATAACCCATTTCACAGTCAAGTCATTCATTCCCAACGAAATGTTTAAGTGGTTACAGCATTCAGCAGAATGTCTAATCCCGTAAATCAGTAAAACCGGGGCTATTACTTGTGTACAGGAACACAATCGTTTACAGGATTGTTTTTAAACCAGAGAACTTTTCAAACAACAATTAAAAAACAAATAACCCAGTCGGACAAGTTAAAAACATGAAGCATTTCAGAACAACTTTTCACAAGGGAAAAAACACGCTTTGTGCTTTGAAACTATATGAAACTATTTGATAAACTATAGTGGAAAAGCTGTCCTCGAAAATTTGCTTTTAATTTCAATGTGTTCAAATTCGTCAAATATGAGTTTGACTGCAATTACGTGTGTATGGTTAACGTTCGTCAAACATGGTTCATGCTGGCTTGAATCACTGTGTAACTGTGGTGTGGTTCGTCGTTTACTGGCATATCCTCGGTCGACTTAGGATACCATCGTACCATTTACTTAACTTGCGTTCTGCCAAACCGGATACAACTTTAATGCCGTTCACATGCACCAGCCACACCCACTTGTGTTGACCTATTTTCTTTAATATGAGTTCCAATGATCACTCTGTTAACCTCTGTTTGTCCAGCAAGTATTGAAGTGTGCAGCGACAAACCCGGCTGCAATTCCTATCATTCCAATGATGAAGAGATGCGTTCATCCCACCAATCTGACCAGTTGTTGACTTCGATTACCGACCTGCCTCAGATGCACTTTCTGTAAACGCCATGGCGATGTTTGACGAAGTCAAACGAAAAACAAGAAGTGGAGAGCTGTTTAGAATCGAAAATTGACATAACCGTAAAACTTTAAAGGTCAGCATCTCAGACTGACGCATGTCAAAATCAGTTGAAAACGACAACCGTAGGCTGGACTGTGCTGTGTGTGTGTGTGTGTCAAATTGAATTCCATCAAAAACTGACCACAAAGAAGTTGATCAAAAATAGTGTATTTGAGAATCAATAAATGCATTCCTGAATGTTGAAATGACTGTAATAATTTACAGACTGGTCCATATTCGGAATTCTGATGTATTCCACTAACTTTCACAATAGAAATAAGGGAACTTTATCGTTAAGAACGGTTTTGTCAACCTTATTTTCCAGAACGATATTACGTTGCACTGAAATTAAATGGTACCAGGATTGTCACCTGGTAGCTACGTAAGTGTAGGTTGTAAGCACTGTGAACAGATTTTTGACACAAAGTTGAGAACATTCAAATTAATCAAAACTTTCACATGCTCTTAAATTTTTTATCCAGTGGTTTGCGAAAAAACTACTGTGTGATAAAAGATGTCGATATTACAGATGTCATATACCGCAACAAGATGAGAGCAAGCGATCGTACGCACACAACTACAATTTCGGAGTGTCACGAATGCCCGAATATAATTGAGTGTTTCTATTTTTTTCCCCTAGTTTATTTTGGTGCCTCAAGAGATGCCTCGAGCTGATGACCCACGACTAATATAATGTGACGGTTCATCCTAACCGAACTCTAATTCTTACTAAGTGTTCCACCTGCGGCAAAAGTCTTGCAGGTTTTATTCGTTTTTTCTTGTGACTTGCATACCAGCAGTGAAAATGCTAATATATCTGGCGTGTGTTTTTTAACTTCTCTGTGTCGGGCTCCCAAAAATCTGATATTGGTGTTTGTAATTCTTAAACAAATATGCTTTGCCGCAAAATTCTACGAAACCATACAGTATCCACCCAGTTTGGAAGAGGCTTCCTAGATTACGCTGCTGTTGCACCCGACTCCACCGGGCTCTGTACCTGATCCTCGAACCAGATTCGAGTACAGTACATGGACAAGATATTTTCACACCTGACTGTGTTTCGACTGCCTCATGCACCTGTCAGGTTCTGATTGGCCACATCTCTGTTTCTGTTAACTCACGTGCATCCGTCCGTTGGTCTCCCGAAAAGCTCGGTCAACTACATGCGTGGCATTTGCCCATAAATTAGCTCGAGTGACGATTTCTTCCTTTTGTCTCTTAACAAATAATAGTGCGGTAGCAGACTGAAGAAAAACGTCTCTTCTTGCCTCACTCCTCGTCCAGCCAAATAAACTTTGATGGTGCGATCGTTTCCTTCCCTCAATTCGTTTGATTCAGGGTACTGCGATATTGCATGAACTTTCTACAATTCCCTTCTGAACGGTTCCGGAACTCCTAAGTTTCGAGGTCTTGATCAAGTCACTATACCTCCTGGTATCTCATGATCTGCTACAGTGGGTTCCAACAAAGTCCTGCGTACAGTGCTTGCACGCTGAACGGGTAGTGCGGCTGCGTTTATTCCACTTGCGAAATTTTCTTGTATACTGATGATTTACTTGTATCCGTAAGTGGGTACCAAAAAGGGTTTACAGAGTGTGCTATGATTCACAGTTTTACAAAGCCTAACGGGGAGACTGTGAACTTCTTTATTTGTGCAGAACAAAAAATTTTGAAGCTTTGATCAGATAAAACTGGTTTCATACTGAGTGAATGAAGAATTAACAAACTTGTGGAACTTACAACCAGGTGGAGTCTGTGCACGGAACTGAACCTACGAAGCATCAGAGCAAACAATTCAATTTAGTGATGTAAAAACAAGCAAGCCGCAATTCATTAGGTCAGTGAAGAAAACATCTTGGAAGCGTACGGTTAGAATTGGGGACGCTGAAGCTGTTGTAGATACGAGGGTGATATGATGAACAGTTTGAGAACGTTCCACCCGGCAGTCGGGAAATAGAATTCCTGAACCACCGTTTGGTCAACAACTATCCATAAAACTTACAATGTCATCAGGGGTCCATCGCGTTCACTGACCATACTCACACAAGTTCGTTGACTGAAAATGGTTGAGTGGAATACTGTTTCGAACGGTTGTTTCCCTTGGGTGACTGACATTGTTGTCACGAGAGTTCGCAGCTGTTGAAGTTCCACTTTGCTCTCTGCCAGTAAAGTTCTTGTTTTCTTTTAGGATTTTCATCTTTTGCTAATACTTGGCTAATGACATTCTGGTGCTGAATAGAGCTCTTTAAAATCGCAATCCACTTTACTGCTCCCAACTCCGATGACGTCCAGATGGACCTCGTTTGTGTGTTACAATCTGGAAAGTTGTTACTAGACAGTTTCGTTCGGCCGGTTTTAAAATCCTACGGGTATATTCAATGACATCTCGATTCTGCCTCAGTAAGGGCCTGGTAGTTGCGTTACCTCACCTGCTGCAACAATTAGGGTCTGTTCAACTGCCCGCAATTTCAGAGTTAGTTGTTTTTTTGTTAGATGTTTCATTTCGATAAAAATGTGAATAACATTTTGACCAGAGAAATCAGCACTTCTTGCCCATGATCTCTTATGAAGGACTAGATAATTAAAGTCCTCTTTGAAACAACCATGAAATTCATCGCCACAAATGTGTACCGGCCTTCTCTTTGATGGTGGCACCGGAGTAGCTTCATTCGTCATCAGTTCCTCGAGCAGTGGTTGGACCTAGTCCCGAACGAACACGTGACCAAGTAAAGTCATTGTTTAGTGCATCGCTTGTGGATTTAGCCTATTACCCGTAGGTTGCCTTTTTAGTCTTCTACTGTACAACTGAAACATGCGCTATGAACTCAGCCCTACTGACTCTGCAAATAAAGATATCATTTCCTAAGTAAACGATAGTGTGTACTCTGTCCAGCAGTGTGAGCATTAGTTGTCAGACAGCCTGAACGACACAAGTTTCTCTCCCATAGTGAAAGTTGTTTTGTCTCAAACCTGTTGTTTGATTTACACTTGCAACTATCCTGACCACATAACATCCTAACGTTCTCTAACTTATCGGAAAGTTCTGACATCGATAGAGCGACCATAGTCTTGGTGACTGCAATCTCATTGAGTCTTATTAAGCCGACACAAACTCGAAAATTTCCGTTGGTGTTTTCAATTAAACAGTAGGTATAAGTAATTATTCGGACTACCTCCTTCGTGATTCCATCCTTCAGCAAGTCGCTGACGTTACATTCATCCTTCTGTTGCAATTGCACTGAAGTTCTTTTGGACCTAAGTGGTCAAAATCGCTCTGGATAAACGAAAATCACATTTTCACATCAGTCAAAGCAGTCATACAAGTCGTATTCCACAGTGCAAAACCTTCGAAGTCTGCGTGTTACTTCACTCAGTAGTCAGCTGTCAGAAGATGGAATCGGCGCATTCACTTTATTTTGCTCAGACTGTGGTTTGCGCTTCCACGTAGTAGTCGAACCCACCCACCCCTTGTTACAATCATATTGAATTTTAGATGGACCATGGCTTCACCACAAAAAAAGATTTTGTTCCCAGTATAGTCTAGAGTGCGGCAGTAGAATGGAAGAACGGCTGGTTGACTATAAAACCATCGATTTGGACATTACACGCCTCCCAGCAACTAACCGTCAGCCTGAATCTACTCCAGTCTATGTAGTCGTCGCTAATGTCTTAGTCAAACAGTGTGATCGGTTTCCATTCATTTCTGCCTCAACCTAAATTGTTTTCTTATTCACGGCATCTGTTTCCGAATTCCACGCCTCAAACAAACAATCAGAGAAAACGTTTAGTGAAGGACTCCAATTTGTTGTCAGTTGACATACTCTTTGACAGTGACCAAATTTTTGAACGTTGCCACGATTCAGATCTGTCAACCCAGTATTCAGTGCTGACACTTATTCAGTCAGCCTTTTCGTTACCACTAGGAGTTCCTGTAGTTCACTTAGAGCGTTGGGTTTGATCTTCTAGGTCTTCCGAGAGTTTTCGTCTGGCATTCGACTGGTAGCGACAGCCAACTCTTCCATAGCCCTCGAACAGGTGATTAGATCAATAATCAGCTGGTTTCAGACTGCTGATGACATTCTCTTTACCAGTTCATCGATCAGCATGTGGTGTTAATAACTGTTGTCCAACTCCACTGAGGCTGCTGACAACGATGTCCAATAAAACACTCCGTCTACAGGCGTGTCGCTTGTGTGACTAAGAGAAGCACACTTAAACAGACACACTACTTCCTGGCAGTCGGCAACATTGCCCAGCTTGACGAACAACTCTTCAGTCACGAAAGCTCACTCCAACTTCGCAGGGCCATCTCGCACCTTCTCCACATCACTTTCATCTTGTCTTTGAGCGGCGTCCGAAGAGCTGCTCGCTTCATTATGTCAGTATTGTCTTCAGTCACCTCAACCAGATTCTCGAAATCCTCTAGAAAGCTTCTGGCGCCCACTTTGTCCACGGTTCTGGCCACGGAATCACTATTTTCAACCCTGGTCACTGTGTTACCTGTGCTAGGCTAAAAATGTCGGTGGGGGTTGTTTATTTCAAAAAACAGGCACATTTGTTATATGCTTCTACAACACAACAAACAAACATCCATTTAGACAACAATAAGCCCGTGGAGCCTAAATTGCCGGGAGAAAAACGTCAGTTTTTTTTACCAGACTAGACTACGACGTTTCTTTTCGTTTTACTTCCATACTGCTTGCTTCCTAGCAACAGCTTACGAGCAGTAAAATGTTATCCTTTTTCCTCACCAAAAAGGCACTTGATTCGAGTTTTGCTCTCAACAGAGTTCAACAGTAATGTATATCATTGTCACGGTGAAAATTTGAATTTCGGCCATGTGTTCACGCGAAGCCGCGTTCAGCAGGCCACTCGCCTAAAACTAGGCGTGATCGATTAATTCTGCTAACGACTAGCCACGGTTTCTCCTGACTAACGCTCGTACTTTCTGCTTGCCTTTAGATGAGACAAAGTAGCTGTCCTGCTAACTCTAGTACAACTGCGAAGGCATCCGTAAGTCGTGATTGTTATTCACTTACTCTGGACCGAGATGCCTTATCAATTAGTAATAAGCAAAACTGCCGCAATAGTAATCATTACAATTCTAGGTGAACGTGAATGCTGATATCTCTTTGGGGAAATTAGTAAGATCCACTGCTTCCATTTCACCCACATGGTAGTCTGTGATCTCTGAACCAGTGTATGGAATCAGAAAGCAATTAGCAATAAACTATCGTCATTTTGAGTTGATTTTCAAATCACCCGATGAAACATAAGAATCTGGAATTATACTCCCAATACTCAACGATTTCGAAAGCTTAGATAGCATTCATTTGTGTGTCCAGTGTGAGTTTAAATTTACAAACGTCTTTTGATTAAAACAGATGACATCTTCAGTGTGTGAAAGTCTGATAGCATCATTTCGAGTGTTGAGGTTGGCAAATTTGATAAAACCTAGTCCCGACTACTTTATATGGATGACCCACTTTGCTTAAAATGTTAGTAACCACACTTTCTTGCCATCTAATTTGCCCCGGTTAATTCTTTTGTTACTGTTGATATGTCGCCACACAAGAAAGGGGACATGTTGCGTGACTAACGTTTTTTGGTTTTATATAAGTTGATCGTTCACAGGTGATCAAAGCTGTCACACTCCCATTTCAGTGGGACCCTTTTGACAACAGACACTAGACTCGAGTTCCTTTCTCTGTAGTGTTCATCATTAGTTCAAACTATTGTCACAAACAGGATTAAAACTTCAGCCAGCTTTTCATGAGGCAATCCTATTGACTACTGTGGCACTTATGTCACATTGGGCACCAGTGAATCGCCATATGTAAACGCTCCACCACATTCGTTGGCCGGAGTTCTAGTCCTGACTGTGACAAGGATATGCACTATTGGCGAACTCTACCAAGAGCGGACTTCGAGTCTAATACTTCTTTTCGAAGGGGATGACTGAAAAGTCCACGAGAATGCGACAACCGCAATCAATTGCGATTGATGTTCAACCTTTAAGAAAAACAAATTCCCCTACTACTCATCAGTAATCAAAATATCGTTAAACAATTTAACGATTTCATGGACTTCAGCTTGGAAAGAAGCCCTAGTCTAGAGGTTGTCGATTGGAGTCAAGAAGACAGCTGTGGTGTCTCCTGATTGGGCAACCCAGCCATCAACTTTGCTCACTTATTCTCGTGTATGGCCCTATTTATTCATTCGACTCAACACAATTCCACTGAACTTAGTATGCTGACAGACGAAAGTCAAAACAGAAGACAATTAAATGGAAGATGCACGGACTGTAGACAAAGCTCCATGACCGAGTCGAAAGAAAGCAAACAAAATCGTATGGCTCTTTCCGCGACAGCATCGTTTATTGTTGGCCGAAACTATTGTTTGTAGAACTTGGAAAAAGCAGTTCGTCCCGTTCATTGATGGGGAAGGCTCAATTTGTGTGGGCTCGGTGCGTGGAGATAATCTTGTGATCTTCTGCTGATAAGACTGTGTTTCGACTGACGCCCTTACGGTAGACGCCGGAAGCTGAGTAATTTTAATCCCCGCAGCAAATGAACTAACCACTTAGAATGACAGCCGAAACTGAAATTCACAAACTCAGTCACGGTTTTCAAAACATGACCTGTCGAAAATCTAAATGACCGGTCAATTCGGTATTTAGTTCGCAATTGTAGTCTAAGACTAGATGAACTTATCACTTGCATTGATAGTGGACACAATCCCCTTCCACCTGTAGACCAACCATCCAAGTGAATGTAGCTCTCATGCAATGTGGATAACCACCAATAAAGCCCAAGTTATTATTAACGATAGTAATAGTGTCACGTGTTAAAAGGGGTTACTACAATCGATCCCATGTTATCTTATTACACCAGTGGAAGTCACCAGTTCAATTCCAATTCCTAAAGCTATCCCAATACCCTCATTATGAATACATGTGCAATTCGTGTCCCTGATCGAAATTTAGTTGCATTTCAGATCTATTGTACTTGGACTGTCACATCGGATGAAAATTTGTGCAACTGATTTTACGTTCTCATAACGAACAACAGTCTTGTCTATCAAGATTTACGTCTTCTTGTTTATTGTTGACATCTGTATACAGTGTATGCCCTGAAGTTACTGTATTAATAAACAAGATTTTCAATTTCAGTTTCAGCTGAGAGGATTTAGTCATTTAGGACAGCTGTAAAGAAGCACTGAGAGTGAACTATTTTGCAGTCGTTCCAATATAATCTCTGTACTTTCATATATCACCCCAGTATCCTCATTATTCGAGATAATTTTGTAAGTTCAAGATGACTATTCACTCTAGAACGTAAAATATTTCTTTTTTAGCAGAAAACAATTTGGTGTACAACCGTTTCTTGAGAGTATTACGATGAATACGATGTGTTAAATCTACTGAATAAAAAAGTTCATGATAAGCAAAGTGTGCACGTAGTTCTCAATGCAAATTTTGAAGTCCAAGTTGAGATGTAACTATCTTCAGTAACTACAGGCTGATGACTAAACGATCCATAGGAACGGTCGCATCGGGTGGACAAGGCAAACTCAACCCGGCATGAAGGCGAGCGGCTAGTCGAGCGGCTCCAAAACTCGCGCTGAGTTGCAATCTAACCAAACTCAAGATGCCTTGCCAACGGAACGACGTTTGGGTTTCAGCAAATACCTTCTGAAAACCTGTGTCGATACAGAACAAAATACAACATCGTTAACACCGTTTTATCGGATCTACAGTACAGAGTAATTGTGTGAGTCCACTTCCCGACATGTGAATGGGTACGTCGGTAGTTAGCTGGAAGATATCACGTAGCAAACGTCTGTTTATACTAAACGATAAACAATAGAACAATGACATCTGCATCCAGGATCTTCACGCCACTAGGCCGGAAAATGTCATGTTCTCCTGAAAAAACACCTCTTATTGGTAGCAGGAATAAAATTTTGTGGTGTCATGCTCATCGGCTCGATCCCAATGTTTCTGAATATTCTGATGTGATAGTAGGATAGAAACAAGAGCCCACTTTTACGAGACTTGTGGGTAAGTACTACCTTACTAGCCGTTATGGGTCCCGTATACACCAGGTTTGTCGGTGTATATTGGCATCAGTCACAAGGACCCTAGGATAAAATACAGCATATATGCAATATACATATAATCAAAACTAAATCTCAGTCTGTCACGTCGTTTACAGGATGTATTCGGTCGTCATGGTTACAGTGGTAGGTATCAAGCTGATAAAACCGGAAATACAAAGTTTTCTCCTTACAGGAGGGTTGTTCATTAACACCTTGTTTGAACTACTACTATCTAATGAGTCTGGTCAAAATCACTTGGCCACACCTGAGTGCTGGTTTGAGAAAAGGTATTGTTGATCATAAAGACCTAACAGGAAATCCAGCACTAGATCCATATCAATCTTTGCTAACAAAATCTCACGAATTTTACATGTGCTGATCATGAGAACAAGGATCTGGACCGAACATTCGTGAATGTTCCGAACACTCACCTGTTTGGAGTAAGTCCCAGCTTTCAAAAATTTTACCGCAGCAGATGACCAAAAGTTCTCTGATTGGCGGATCATGCTCCTGCACACATGGGAATACAAACATATTAAACAAAAAGAACACAAAGAAGCATCGGTTGGAGAAATGAACAGTTATTGATACCAAACAATGGTGCAAAGCAATGCTAGAAACCGTTAGCAGCAAAATAACGCTGAACAACACAACACTGTTGACTATTTTCCTTCTTACATGTTCGTACGTAAGTGTCAACGATTCAACGCGTGTGAAACAATTATCTGTCATTCTTCTTTACTGAGATAAAGGCAATCAATTTCACGTTGCAAATTTGCTTCAGGGACGACCTCTAGGGCTGTCAGTTAACGAGAGTTAACAATTTTGATGTCTCAGTCAAACCGCCACTCGCAAATCAGACCACTTTTTTAAATGCATACAATCTTGTAAGCTTTACAAAGAAGTTAGCCATTAGCTCGAGAGCTAACAGCCGAAACCCAACAGCAACTGCGCTAGCTGCTCATGGAAACCGTTTTCATTTAACATATCACATGAAGTTAATTTGGCGAAACTACATATTAATTGTTTAACCACAAAGAGTGTAATTGCACAGAGTACCCCCTGGCTGACTAGACATTAACTTCGGCTTGTCAAAACATGACAGTTCTAATCTCTGTGGCTGCCTGCCTCTGATGTGTTCAAGTGCAAACGAAATTAACCCTCCGTGCTTGCCTGAACATGTTTACAGTGAACACAATTTTATGTAGCAATTGCCTTCGACTGAATACGAATACACCAGGTCCTCGTTTGTACTCATACGCTTTACACCTGACGTGCCACAAACGAAATGATTCACGATTAACGTGTAAAACCGTTCACATATTTATTGCACGGCGGATAAGACAATCAACCATTAAAAAGAGTGAATATGCATAAAAATGAGTTACCGGGAAATTTTTGTTACCAATTTGCTGAATGATTTCCATTGCTAATCAACCTCCGAAATTTGTAGTGTATAGGTCTTAACAGGACTTTGCAGGCGACATTTGCCAGTGAAACTGGTGTCCAGTAATCGTCCGACAGTGGAGATACTATTTTTTAACTGCTGATCAATGACATTTGTTTAAGTGTTCTCGCTCTTACCTACTAGTTTGTTGGTTTCGTTTTTAACTTGGCCTTACTTGTATGTCGTATCAATTCTCTTAGTTTTACACACTGCATTAATGAATAGGTGACCACAGAAGCTGACTTCTGTTAAAACCAAACTGCACCTCCTGTTCTCATTCATATAGTCGAAGTGTCTCACCTTCCGTCGTCAAGTGTGAAACGAATGTCTATCCGTAAATGCGCAATCTCAATGGATACTTTTGTGTATCATTATCCACACGTGCTTCCTGTTGTCTGGAAGCTAAAATTGTCACCGCTGTCAGCGTTTGCGATTTTCATCATGCCGTCACCATCAACGCTGAACATTGCACAACATTACTTCTAAACTATCTCAGTTTCGTCAATTCCGGTAGACAAACAAAAAGGGCATTTATTCTTATCGCACTGTGAAGCGTGTCAGGATGACCTCCATTTTGACCTTGAATAACATTAACTCATGAGCTACAGGCGATAAACCTTTCTTACGCAACCCTGCTTATTTTGACTTTGAAAGTCTGTGGGCGTATCGAAACTATCTGTTAGATGGCAATCGTAGGTAGCGTCGCACGTGACTGCAGTTTGACAGAAGAAAAATCGAAATAAGAGCGTTATATGGTTTGAATTTCGTTCCATGTTCTTGATATCACAGGGCAGAGAACCTGTTATTAGCCAAATGCCTAGGCACCTAGACCTTACATAATCTAAACAGTCGGATTTTATGGTATCATGAACATGTACATCTTCGGACTCCTATCATCTCGGATAGGTATTCAACTATTCAGCGGGCGATTTGGAAAACATTTTTCTTGTCAACAAGATGCTGAAAATTAGCAAGGTCAGTAACACTCGCGCCAAAACATGATCTGGTCACTTGAACTCACACTTTGGATCAACAACTACGTGACCCTGAACAAACACGTGATCTACAAATTTTGGCGAGCCGTTTACTTAGTTCTGTCGGTTGCCATTCTCATATTTGTTGTGTCAAGCACGGAGAATAACTCTTG
The DNA here is from genome assembly GCA_008508345.1 of Paragonimus westermani. NCBI lineage: Eukaryota > Metazoa > Platyhelminthes > Trematoda > Plagiorchiida > Troglotrematidae > Paragonimus > Paragonimus westermani. The sequence goes on along the minus strand of QNGE01000232.1, from coordinate 79,800 downwards.
TTTCCCACTTTCCCGTTCTTGTGATGTCGAGTCTGCGTGAACGAGTTAGACTTCACGTGATTTACATCCTCCCACCATGTTATTCAAGTTTCGCAGTGAAAATAATTGTTTTAAGGCATGACTTACTACTGTTTTGCTACCCAGGAAAGTTTGTAACAGCCTCTCAATAAGTTTCTGTTGAACTTAACTGAAAAAAGAGAGTGCTCAAAAATACTAACACAATTACGAATTAAGCAATTACCGCTCGGCCATTGAGTAAACCGTCCAGAACGTCCGTAAAGAATTTTGACTACTTTGAAAGTAGTGTGGTGCGTTTTACAAATATGTCTAGGACTAGTCACGTGGATAGCGCAACCGGATAGATTGCGGAAGACCAGTAGAATCCATACGCGGCATAAATGCTATCTTTTCCAAAATAGTGAGCAAAATTACGAAAAAATGCTACATTTTTGTTAGTGTCGAACCCCAATGGGGCCAAGGGTGTTGAGTAAAAAAGTGTTCCGAAAAGGAATTGAAATTATCCATGGATTCTCGCCGGAGTGAAGTCAGGCAGACAACAGGATTAGCTGTCTTGGATTCAGGTAAAATTTCGATTTGGATTTGAACAGAAGGATTTAAAAGAAAGTAGGTCCTTAATTCGTCCCGAAAAGTGTGCACCCGTGGCTCCAAATGAACTACATTCCGTTTAAATAGTTTAAGTGCGAATGGAGTTTATCGGTTTCAAAATAAGGCTGGAAAAAATACGTCTCCTTTCAAACATATTCATATAAATGTAATCCGATCATATGAATGACTGTGCTCATCTCATAAGTGGGATGCTGACTGTCTTACCAATAGTTTGTTCTTTAAAATCCACAAAGCCGCTGGCCAAGCACACCCACGATTCTCGGTGCATAACAGAGCACAACAGTCCGACTACCTGTCCGGAATTCTTTACCTGATGAACAGAATTATATTAACGTATAAGCCAAGAATAAACAACTGAAACGACTTTCGACCATTTTCTATTGGGTCAGCCTGCAGCTTGGATTCCAGAACGAACTGGCAGCTGAATAGGCCAACCCCCGCCTTTACCAGTCAATTAGACAAAATTTTCCAGCGGCCATTTTTAGAAGCTGGTTTACTACTAGTGTGGTGGATTGTCAGGTCGGAGGTGCGAGTTTTCGAACGCTCGGCCAAATGCCTCAACGCAGGGGGAGTTACTTTCAAAAGCCTGCTGCGATCGGATCAAGAACAACGTGCACGACCGGATGAGTCATCGCTCGACTGGATCGGACCAACGGGCGAGGCAGGGCAGGCGAAATACGACAGACGGCCATATCGGAGGCGTGGTTTTTTCAATATTTAGAGAAACATCTCGACGCAATGTTGGAATACGGTCAAGGCCAACATTGGGTGGATCGCGGACAACACGAGCAGCTGGACGAGCCATCGCGCAACGAAATCAGACAAACAGACGAGGAATGGCAAACGGAAAACCCCCGATAGAAGGCGCCGATCACACACGTAAACCGGTCAGAAGTGCACACGACGTGAGAACGGAAACCGGGGGTGTTGCGGGTTGGAATTATGCCTTATAAACAAGAGACCGCGCGTTGCACGTGACTGGCGATTTGGACAATAAAGATTGTGCTTTATTGGACGCCTTCTCGCTACACTAGGACAGTGTATTATCTGAATCCGAAGGGAAAACTAGATAAATGTGCAGGCCATAAGACGAAGTGCTTACATAAACGGATTGAAGGACGTTATGTGGCTTGGCTTGGTGGTGGGACGAACAACATGGTCATTAGGGGAACTACCTCATACCTAGTAAACTCTAACCATCAAGATGTAATACTACTATCTACCGCATTGTTCATAGAGCTGCATCACTTCGACCAGAACCAGTTCGAAAGTACGCGGTGGCGACAGCTGAATCAACCGCATTTCAGATATGTAATCAGATTTTGTGTTTCCAGAGGCAATTATTGGACGTCTTGCGATTACTGCGACAACACTCAGAACATCCCCACCACATCCGGGGTCATAACAATGTCCCAAATCTGGCGACGATAAAAATGTGGAACTCATCTCCTTATGTAGTGATTCAGCCCTAGGTGTTCGAAAGTTGTGAATCTAATATCTGTGACCAGTCATTCTATAAGTTTTGCTAATTGTCTCTTATAAATGCATGCATGCTAATCTTCAGAACTGCACTAACGTGTTGAAGAATTACAGAAAACAAATGCTAGCCACATCTCTCATTTCGTGACTCAGCAGTCATTCTCCAAACGGCGCAAAACACTAATGTTAAGGGTAACTGAAACTTTGTGGTCGAAAATGGGATCCTTTCAACATGTAGATAACTCACTTTGATAGCATGGCGTACACATGCTCTGACATGTCGACCAAGTTGAATTCCAGCCCTTTGGAATGCGTATTCGCATAAAGGTTCACCCTCGCGAGCAGCTGAAGAGAACATGCAGTTTGAAAGGGAATCGTTTGTGCGTTTATAATCACCACTCACGATAAAATATTGTGCGTTAAACGGCAGAATTAATTATGACTTCTTAAACGAAAAGTGAAACGCAGATTAAATGTTTCACTTCATCGCTTACCACTAAATAATCCATTATGATTAGTGTGAATTCCAATTTAAACATTATATGATTTCTGCACTTTTTTGTTAACACTATGCATGGGATCGTTTCTGCTTACTAGAAATTCAGTCACTGGATATTGATTCGAGACTATTTTAAATGTCCAGCAAACAATCAATAAATGATAACCAGATTAGCATTCGTTGAAAACTTATTTCTCCGAGTCATTTCATTTCAGGCTTAATAGAGCTAGACGAACCAGATCACTTATAAGATGTTTCTATTCGGGTTAATTTGCGTGCTCGACATTCTATAGCTTGACGAATTAATGTAAACTGGCAGTGTATCAGTTCAATCCAAGCATTTCAGCAATGGCTCATTCCGATCGGTTTATTCTTGGAAGAAAACCAGTCCGAGAATAATTCAACCAAAGAATGACAGTAGCTATAATGATATATGAATCACAGATACGGGTGAAAAGCTGTCTGTACTGTTCATATGATATTGGCTACAAAGTAAACGACAAGACGAAGCATGGATCGATTTCCATTTTGAAATTTACGCCAGATTTGTTCAATTAACGGTTTTCGTCCTGGGGAAATGAGGTCAAAATTTCATATACTCAACTCCCCGGGAGATGTTTTGTTAGATTGATTTCCACTCAGATACACAACCAATGCAAGCGTGACTCCACTGGTAGCATGCTCACTCCCTTACAGAATTTAAATTCATAAGCGCGGTTGCAAACTGATATAACTGTTATGTAACGGAAGTTGTTTGCTTCAGGATGAACTACATTCAGATTAACAACTTTCATAAAGAACTGTTCCAAAAAAATTATTTTTGAAATGATTTGGTGTTGGTGGTCATTGGTTCGATCAAACATGCAGTATGTTTAATCAGACTGTATTGATATCTGCGACCATCCCTCGGAACAGGAAGACAAAAACCGGATTGGTTATGCGTCGTAGGTGTGTGGCTATTTAACCGATGAGCATACTGCTTATGTAAAACACTCAACACCAATAAAACGCAACTCTTGTACGTTTTGTGGCATGGTGAAACCAAGAAAATAAACCGGTTCGTGTTTGGCTGCTGACGAATCGTTTTGCTTTAGCAGCAACCAAGACGCACCAAGTAAGACGATTATAAGGATCTGTGAGTGAAAGTTACCTTAAACAGAGATTTCATGAGGTTGATTGTCTTGTTCGAGCGAAAAGTTTGTGAATGGTGTGGAATGGATCAGAGAGTAGTTCGTTAGCTGTGTTGTTGGGGTTAAAGTAGATTGAAACAGTCAATACTTACCTGGCTGTTACAACCGGACAGCAAAAAACTCAGTGTGACAGCACAACCAACAACAGACAGGTTTATTAACTGAACAAGTTCAACAAAAATAACAAGTTAACATATCCCAAACCTTCTCACAATTGTTTACAACCCGATCGGTGTTGAACCGATTGAGAGTAGTAGGAAGAACCATAAGTTGATGCGTTCTGAAAAGGGGAGCAATCCAGAGTATTCTTGATATCCCTCTACTTACATGAACCAATCAATAGATCAGCGTCGATGCACTTAGCTCGCAACAGAGAGACTGCTCGTTAGCTACAGCATCTCACTGCAGCGATCACCCTTCGAGGATTCCGAAAACCCGGTTCGTTGTCATCGATATCGAATTTGTTGGGGTAGCCGTTCAAAAGTGTAGTGTTTAAAGAATGCGCACCGATTGTCATAAAATGTTCCCTATGGGGCAGTGAGTTCAACTGTAAAGGGTTGTAACGTGAATAGAAACACGGTGCCAAGTTGACGGATCGGCTGGTTGATTTGTTGCCCACATGGGATTAGCAGTTTGCAGAAACAATATGGGTTAACAAATTAAAACGAGAATCCAAGAACACGACTCATAAGACTCACCAGCTGCTAAAGATTTACATAAACCAGCAATTTTCCCTTTGTTGAAAACTTCGTAAAAGTGATAGAGCAGACCGAACTGATTTTGAATTTCGAAGTAATCGAAAACAATTTTTCGAATCCTGTCCATACTGTGCTCCCATGGAATAAGACCATCTTCGATTTCCAAAAACTTTTTGATCACAAGATGAGAAATATAGTATCCTATAACAAAAAAAGCACGCAAACTTATAAGTGAATGCAACTGAATGAGCACAGTTCTGGGTTTACCGGCTATCATTTTCTGTTGTATATTAGTGGGGTGAATCCTGGAAGTAGGATCCTTACTGTCAAGTAGAATTCAATCGTTATGTACGGAAGAATCCACTTTCGTTCGAAGTAGACATATTATTTGTAATTAATGATAATGGTAACAACAGGAAACGAACGGCTTAATCTCGCACATCACCTGATTGTTAATCGATCGGATGGAAACCTATTAGACCGTACTGTAATTTGTTACCGCACTGTTGATAAATCGGACCTTCAATGACGGTGAGCTGGACTGAGGCCAAAGTAGGTTCAGTGATTGGAAAGAATTCCGTCATAATTAGGGCGGTTTTGTTTTGCTTAGACGTGATTACTTCATCCGGTATTAAACGTAAATGTTAGATCGAATTCGATGGGATAATATTGTAATAAATGAGACTGATGTATCACATCGGCCGATGATTAGCTGTTTATTGATATTTGCTCCTCATATTAGACACACCTGTTTAGTTTTCTTCATTTGGGTCGACTAGTAAATCTCAAACCGGGTAATGTCATTCTTGGTGGATGTAATGGTGGAGCTAAGAGAGGGCGAAACAAAACTGGACGAGGGACAAAAATTGGTGATTTCAGCTGTCTTAGTATGAGGGCCAAACATTTCGTCCACATGACGTCCAGCCCGCCATTGATAAACGGACGTGGTTGCACTAAGCTCAGTCATTTCACTGGTCTCTCAAATAAGCTGCAGCACATAAACGATTATACCAAGTGAAAAAATTTTATTAGTACGGTTTGGACCGATCGATAAGCAGAATATCTTTGTCAGCCACTGGCTCAGACAGTTGATTTGCGTGTGCTCAATGTATTCCGTTGTAGGACATCATATGGACGAGTAAACACGTGAACAGTAGACACGAAAAACTTGGACCATACCTCCATTCTTGGGCTGAACAGGGACAACCGGAGATGATGTGTAAGCGGTGCAATGATGGAGAACACTAGCCTTAATATTGAAATACGTGGAAACAGTAAAATGTAACGTCTAATTGGTTCCCAGCTGATGCAGAAACAATCGATCTATTTGAAGGGCTGACTATTTTCTGCGAAATGATTGGTAACTAGTTCGTCAATATGGACATGCAAAGACGCTAAGAAAAACTCTGGGTAACAATTTCACCAATCAGTCTGTCCATACCCAAGTACTACAACTTTCAACAGAGATAAAGACGTCAAAAACGGTTTGGGTGACTTTTAGGGTTGAATAACGTTTGTAATAACACAAATCGTCCGTTGTGTACCTCCCTCGAGGTCATTGCGGACTGAAACCAGCTATACAACACGTGCCGGTAGATAAATGTGGGTAATGGAAGTTCGCGGTAATGGTATCACCCAAGACCAGGAGATTAATACAAAAAGCTTGTCGTTCCTACGATAACTAAATACCGCTTATATCACCTTTGTAGACTGTAGGGAATTTGGAAAGACCGAAAAACTTGTTCGGGTGGAGTACTTGGACAAATTGTCAGTGGATTGCACAGAGTCCGTTCTAAATATCTCCTATAATGCATGAACGCACACACAGTGCCGATATAAGGTGTATTCGGATTAGACAATTGTTGGACGGCTAGGTTATCGCTGGGTCTCCTGTGGAATGCATCAAGAGTACACCGTAGTATGTATGTTGATTAGCCTCAAGGATAAATCTATTTGTCATGAAGTATACGACTGACAAACGGATTTCTTTTGGAACGGTTAAAGTTTCTTTGCAGAAAGCTTCATTATGTTATTGAAAGCGTAAGCCCTAGTAAATATGGATTTAAGTAGCCTTACGACACAGAGAAGTGATGTGAAGGTAGTATATCGATATTAACTCATATGTTCCTAATTACTAAAAACCATGTATGAAAAGTCGGTTTTCCAGCAAAAAGTCAGGACAGAATGCAAAAACGTTGATGCTGAAAAAAATAAATCAAGCTATGTCAAATGAGCCATCGTTTGCAAATATGTGGTTCCCGTTCCAGTGTTCCAAGGCTGTATCGATACACAAGTCAGTTGTATGTTCCTTCGACCTTTATGGACCAATATAAAATGGACAGTCTATTATCTGTGACATTGCAGTAGGTCCCACTTAACAACAGCAAAGTGATAGACAACTGTTTTCGAACCTACTGTCTGTGAGCCAGTACCAGGATGAGGGATCCGAAAATCAACCCATTGAGGCACACGATTTTGGCTCACGGGGTCGCAGAAGAACAATATGAGTAGGATAAAAGGGGGAAATAGCTAAGCGGAGTTTTTCCATGGCCAAGTTTAGACTTTTGATTAAGCAGAACGATTCGCACGAAGGATGGCGGTCAGCACATCAACGTAATTCATAGAACAACCTTAGTTGCACTTCAAATAAGGTAAATGAGCGCAAAACTTTAAACTGTTAACAAGAAACAATGGTGTAAGAATAATAGTATATGCCGCTCCGTTTCCATTGATTATCAAATCGAACAAAAATCGGGAACAAGAACAGAATGTTACCACCATCCTAACAAAGTCCATTCAAATTAAGGTATGTCCAAGGACTGCAGTGTTTGATGGTATAAACTCCACGTTTCCTCTTTTCCCAGATGTAGAATTTACAAATACCGGAGGAGGATCTGCGCAGAGGTTGTTTTGGTTGGCTTAGTCACAGAAGAAGGTTGAAAATAACATGAAACAAGACTTACAGAGAAGAATGCTACCGTATATGAACCCAGTCTATCACAAGTCACACTGACCTATCGGTCAGCCTACACATGGATTAAATGTCAAAGATTCGTAAGAATAAGCGAATGACAAACAACCTCGTTTTGATCGTTTTGATAGATGACAAAATGCAATCCAAGCGGGTAGGGAATAACTTAGTGTGGAAGGTAGTAAGTCATAGTCGCATATAATCTGAACCATGAGATATAGTTGTGTAACATTTATCACCTAAACGGTTAGGTTTGTGGGATATATTTTGAAGTTATCTAGTAAGTCTGTATATGTGATTGGACGAGGCGTTTTTGAGCAAACATTGTATCGTGATGGCCCCTGTGGTGGTTGGTACATCACACGTGACTCATTTCAAATGCACTCCGTAGGCCACATAGAGTGGCTTACCTGAATCAGCTTGCCTAAGCAAACAATCGGCTTCAATCGAATGTGTACAATTTCGGAATGAACAATTATTCGTTGGTTTTCCGCTGATCGAGGTGGAACTAGTTCATCCAAAGTGAGTGAAGTTAACCAGGCTAGAGACTGGTCGTAACTGGAGTGAACAGGATAGGTACTGTCCCTTTATAACATATTCAATCAATCTGAGAAATACTCAGCAGCAATTGTAACAGAAGGTTTACGCGGAGTAAGTCAGTTATTGCCAACTGCGAAGTAATGAAATTGGTGATTACCAATCTAGTATGGTGGATGCAAACTACGGAGTCCGCCCTAACGATGACGAAACAAACTCCAGAGATTTTTAAGAATAAGCCGATGGAGCGGATTGGCTCAGTTGTGAAAACGGCTAGCTAACATGGGTAGTGTACGGTTTATAATGATCAAACTTTAACTGTTTTTTTTCCAAAATGCAGCAACAAGTACAAATTTTTACTGGGGCAAAATCAATTAGGATGAAAGGGATTTCATTAGCTCGTTGTCAACGTTTTAATTACGTTATTTTAACCAATAGGTTTAGACTCATTCAACCACTTCGTGATATTCAGAACAAACATATATTTAATTTGCTAGATATCGGGATAGGCCAAATGGATGTTGATCAGGATGATTACTAGATATAATAATTTAACAACAGCTCTGATGATAATTCACTCAGTCTCTTTCGTTGAACAACTAAATTGAAGGAAAATTTGTCCCAAATTAAGCACTGTGGAGAAAAAACGATAGTTAAATCATTCTCATAACGACATGAAAGATAAACTACATGCAGTAACGAAACTTGCCTCCACCACCATCTCCAAGAATCTGGTTATAGCCACCGACTCGAACAAAGCTCAGATCGGTTCGTACGTATTTGCATATTGAACCGGTGCCAGCAATCAAGACAATAGCAGCTACGTAAAAAATAAATCGTAAACCAATCATCGAGCCATCAAAACAATTGGGTTGACAGATTTCAAACAACAGAAATTATGGCCTAAAAATGAACTTTAAGAGGCTGAACTCAAATAAGTCAACACACTTCGATTTTCTATAGAAGAATAGTGAATGGTCTGTTCGCAGCCTTATTGGGATGAGGGTGTTGAGGATTTTGAACCCAGTGATCGAAGTGTTAATTCTTTACGAGCTGTGAGACCGTTATAACTTAAATACAATGCGTGTTCAGTTTTGCTTGGATTTCCCACGCTGGAGAAGTAACCACAGTTTACCCACTGACTGATAGACTCTGACTAGGTTTAGCTACAGGGATTGCGGAGATTTTCAGTTTACTTCAATGTTCCGCCTCAAAACAACACCGGACGACAAGCTTCGTTGCTGCTACACTTCACCAGACGCAGTTTGGACCGAAGTAAGCCGGTCGTTGCATCTGGTTCTACCTATGTGTAGAGTAGACTGATATATTGACAGAACGTTTAGGTAAAACGAACAGTTGATTCTTGATAACCACAGTCTACAACTAATTTTGAAGAAGTACTGTGTCAGTTGGAATTTTCTTTAAAAACGTTTCTAAATTGATGCACTGTCGTGTGATAGAGAACAGCGGGAATATGCATTTCTTGAAGTTGATCACCCGAAGGGAGCTAAGTATTTTTGATAACTGAACTCGGAGTAATAAACGACAACTCGCGCGTTATGATTTTAAAGATGTTTACATTTGTGCGTTCTTGAAACAACTTAAAATCTTCGTGATCATTTACGTTTAAACTGCTCTGCAATCTGTATACTTATAGTGAAATTCACAGGAACCGTTAGTGTAAGTAAACAAAACCCACTTAGGTAAACATCGATACGTACGAAGGTCAAACGGGGTCAGTGTGACGACCGTTATGAAGATCTCAAAGTCACCAATTTTGCGACATGTTGATACAAACATTCACTTCAAATCATATACACATGATGAGAATATGTTCATTGATAAGCAGAAGAATGATTTTAACAAATAATGAAATGTTTCCTTCACACGAAGGACAATGTAATTTTGTTCCAAATTACCATCGACTTTTAAGAAAAAGAAAAGAAGATTGGTCTTAGAGTTAACCGAGGGATTGTAGAAACTGTTCCCTATCTTAAGGAACACTAACCAGAACAGCGTTTCAGGTTGTTGAACAGTATACTAGTTCTCTTACATCACTCTGGCACAGCAGTAACCAAATAGACGAGCGAGTTATTGTGCGTAACGTAACACATCCATTTGTTAAAACAATATTTAATAAAAAATGCACATCTACACAGTATGTATTCAATAAGCAAGCTACGTAACATCTTACAATTTACTAGTCTATGTTTTCAATTTTGAACATCTTCGACGATTTAAAGGATTGCGTCACCAATCCACTTGTTTCGGTTCGCCTTAAAGCGACCGCCGGACTACAACCTGGACAATCAGCCCTCATTTTACAAGCTGAAGTTTATGTGTATATAGCTACCAGCCATATGATCATTACTCAAAATGCAGAAGTTAGGCTGACTAATTCAGTTTTATCGTAAGACATTTTCGAAGTCACCCTTAGCCACTCCTACCTGATGAGTACCTAGTAAGAAATAACCAATTTTGTGGCCGTGGTTTTTTTATCGTTTTTTAGTTTTCGTGTCTCCCAATCACTATGTCTGTAACACCGTCTTTGTTGAACTCTCTCATCCAATGGAGATCTCACTCACTGCAAAATGTGTACAATGTCCATAGTACATGTCCAAAATTTATTGAATTAATCAACGAACGGATTATTGACAAACACTATACAAGATCTTGAAGCTAGACCAGGAGTCCAGAAACCTCATGTCGGGAGTCAGTTACTCGCTAGTCGGATTGTCTTTCATGGACTACACAGATTAGTCTAGTAAACAGTGTTCCAAGATTATTTATGAATTTTATTGAACGAAAAGCTACCCATTCATTCCTAGGTAGTACGCAATTTATTACACTGTGATTGGTTTGGAGTTATTTAAGAATCATATTAGGTCAACACCACCAACTGAGAAATCACAAGAGGTATGCATGTGGTCGTATTGTCGCATAAGACAGCCCAGTGCTTTGAAATGTAACATGCAGCTTAAAGCTTTGAGATACACGAATACTGAATATTCAGTCGACTTGATTCGTGCAAAATCCTATTACGGATTTAATATATTCCGATTGTTTACTCGGCTTCTGTTTGGAAAGCAGTGTCTAAGTTTGGTAAAGACCGATCCCCCCCCCGTAATACGTACATGTCATCATGATAGATTGGATGATCTATCCACCAAAATCTTTGAGAATGAACTCAGTTTAGCAGTGTTTTGCGCAGCCACTGATTCGCACGTGTGTGCGTATGGGTCAGCCGCCCTGTAACTGTGTTCGTTTTTAGGCGCTGTGTTCACTTACGCCCATCTGTAGCTGCCATGTAGGCCCCCATGGCGTCGTTGCAAATCGTGATGTCACCGGCCACGTTCGGACGAGATGTTCTCATAGCACGGATGAGTGACTTTTCTGTATCGACTGTGTCCACACCGCTTAGAGTCATGCACTAATGAAAGGATAATTTACAAGAAAGGCAAAAAAACGGAGGTATATCATTCGTACTCGGAGAGGTTCGTAACTTCATAATCTGTGAACCATCAAGTTTACTTGATAACAATTTTAAAATGCATCCTGAGAAGTTATACTACACTTATCATTTGAAAACACGCAGTGTTTACGCTTGGTGCAATGAGGATAACTCCAAACATTGAAAAATAGTACTACTTCTATATACAAAAAAAAACACGACTTTATGGAGGAAGGAGGTTGAATGTTTGATAAATTAGATACACCTCGTCGTATCCTGATTCACCGTAAGTCCAAACTTCGTGTGCAGTGATACCCAGTTTGCTACAGAATTGCTCTTTCTTGAATGTATTCACTTCGTTGAATTCTTGAAGTTAACCTTTCATTTTTAAACTCATTTAACAAACCACACGTTTGGGGGGATATTAGAGGTAGTTGTTTATTTTCCGGAAGTCGATAATTGCAAGAACGATAGTCAGTTAACTAATAACTGCTGACTGTTCATTGAGACCCCCCATTAATAGAAAACACAACTGGTGTACTTCTGGTTGCTAAAATCTTTTACTGTCATTCGTCCCATGGACAGTGTCCCCACTCTGATAAAATGGGGTCCAATAAACAGAAGCTATTCACGAAACTGTTATATTAGCAACAGACACGCCACCGGTTGGAATGTTGATACTCTGGTAACTCGGACTGAATGGAACAATTGTGATTTCTTTGTCAGTAGACTTAAAATATTAGAACAGTTTTGTATCCCCAGTCTACGTAATCGAACAATAGAGACGTGAACCCATAAATGAATATTGAGGATATGATGAGGGCTGATGTTGAATCCATGAAACACTGTTCAAACCAAGACTCGAAGTGAAATCAACCTTGTTGTGCAGCGGTAATATGAGTAAACCTCCCGTTTATAGTTGTTGTTCTAAACAGAAAATACGCGAGTATGATCTGAATTCTCAATCTGTGGACAAATTTCGGCAGTACTTGGCAAAAGGAAGATATTTCTCAACAACTCATTAGTAGTGTGTCAAGAACCGATTCAATGTAAGCTATATAAGGGTTTTCTTGTAGAGCCTGCTTACTCCATCTCATGTGCTTCTTTCACATGTTTACCACATTGTTATACTCGTTCCGTAGAACTATGCAACCTACTGAATTGTGTTCAACAGAAGTAGGCAAATTGTCCACTATTTATGTCCACGTGATCTCAGTATTATTTACACACGAATTTAGCCAGGCATTTACGGGTGACCATTCGAGTGTGTCCAATCTGAGGGTGCTGGCACAATGGTAATGTTGTGAGTCAATAAAGCGAATGGTGTAAGGATTATATATTCAGGAGATCAATACATGGGCTTTGCGGTTCAACATCTTCATTCGTCTGCGTACGTCACGGCTGTCACGGACGCCAGTGCTCCGTTCCTTTATGTGCCAAGAATCATTTCATGCTCTACTGAACTCTACTGCTTTTGATCGTATTTTTCTCGCCGCTACTGCTCTGTCAAAAACCACGCTTCTGCCTCACTAATGAATATCAGTAAGGCGAGTAGTATAGTGCGATCGCTCATCCTTACTACACTCCTGCAAACATTGTTCCAGCTGCGACAGAAGCCGTGCAAATTCTTTTCGTTCCCTCGACAATCTGAGTACCAGCCTCTGTGCGGCTGATGTACCTGGTGCACATTTTCTACTGCTCGGTGTGTCACACCATTTACCAAGCTGGCTTCCGTGAACTCGATATTGATTCTTCTCATTCTAAATCAAATATACAAGATTTCAACATTCTACCATTATATACGGTCCACTCCACTTTGCCAGGAACGTCCTAACTCCGGGTCCTGCTACACCGGGACTCCGCCGGTCTCTGTAGTTAACCTTCGAACCAAGTTCAATCACAACACCTCGACCCGATAAACTTGCAGTTGACTGCTTCCTGAAAACCTCTTATGTATTTGTCGAGTTTTGGCTGGCTAATCTACGGACTTCTGCTGATTTACGCGTGCTCACCTGTCGGCATCCTTATGAAAACAATCTTTCGATCGACTGGTAGATGTGGAGCTCGCCTATACATTAGTTCTAATGGCGATGTCTTCGTCGTTCCTTGTGACAAACAGCGGTGGGTCAACAGAATCAGTGGTAGCGTTTCCTCCCAGTCTCCCTACTCTTTGCTTGTACTATTGTTTCTTCCTGTCAATCCGTTTGAGTAAGAATGATATGGTGTTGTGCAAATTTTCTCAATTCCTCACCATTCCAAATAGTTCCGAAACGCCTCACTTTCGAAGCAGACGCCGTGAACAGTCAATGTGCTTCGTGGTATTTCGTGATTTCCAATAATCTGTTTCATCGCCGCCCTGCATGCAGTGTTCTTATGCTGATAGAATATACCGCCGTTTCGATCCATCTTGTGAAATGTTCAGTTACCACTATGACATACTGGTTCTGGTAAGTGTTTGCTGGAAAGGAGTCTATCACATCCATGAACCATAATTTCCCGGTTTCAGTGATCGGGATAGGTGGTGTGGAATATTAATAGAAGTGGTTAGTGCCCTTCGGCAGCTGACATTGCTGGCACTCCCATATGTAATTGTTAACACCATGCTTCATTCCCGGCCAGTGAGCCTTTTGCTTCAGCATTTTGTAGGTTCGATGACATCCCGTACGAGCCAGCCGATGACATTCCTTCACAGTTGTCGCTCTCAACTCCACCATTATAACAGGCACTTCTATTCCCTCCCACAGTAGGCACTATTCAATCGCAAACCTGACCAATGCATTTTGGAGGCACCTACTTCCGGAATTCCCTCGTCTTCTGGCGGTGATTCTCCTGACAGAAGTTGGCCAATCAATTCCCCGATCAGCGTCTCCCTCCTCCGTGCTGCTTGTAACTTTCCGGGATCGTTCATTAGCTCAATGTTGTTAACTCCGACCATGTCCTTATGGACCTCAACCATGTGTTGCATTCGAGAAACAAAATCAGAAAAACAGTTTTCAGTTCCAGCTGCATGGCAAATTGTGAAACCGTACTCCTGTAGGCGTCACGCCAAGAGAGCCAGCTTTCCTCTGCGGTCATTTGCTCACTCAGTTCGCTCCAACGGTTTGTGGTTGGTTTCCACATGGAAACGTCGGTCGAGCAAATACGGCTTCCGCTTTTTCAGGAGTTAGCATCCGATTGGCATATTCCATAACACCGCCTTCCTGCTTTAATCCGCCTCTAATTTCCACATCGCTGGTATCCGTTTCAACAACAAAGCTGTCTAGTCACCGGCAAATTCAGGGCCAGCTATCCCATCTTCATTAATTGTTAGGTTTTGACGAACGTTTGGTTGGTTTTTCCTGACCAGTGGAATGGATAACTCTTCTTCAGAATTTCGTATGATGGACTGGCGAGTTCTTGATTAGGCGGCTGTAGATACTGACGTGACCAGGAAGCTGTCGCAAAGTCCACTTCGATGTTGGCAACGAAATACTCTCGATCGTCAGCAATTCATCGGGAAGTGATTGGACCTCACTCCGATTGACCTTGTGATCGATTAGTACCACTGCTTGTTTCGTCAACTGCAACAATGATCCGGAAGCTGACTTTTTCAATCTCCCGCAGCAGACAGTTCACTTAATGGTCCCTAAATGCCGTTCAAAATTTTTCCTTCTTGAAAGCATGCATGTAAATAATTATGAACCAATCGCTGGATTACCCGTAAACTTATTTCATTCGGACAAACGAACCTAATCTAGGTGGCTTAACCGCTTTACTGGTGGTCACCCAACAAGCGGACCTAGTGAATTTGTTGACACTTATTGGAACTCGAGTTCCGGCTTATATGACCTTTATTACGGGTTGACAGAACGATAAATAACACCATGTGCATGAACACAAACAGATTTACAAAATCGTGCCTCCACTTACCAAGTGTGTGATTGAGGTGTGAGGGGGCAGGCGCGCAGTTTCGATCGCCATATCGATCAGGTTGAGCAAACGTCGTACTGTCTCGTCCAAACCCACTTGCTGCAGTCGAAATTGAATAAAAATCATTTGGATTTTGTGGTTTCATTAGAGACAACAAATAAGCTGGATGTCATTCACTTTCATGAATTTCTGAATATTCTGCGTCCTCCATAGATATTGGAATGAAAAACGCCAAAGATGCTTAAACATTCAAGTAGGTCCTTACAAACGGATCCTCAGTCAAGTCTGTGGCCTACTTTCTGAGTGGCTCACAGTTGGACGATATTTCGTAGACTTCCTTTATGTTAGCAAACGTAAGATGGCTAACCGCTAAGTGTTGCGTGTACTGTTGATCATCAGTCGGTGCCACTGAATCTAAGTGCCAAATTGGTGTGAGAGTGTACAAAGACAGCCACTGTAGGCTGCAGTCACGCAAGAAAGCTTGCCATTTCTTTTTTTGCCTGAGCCGTTAATGATGTAATTTATATGGTCGATTTTAAGAAGTTGACTTAAACATTGTGATAAATCTAACCTAGTCAATTTGCCTAACATTCTTACAGTAAGTGGGCTGCAATTTCCTTACAGATTCTAGCTGGGGGGCTCTGTTATAGGATATCTCGACAATAAAGTAAATATGTAAACCCCTGAACCAACAGTACGTTTAATTTTTCATCCATAATCGGACCTAGATGAAAAGACAAGCTAGTCAGCTGAACAGTCAATCTGAAACCAGCAAGGCTAATACATACTGTCAGTGCAAATTACTTTTGTCCTTGTTGACCAATTCAGTCTCAGTGGCCTGGTTCGTTGGATGACCGTTGTGAATGAATGTATACATTAACATTACCCTATTTCTACTGTACACTTACCTACAGCAACTCGCCAGCATTAATAAGTCACTTTCAGTTAACTGCCAACGATGTAGACAGTCCGGGCCGGCTCCAACAATCGTCGTAACTGATTGGACCTCTTGTAAACTCAATGGCGTCCAGCTTTAATGCCTATGGGTTAGACCACACATCCAACTGAATATATCAAGCAGATGGTGTATGTGGATGGCCATAAATGGTTGATGTCATGAATTCACAAACTGAACCATAGAGTTCTGTTACCCTCATCTAATTTTCATAATTGAGGCCACATCACTTAGTTGGGTGGAGTGTCACCAGTGTGGAGAGGAAAGTAAACATTTCACCGTCAGCAATACAGACATTAAAGTATTCGTGACTGGTACCGATGATTCACTCTAAGTCCCTGATAAAACAACAGACCGTCCTACGTGAAAAAGAGAGTAGGAATGTTCTAGCTACCCCACAATAAACCCCATGTCAAAAATGAAGGTACCTCTAGTTTGCTCATAACCGATCTAGGTGAACATATCAGTAAAGTAGAATATTTGAAACGGATTTCAACTATATACCTTCAGCTGCTACCAATTACTGATTGTCCATACTTTGTAGGCATTCTTGTTAAGCGACGCTAATACACGCAACGGAGACTGAATGACCGCCATCGTCAATTAGATATCGAATGGTTCACAAAGCTCACTGGTCCGGTACACTGTCGCGTCCCAACATCAGTGGCTACCATAATTTCTTCACGCAAAGTGCTTTCTAAGTTAGTTGTTAAATTGAAAAAAGTCACTTGGAGCAACAGGATTAATCGTCTTCCTCAGTGTGTAAACCAAACCACTAATAACTATCATCAGGACAGCATTATGACATACATTGCGAAATGCAAGCATTTCGTTTATTCTCATCAGTCAGTTACATAAAACATTCGGTTATATAGGTTAGGCGCGTAGCGTCAAAACAATGAAATGAACGAACTTCACTTTGTTGCAATCAGGTTTCACTGCCACGGCAACGAAATTGATTGCGTCAGTACGTTTTGCCAACAAAGGGCCGGTGCGTGACGCTTGATCAACATTGCCTCGGAGAACGCTAACAATCTAGGGTCGCGATTGCGCAATAGGACCGTGAACGAAGTGTCGGAGTCAACCCCATGATCTGTTGCGATTAGGTGTTTGGCGATCGAAGACGCCGGATTTCTGTTCGAGTTTTGGTATGCTGACCCGCCTTGAAACATTGTTTGCACTAACCACTTGGGAATGTGCTCCGCCTTCCTCTGTCGTAAATTTCGGTCCGTTCTGCCGATGTATGAATCACCGCAACTGCAGGTGGACTGGTAGATAACGTGAGAGGCAGAGTTTTCCGAAGAAGAACGATCGCGGAGGTGGAGGCTCATCCAACGGGTGGAAAGTAACAAGCGCAATTCCGCGGCGGGATATGTGTGATCAATGACGCTACGCTCCTAAGCTATATAACCGAATGTTTTATGCAACCGACTGATGGAAATAAACGAAATGCTTGCATTTCGCAATGTATGTCTTCTTGCTGTCCTGATGAACTAGATAAAGGGAACTCAGTGTTTCAAACTAATAACTGTGTCTACAGCTGGTTTCCTACTTTGCGGTGGATGTAATGCAATCGTGTTGAGTCTAACAGTAACAAGCCAGTATATCACTATTGAAGGTTACGTTGCGTTTGGTCATCCACGTTGTTGATCTGGTACAATCAGTTGTGAATGCTGATGATTTTCTGGAGTTAGATGAAATGACCACTGGTTGCCAATATGCTGAGCTTTCCTGTTATTGTGTTCCAAGTTTTAACAATTCCCCGCATAATTCATGCTGCATACCCTATATTTTCTTTCATCTATCTCCTTTGCTCTTCATCCCAACACACAATGTTAACCTGTTTTGTTCAGCAAACTGAGACGATAACTGATAAATACTTTCTTTCGGGTTGTGTACCTGACGTCCCTTCATCTGTGTATTAATCTTATCTGTCATTTTTAATTCTTTTATGAATTGTGACTCCATGTTCCTTATTGTTTTGTCTTATCAATAACACCATATGGGACGTTAGTTTCGGCAGTTCTGTGATAGTTTTATCAGTATCTATAACCATATTCCACTTTCTGTTGGTTCATCGAACTGCCCTCTCGTTCAGTGGGCAAATTAATCATTGGTAATTGCGCTAATCTTTGCTTACTATTACTGTACCAACTATCACCAGCTCGCGTTCATCGCATACACTGAGTCTGTTTTAAGTCACTTCCTTGCTCTATTTTAGATTGCATTGTTTATACCGCATAATCTTCACTTGTTACCACGCAGCGTTCTACCTAACTGTTCTGCGTGGGTGAGGTAGAACAAAACAATAGCCATCATAGGTCACAAGTGTTAAAACGTTCAAACAGTCTGTCACATGTAAGTCTCTCAATCCAAGAGCAATGAACAGGAAGTTAAATGCACGAACTTTAACATCACGTCACTCATAGCATACGCCATAAAAATTACGACACCAACCGATAGGGTGGGTAATAGTTGGTGCAAAAAACCGTAGTTGGTCAAGCGTTCACTTTTTACTACTCTCAGTCTAGTGACTAAGATATAAAACCCGAATTGCGTTCGTTCTGTTCGTCTACGTCTACACCTTACCGAAATGCACGTAAACAGCTCATCCCATTTCTTATGCTATCATACAGACCGAGATTCCAGCCAGCCAGGTTGTTATGTCCTAAAGCTAACCAGAAATTCCTCAAAAATGACCGTTCGAAACGCATCTGATCAATCGCTTGGGGCCGCAAGTATTGCCATGCAATTGTGTTGGTCACGTTGATGCAATCAGAAACTGTCTGTTCAAGTTAGGTTAGAAAGTTTTTAACCGGTTCGTAACAACTCATCTTCCGGAATGATAAAATTGCCACAGAATTCGGATACAATCGGTAATAATAAAATTGGGATGCTATTCTCTGTTTTTCATAGACTTCTTACATAAGTCAGGCTATTACTCACGATATCATTTAAAACGCTATTTCCCAGGTTATCGGTCTCGTGGTTTGATTCCGAGAAAAACTGAAAACGATTTGCTGCTGAGACCGTTGGACAAAGAGAAAGATCGTTATTACATGAGCTGTTGTGTTTGAACAGTCATGTCCCTATCCTGTAAAACATTCAGTCTTTGAGAGTCCTTCACTTTCGATCGCTTTTTGTCTTCGTTTCGACGTGGCAATCACTTATTATAGATCGCTTTCCAAGTATAACAGAAGTCACCATGGTGACAAGCAACTAAGTGCGTACAAAACGAGGTGTTACAGTAATCGTGCAAATTTAAATGGAATTCAATGTGGCCACTAGTTAAACGGATTCAGCTCAGTTACATGAAGTAACTAACATATTATGCGTAAATACATCCAACACTGCAAAAACGTAACAGTTCATCAATTCAACAGAATGCGCAGTAGACAGGGGGAAGAAATTGCGAAAGAGTGTAAAAAGAAAGACGCACAAATATGGGGAGATGAGCACACGCCCATATTTTTGAGAGTTTGTCGGTGCGTAGTTCACTTCAGTATACTTTAGATATGAATGGAAATTAAACGTCGGTAACGATCAGACCTTTATTAATATCTGGGGAATTACTGAGTATTGGATGAATCAGCCAACGTACAACTTGCTCACCCTATTATCAATTTACAATAATTCCATGTGTGATCCCCACTGAAAATTGGCATAATTTATCAACAAGCGCTGGAAATTCATTGACCAAAATTCACTGAGTACACACGACCGCTTTCTCGGTTGTCATCACTTACCAAGTGTGTGCGGCTGGCGAACCTCAGCCACAATTGGAGATGGGCTATCAATTTCTAACACGAACAGAATTTAGTTAGTTTAAAATCAAGACTTTCAAGTGCAGTTTCTGTTTCAATTCCCCCGTGTAAAACAAACCAATGACCATATGAGGATGAGGCCAACATCATCATCATCATCGTCATCATCACCACCACCATCATCATCATCATCATCATCATAGACAGCAAAACATCAGTGATTCACGCTAATTCTCAATTGTTACACAACCATGAAGAAAAAACAAACCCTATATAGAAAGAGAGAAGGAAAATAAAGTGGACAGGAAAGGGCCTAACTATTGAAAATAACTACGTAAATATTCAAACATTCAACATGAAGGTGCCTACACCTTGCAAACAAACAAACGAGCTGCAAGTTAGAGTAAGGCGTCATCAGCAGGACAGCTTCCTTACGGCTTTCACTGCCCCGCATCATTGAATGCGCTCACTTCACAGACAACTCGGACAAACAACGACAACATTCGCGCCACTGAGCTCGATTAGTCGCCATCTCAACTGCGACACTGCGAGTCGCGAGGGCACCAGTCCAGCAGACGAACTCGATCTACAGTGACCGCACCTTGAAGTATGGGAATAAAGTGTCGACAGTATGTTCAGCTACTTGGTCGGCACACCTCTGCGTTTGAGCGATTCTAAAAGTGTAGATCGATCCACTGAATCGAACGCACCTTTATAATCGGGAAATACAACAGGTGTTGGCCAACGATATACATGACGCTGCTCCAGAATTTGACTGAGTAAAAATGTGATCTATACATCCCCGCCCAGGGCGAAACCCTGCCTGTTCCTCCCTAATGTTTAACTCCCGAGCTGCAGAGACTCGGCAGTGTATGTTGGATGCTAAAACCCTAGGCATGACTAGGGTCAAACTAATTCCTCTATGATTTTCGCAAGAGCACCTGATACATTTCTTAAATATAGGAACTATCATCGAGTGACCCCAACTCGGGGGGATGGTTTCCGTCATCCACACAAGTTGAAACAAACGAGTCGAAGCTTCTACTAACGTCTCTCCCCCCTTCTTTGATGAGGATGAAGTAAACATATGGTGTAAATTAACTGCTTTGCATCCACACATTAATCTACTGCAGCTACCCCGATGTAGCTAGTCTAGAAAAACGAACTGGCAAGAACCACAACAGTACTTAGCGATCATTCTGTAACTAGCCGTGTTATCTAGAGGTTTACTGGTACTATACAAATTATCGGCACTTACCCACTGGTTTGTGTGTGGTCCTTCGGCGAAACCCAACTGTTGTCCTTTCTCATCAAAAAGAACGATTCGGGAGCCAGAAGTACCTCTAAAGAGACAAGTGTCCAAAACACCTTTTATATTCTGATATTGCCAAGAAAGTGCAGAATAGATTCGCATAAAACATCCTCTCAATAAGTCTACCACATCCTCCACAAGCAGACTACAACTAATAAATACAGATATAACAATTTTCCTTAACACCACAAATAATCTTGAAGTGGTGTGTCAAGCAGAACAATTATAGCTATTTCCGAACCTTAGAGTTATATATATGTTACAAGTTCTCCCACTCTTTATATAACGGTTGACTAAACAAACCGCTGTAAAAACGCGGCGTGGTTGGGATTTCTATCATTTACCTCACATTTGAATATGTAGTTTGCGTATTTATCCGATACATGTGTTCATTGTGTTTGCAAAACGGCTGAATGATCCAGCAACAACTCATAAATTAGCATCGCTCTCCAAATTAACCACTAGAACACCTGATCAACAACAGAGGAACTTGCTGTCATGTGGAAACGGTTTTCGAGCTCGTCTGCACAATTCTGCGGATTGGCAATCATCGACAATTTTGCTGTCCGTATACTGGTTCTATCGTGCTTCAGTGGACGTTGATGTTTTTCTCGTAATCACTTATAAAAGCTGTATGAGCTTTTGCCAAAAAGTTGACCGAGTTCCGGGTAGTTCGTTATGTCAACTTCTTTTATGGAAACATTTGCAACTAGATGAGAAATTTGCAACGAAATTCGCACTGGTGATTTTCACCTCACCTAAATACACTTGTCTTACTGAGCTCATGAATTATCTGCCGAAAACAAACGCGATGTTTTTGTTATAATCAGGTGCATTTTCATACAACCAGCTGTAAGTCGTCTCACACGATACTCAACAAAGGAATCCAGAAAGCTAACCACGGTGTCCATTAGTCCGCAATTATAAATTCCGCCAACATTTAATTACGCTACTGTCTCCCATCAGTGTCAAAATTTATGAGACTAATTGTGTTTCTGGCAGAAGAATGTCATGCACACGGTCACATCGAACAACTACCATCATAGGTCAATTCCTAATTCGTCCGATTGATCATATCTGTAGTTTGCTGGCCCGGGATGTCTGTTTTAGTGTTCGTCTAGTAAATGAGGTTGGTAGTTAGACGGAAAGATCTCACTGGTGAACGGCTTGATATACTCAAGGCAAAAGTGTCTGTGCACATGCTTCTTGAGCTCAAAACTCCAAGTAATGGTTGCTTCGCAACTTGTACTTAATAGATTTGATATGCAACACACAACTGAATGACGTGATGAATTACAAAATTCACTTGTAATACCAGAAATACTGTCTAACGATTACGCTCAAGAAACTTCGAATTTGTGAGTTACTTATACTTCTGATGTAGTGTTCACACTACCAAACGACTTACCCGTCAACGCCACCAAATATCACAGACATCATAGGAAAATGTGTTAGCAGACAGATGTTATGCAGAAATGTTGTGTTCAATGAGCTGAAACAAACGCAAAGGTAGCGCCTTTAATAAAGATAGCGTATCATACTAACTTCGTTTCATGAAACGGATTTTAGGATTTCTGAGTTTGCAGACTCGAGTACCTTGGTTGGGACTTTGCAGCTTGTATATGCAATGAGTCATACTTCATCAGCTAACCAGTCGTTTTTCTGTCCATATACGATGTCAACTGTTCGGCTTCAAGTCCTCCATGAGGCAGACAGCACCACGAGTTGGTTCTTTGGAACTTTCTTTGTGTTAACTACAGTAATTGGTATGGCGATTATTCTCAATCTGGCCAATCCGCCGAAACCAACTAAGTGACTCTCAATCCACATCTCTTTCATACGCCAAATTAGTAGTGATGGTGCAGCATGAACACCCAGATAACGCATCCAAAACAAACTGTATATCAAACGGTTATTATCCTGGAAACTTTCAGGCATATATGTCAACTAACTCGTAATCGTAACTTTCATTTATTGTTTTGATATTACTAATCACGTACCAACAGCTTCCTGCGCACACTTCGAAGGATAATGGGATATGTCGTGGTATACTTCAAGTCACACAATGTAATAATTTTTATCATTCAAATTGAATAAGGGATTTCATTTTCCAGATAGATTTCTCATGTAGCTCTGTTACGTCTCGTTTAACTGCAATGTCCACTTTTCTAGAGTAGACATCCGTTAATTTTTGCCGTTGCCGATTACAAAGATGCCACATACAAATACATGTATATGTTCCGTTCAAGGCAGCACATCGTAACCATTTGAACAACTCACGCCGGTAAATATAATTTTTATAGTAACATAAACGCGCATATCGAATTAGGGGGCACGACTACTGGTTGTGAAGTAGAAAGCGTATGTCAACAAACTAATACTTGCGTTCACTTCCAACCCATCGTAACCACCGCTCGTACAGACTGGCAACCATGTGTGGATAGTGTACCGTATAGCTAGTTCTTAAAATGTGGATCAACTTAATGTCTGTCGTTTTGCTGATCAAATGGCCCCAGAATAATTCAAAAACAAGTGGCGTAACTGCTGGCAACAACCAGGCCGAAAATTTAAGTGTTCCTACCAGTTGTTTCCCACTTTTCAAGTAAGGCTCTGGGGCCGACTTCTTCCTGTGAACTGACTATCCGTTGGGCATGTGTAAACATAGATTATGCAGACCATTGTGAAGAGTTTGCCACTGATTAACACTGTTTTTAGAAAAGTGAAAGAACCTGAATGAGCGGTCCTTCCAAATTTCAAGGTTACAGATGGCCTGGAGCTGTGTCCAATTAAGATCTGCCCAAAATCAAAAGCTAAGTAAACGTAAGAACTCAACTCAACGGTAGATAAGCGTTGGCCGGGATAACGTGCTTCCTCTACAAGAAACAGCACATAAAATCTTGTTTTATCACGAAGGTCAATAGTTATGCACACCCATTTCTCACTTAGGTGAAGCTTTCGGGTAATTCCGGCAATTATAACCACATGCTATCTACCACTAATCTCCTAAACCCTTACTCGTACAAGGTTAATGTGAAAGAATACTCTTCACCTGTGCGCTTATTATCTACATGCTGAAAAATCTTCAGTGGCAATAATCATTGCTATGTCTTCTGACCAACCAATAGGCAAGGTGGATAAGTCAACAACATTGGTGTATAAGATGATCCTAAACGCCAAAAAGGAAATCAAGTAATGGCAATTTTCAATCATCAGACGATACATCAAATCTACATGTAGATAACTCTCTTTGTGATTATCAAGTTCCTGCTTGAAGTGAACAACACCGTCACCGCGTCTACTGTACAGACAATCAGACAACATGAACACTACTCACGAGCCAATATAGCCGAGTACATTCGAATCATAATACAGCGGAAGATCGTTCAATAAGGTAACCCCTTATTGCCAATTTCGCCGCTCACGTTTGAGCCGGAAATCTAACCCATAACGCAGAAAGGTTTCCGTTTAAACGTCGTGTGTCCTTCTGCCTGGCTCTGCGTATGGCTGGCGTTTTTCGTCGTACATTTTTATTGGCTATTTCTTACTCGTTGGCCTGATTTCGTTGAGCGACGACTCGTATTGTCCGTAATCCATCCACCATGAGCTGTAACCATATGTTAACACCATGTCGAGAAATTCCAGTTACTGTTTGGAATATCCAGATCTTTGATTTGGTCATCCATCAGACTAATATAGATCTATCTAATGTGAGGTCAATCGCGCGATAGGAAACACGGTCACCTCACAAGCATGCGAACAATATAATAAAATTCCGACGTGTTCAAGGCTAGTAATATGCTGTCAACTAGCTCCAGCAGGAGTGAAAGTCCAGTTTAATATTTCGTTTTGATAGGAGCTAACTGAATCCTTCTCTAACTGTGAGTGCTGCAGAGAAGTGGATGTCCACCATGGTGTAATGTCCAATCTGGCTGGAAGGTAATGAATTATTGCATTCGTTACAGTTTGAAATCACCTTTAAAACGTTATAATATCAGTACTCTCTGTTCAAACCGTGATTCATCCAGCGTTTATAAATCGTTTATTCTGGTATAAACTATGAGAATGAGGTCTGAAGGGATACGTAGATGTCGCTGTTAATTTACACGTAATATTGTGAAGAAACCTCTAAAAAACCACAAGTTGTACAGGTGAGCCGACCAAATTTTACTTTGCAGGCCAGTAACTTAACACAACTTATACATTGCAAAGCCTAACCCACAAAATAGTTACGATTTTGAGCTTCTGTGGTAATTCTGCGGTTGTTTATATAAAGTTAATTGAATAACATTTTCATGTGGCCTGCTTGTTTGATTTATTTTGGCGTAGATGCATTTTACAGATTGACCGGGTGTGGTTTAACACAACTAATCGGTGCCAGATAAGTTCGTGTGGGTGGAAATTTGAAGGTGCGGCCATGCTTCATTCTACATCATGTGGTATTCATTAAACAGGTTCTGGGATGAATGAGAACTTGGCTAACAACCCGAAGGCTTGTTAGTTCGACTGGAAGTGTCGGTTAGCGTGATTGACAGTCTAGGAACATGTGCATCATTGTGCGCTTCTGTTAGTGTTCAAAACAGAACGACAACATAGTTTATTTTGAATAACACTTCTGTTAATGCATAAAAGCAAAGAATTGTATTGCTCTCATAAAATCCGATAAAATACGTATTCAGTGCTTAAGTGGCCTATCCATTTGCAGCAATTTCACACGTTCCACTGCTACTACTAACCAGGTTAAGCTGCCTAGTGGTTAATGGACCTTGTCACACGTAAGGTACATTAGTTCTTGAATATCACCGCCAAACTGCGCCATGAAACTGGGTAGGATGTAAACGTTATCAAAACCGACTGATCATTCGTTATTGCGAATGTTTATCGTTTCAATAACTTTGAACTAATGTAACAGCAGTGTTAACAAACGTTAGGCCAGCTTCTTTGAGATGAGTTTTTTGTTAGAACAATTTAATACTGTTGTTAATTAGCGATAAACAAACCTAGCGATAAACATACCGGACAGTAGTTCACATGTTTGCGTAGCCCTATGAGAAACTTCATGGAGTGCACAAATATACATGGTGGTTAGCTAATAGTTCGTAACCCCTAAAAAGAGTGGCCATCTCAGAAAAGTGCAAGGAAACATTCCACTACATGTGTATCGGAGAAACAACAACAATGCCGGTTAAAGCAATTCGTGTCAGAGTCATGATAGCGTTAATGCCGTTGCCAGATTTTCTTAGTCTG
This sequence comes from Paragonimus westermani, assembly GCA_008508345.1. Lineage (NCBI taxonomy): Eukaryota > Metazoa > Platyhelminthes > Trematoda > Plagiorchiida > Troglotrematidae > Paragonimus > Paragonimus westermani. The sequence goes on along the minus strand of QNGE01000232.1, from coordinate 53,164 downwards.
CTAAAGAAAAGCCAACCAACTCATTAATCGATATACCTGTACGACTCTTGTTTTCACACAAAGCCGGCAACTGTACACACTTTTCGATTGCCTCGATGGTCGCAGAGATTTGCCTGCGGACTGTCTTTGATACTTTAAATGACCTCTAACTGCTCTAGATTGTTGAACGTATGTTCGATATCCGTTGGGCTACTTAGAACCGCACATAATGACTTCTTCGACCCAGTGTTAACCCAGATCGAACGAGGTAGGCAGGCACATTGGTTGTTCGATTTGTCGATAGACATCTCCCAAAACAAGACTGAACAAAGCAATAAACGCACCGGGATATGACATACAAAACATACTGTACCTTGTGCACAATACTTGCACCCCGGTTATTCTGAATTCTCCAAGCCTACCTGGGCGTGATCGAACAAGAGCACCTAGTTTATTTCACATATTTTCTCAACACAATAATCAGGCGAAGTCCCGTTTGTGCGACGTTCGGAAGGCTCCCGAAACTGTGGTTTGGGCGCAATTACGGCAGGAACAGCCTCAAATGGGAATTTGAGGCTTTATATCCCAACTCGATTTGTAAACGACGTTTGTCAGTGTGCAGGCCAACAATAAAATCGGGAAGTAATCATATCTTGGACAATCAACATTAGATAAACAAATTTTCCTTGCGATCATTAAATTAGGCTGCTACGATGTTTCGTTGACTGTCACTGTCGAATTATTGTTTCATTTCAGAAATTTGTGTACTGCATTCGCTCATCTTCAAGATGCTCAGATTCCATAACAGCTTACGGATTCATTGGTTACTGATATAGGGTACATTACTACCAACACAAAAACAGGTCCCACGTTATTAAGGCATCGGGCTTTCAATGTCTGGCTTAACAAATTACCACGAAACCAAGGAAATAGTATAATTCTAGTTTGTATGAAGTTTCACCAATATGACTATATCCAGACTCAGGATTAGCTGACACCTGGTTTCGTTGGAGGTAACTCACGATCTCCGACGTCTTGGTTTCTTCAACGTTTGGCAACTATGCATTAAAAGAGCTGTACACACAGGAAGGCGGAAAGTTTTTCTCAAGTTTTTCATTCAAACAGAACGGTTTCATTATGGTTTGCATGCCTAAGCCCATTTTCATCTAACAAGGTGACTTTATGGTTTTCACCGCAACGAATAAGAAGTTATTGACAGACCTCATCATTACGTGTTTTGACGAACGGTATTTTCAGAGAAAGCAGAGTATATGCATGTTGCAAGGTAAACCGTTTAGGATCAATCTCAGTAGACTGTCCAGCGAGAGATGCTTGTGTATGTGACTTTGCAGTGATTGCATTCGTCTGCCTGTCAATGCACGCCCATTACTCATCCAGTTTGTTACTGATTTTACTTCCCACGTGACTTGATGCCCTATGTATGACCCCAAAAGTCACATAACACAGCACTGGTCCCAAGTTATACCAGTTTATTAAAGCTCACTAAGTGTTGTCTCTTCGCAGGCTGCAATATGAACAGTGGCCCCTATACAGAAGTGGACATCGTGAAGATGGAGCAATAATTTACTAATAACGTGTTTGTGCTAGTTACTCCTAACAGGAGATGTAAGAAAAAAAACAGATAGTTTCAAAACACCTCAACACCGATTTAATCCAATTTGATCACCTAACCATCAGGTGTCTTTTAAATAGCCTCCAGTCTTTGGCGGCACAATTAATTCACGCTGACAGTCGTTAGTTCACTGTGGCCGGCTGATAATCCTTCTTACTGAAAATACTCACAGTGTTCTACCAGTGATGCTTCCTATTCCGTCCCCCTTCGTGTCTTCTCTAATATCTTTGACACAATGAATACCACCATTTACATGGTGATAAACTCATAGTCGGTCAACTACAACAACGGGAAAAACCCAAAGAAATTTCACTCTTATATTTTATCTAGCATGACCACTGAATCATTGACCTTAGTTGTCTGCTCGAACCCCCAACTTCTACGTGAAAACCTAGATCACCTTGATTCGACGACTTGAAAGGTGAAACACTGTAGTTCACGACAGCACTCACGAACGTCATGAAACAAGCGACACTGACGCAACGGGCGTACACTGACCCAAACCCAAGCAAACGATTGGACTACCGAACCACAGAGCCATCAGTTCCGTCCAAAACAAGTTGGGTGCAATTAAAGTAGTTCGTCATTCGAGCGTGATCAGGACCGAACAGCTGCCATGTGAAAATGCTGAGTAGTGATGGTTGAACCAAAGGCAAATGACATCTGGGAACTGCAACGTTGAATGGTCACACAGAGATTACATCAGGAAATCCTATGTAGCATGTCAAACGTCGTCCCATTCTTTATCCACACCAGCATGATGGCACGCTTTGTAGGCTCGTCTCTTTTGTAGTCAGTTGTCTTTTAATGACAGCTTGCATCACCCTTTAAATCAATGATCGTCGTAGTGGTCAGTGCGGTATGATGGTGGCCAATATAACAGCTAGGTAATGGCATGTTCCAAAAATATTGGATCGTTGTCCACAAAAGTGTGAACTGTGAGGGATTAGACGATACAAGAAGGTCATTGGACCACAAAGTATATACCACACCGGTTTCGTTCCTCCTCGCAGTTACGTTAACTTACTTGCAGTTAAACTAATTATATTTGAGGCACTAGGCATTCGAATTGTTACAGGTTAAAGAAGGGTTAAAAATTCCTAATTTCAAAAGTACAAATATGTACACGATAAATGAACAACCACTGCGATATTCCTTATGAAAACAAAACGCACAAGAACAGAAAGCATACTGCAAAGGCTGCCGAAATGAAGACTTATTTCCTAGACTTTATTCCATAGGTCTACAGAGCACAAGCTGGTGCACCCGTCAACATATAACTGATACATACATGTTTATATCACGCGTTTCCGGTGCAACTATAAAGGGATTCTACTAAGCGGATAGATTGAATCAAACCTACTTTGAACTGTGGCCATTTACATCACAAGGACAACGGCAATTTATGGTCAGTGGTCAACGTCTTGCGTTTTAATCGGTTTGATTGGGTTGGACGTGGACCAATGATACCGTTGGACTGTCGAACTGTCTAGCATCGTCACAACTGTATTCTCAAAAACCCGTGAACATCAATCATCTTTCGACGATCCTGAATCTAGAACAATGGTCACGTCGCTGCAGTATTGATGTAGAGATTCGTTCGGTTCTTACATCGATAGCGCCTAGTTTGGCACCCTTCTGTACACCTTACTTAGGTTACGTGGGTACGAAACCAATTGACTATGGGGTGTTGCGAAAATGTTAGCTTAAGATTGATCAATTTGTCATAACCTACACTACACACACCGATTAACGTTTGATGTTCCAGCTTCAAATGAGCTGAGAGACAGAGGTTCTACTAACCGAAAAAAACTGATTCAATATAGGGTAAAGACTTCAACGTCTTGTTTTCAGGCAGCACATTTGTTGGACAAACATTATCCTACTTACAGGCCGTGACATCCCCAAACACACCCCAAAGATACACAGCATTCAAGTTTAAGGGTATCAAATATACCATAGCTTTTCTTACTATATTCCACCATGTTGCCATTTGACTTCGTCTGAGCGTCATTCGTGTTTGGGCAAAAATGGGCGCCCGCGAAGCTCAAAGATAAACCATACGAGAAAATCACTGCTTTGAATATCACTATCGACGAGTATCTTGCAGACAACCCGCGCGCGGTACTTCAACTGACCGTCTAGCCCGTTATACCTCGATGAGAAAAAGTTATATGATGTATCACCCCCTTAACTTGAGATCATAGTCAAAACCGGATTTTAAGATCCGTCAATATGGGCAGCAGAGGAAAAGATCATTGAGGTTCATGGGTGTCATTTCGCCTTAAATGCCCAGCTTTAGTAGGTGTTCTTAGGTTTAGTGTGCATTCAGGTCACAACGTCAGCATTACGGATTTCAACATAGTTAGCGCTTTTGTTTATGACGAATACATGACGAATCGGCTGCGGGCAAAAAGCAAATTTTTATCATCGTGTCTTGTACAAACAGCTGAGGTCTGGAATGATGTGGTGTCGAGCGAGTGTCATATCAACTCTCAAACATTTTGAGAGAAAAAAAAAGGTTTGGAATCACTTTAATTCATAGTACACTTCACCATCATCGTTAGTCTAGTTGCACTTTTGTAAGGCGGTTGTGATTATAGATTGTAAACAGGTTTTATACAGATTTAACACCACTCGCAACTGACAGCAGTCATCACACTCCCATACACCTTTCAGCCAGCTCTTTTCAAAGAGATACTAAACTGGAGTTTCATTCTTATTAGAGCTCGTCGGCAATGCATGTCCTCGCCACGGCCTGGACTAGAACGCCGACCAAGCTTCCATGAGACAATCCTGTCGACTATTGCGCCAATGACCTCGTATCAGGCACGACCGATTTATTGTGAACTCTCGGTCACATTCGTTTGTGCGTAGTGCTCAGATTTCAAGATCGCCTCGAGAAGAGATACTGTAACTGCCCTGTTAACTCCAAACGATGTCCCCTCGATTAGGACTTCTCTCCAAGTGGAAATCACAGAAATCACTAAAATATTGAGCGGGTTTTCTACTCAGCCCTGTTCGAAAATAGTTTTGCTCTTATTAGAGCTCATTAGTAATGTATGTAGAAATCCAACAGCTGCGGTCAACTTTGAGTGATGTCTAGTCTATATGAAACTAAAATCCCTTAGTACTCACCATTATTGTAAACAGATTGACAAATTGCACATGCACAATTTCGGCTGGTATTCGTTTGTTCAACCAGCCCATGCAACATTTGGACCGATAATCTCAAAGAACACTTGTTCAGTCATAACAGTCAACGGTTCCAGCTTATCTTGTACGCTACCTGGCCGTTTGGACTGTTTCAACCCTCGTTCACCTGTTCCCAACCATCCAGAATCGAACAAGTTACCTGCTTGTCGTACGAGAGGACACACTGGTATCATGTATCCGTATCTTGTGGATGCAACTAGATAGTGGTTCCGATAGTAGGTCTAGGACGTGATCTCTTCTCAATATGCATGTGCTCACGCACTCAGAAAAAATGATGATATTCCTTTCATTTCGCTCAGAGAACACACTGAACTGATAAAAATTTAGGGGAAAGATGGTGAACCATAGAACAAACCACAGGAATGATGGAAGGATACTCACTGCACCAGACAGTCCATCAAGAACGAACGCCAAGATCGAATCAGCCTAATTGTTTAAGAAACGAAAAAATGTGGCTAGGAAAGGTGTTTTTTTGTGAGCAAGGAAAGCAGGTATAAAATTGAATTCATAAATCCAAACATGTGGCATACACTTAAAACCATATATACATATGTATATGTATAAGCTTTTTCGATAAAGTCCGCTAATTCAAAAAGTGCACCCACCTAACTAATCATTAGTGTGGCTCCATCGTGCACGCTCACAACAGTCTTCCTCAAAGGGTATTCCAGCTGCGCAAGTCGTTCAACTTCACTGCCGAAACCGGCAGCCCTTTCTCCAGCGACCTATCCTAACCATTAAGTCCGCAGGACCAACAACGTCTTACGATCATTCTGGACTCCAACCACTTTGAGTGCGCATTCGGAATCCGTCAAACATTTCTGAACCACCGAATGCCAATAGGTGCAGCAACAGAATTTATACCTTCAATCATAGACACAAGGCTTAGTGTTAAGAGAGAAAAATGCAAGCGGACAATATAAAATAAACACTACTCACAACTGATCGCAAATTTCATATTCGCAGACGATTCAGCTAACTCTTCGAAAAAACGCATAAGACTCGAGCTTCACTCTTGCTAGAGCATACCGATGGTGCACACCTCTGCCATGACCGAACGTCCTCATGTAAAAACCGTGTTGACCACTGCATCATTGATCCTAAATTAGGCGCGACCAAATTAACGCACACAAACGCCAAGTCAAAATCGCTCGTGAGTATTGCTTAGGTTGCCCGATCTCGAGAAGAGACAAACCGTCCTATGGACTACAAGTATCGGCCCCATTTTTAGTAATGATCACAAAATTGTCCAACTTGCCCAGCAATTGCTTTGAGTACTTACAAGGTGATCGGCCATGACTACCCTCCGAAACCTAATCTCATATTTGCTCTGGTAAACCTAACTGGCTGGTCAAAGTTGGTAGTCCCATTGTTTTCTATGCGAAAGACCAACTTTCGAGCGCGTTCATACTACTCAATGAATAACACAGTAGTCAACTCACACTTTGAAAACTCCAATGAAACGAACAGGATTCAGAGGCTGGTTTCCAAACCTTCTGGACATCCAACGAACTAATGCTAATTTCATAAGACCCACATTAAATCTCTGCGTTTACACAACCGATTATGCAGTACCTTAGACAAAATACACAGTTTGTTATACTTGAAGTTCGAAGACCAACTAAGGTTCCTCAAGTTCAACTTAGAGATGTAACATTGGTGCATCCTTTATCGCGGGAAACCTTGGTCAGTGGTAATGGTGATTCAGCGTATTTTTTAAACCTTCATTCATAAACCTACTACCACCGACTTCGTCTCGTATACAAATATAGACAGGCATCAGCAAGCTTAGAAATCAGTAATCAGCAACTTGCCCAAGCGTACGCTGAACCCCGCCAATATTACGCTGCCCCGAAGGTGCACGTGTTCGTCCAAACCGAAGTTCAGACCCTGACTCGAGAGGATGCGAGGTGGGTCGGCCACCAGTCCATAGAATCTCCAACACACGCGAGAGAACCACTGTAGCCAAACGTGCATTGAGAAAACCTAACTTCAGGGTAAGTCCAGACTTGTGATGGTTGGGAACAGTGGTGACGTTGTTTGTAGCTCGGGTTGATGGTTTTAGTATTGATATGTTCGCCGAGCTTGGCATATAGGTTGTAATTGCTGTAACGCGCCTTTCCCTTGCCAAACGTTATAATACTGCTTGACTGCTAGACCTGGGTTCCTGCTACGTGGCTTCCCCTAGTCTAACTTGCGCGGAGACAAGAAAGACACAGTTGCGGAAAACACGCTGTATTGCCAAAAACCAGTTCGACCAAATGAATGAAATGCCTGTAAATATATATCATAAAATGGTGATGAGTCACTGTCTACTTGTCTAAGCCACTTCGCTTCCAAGTGGCCAAGTAAGGCCAAATCCATAGGCGTTGGTTTCTCGGGGTGGCGTGACAACCCCACTCTCTTGCACGTATCCTGCTTGTCGGTCCGACATGCCCCCCCAGTGCTTTGTTGTTGTCTGATTTCATCAGCTGTCACCACGGCCCCGGATGGTTTGAAATGATGACTGGTTTTCTCAGCCGTCACCGATGTCCCGACTAGATTGTTTTGGTGAGTTTGCCTCCTAACAGTAATCATTCACCCAATAAGCGGTAGAACATATTAAGACATCGACAGTCCACCACCGTCAAACAAGGGTTCGTTTGGAGTACCACACGCTCCTCGCCCAAGTACATCTTCAATTACAAGCCCTTTGATCCTTCTAGGTCACCTGGGCATGTCACTAGAGGCCGCAACAAAATACACACCCGCCCGAGCAAGAACGCTGCTTAGCTATGCCCCTCCAACTAGCTCGCAAAACTCCAGAATTCGCGCATATCCGCATAAACAAGCGGACTCACGTGGCTTGTTGGATAACCAACCGATTTATATGACATGCCCTCATGAGTGCAAACGAATCTGTCAGACTATAGGCATTCAGATTGTGTCGACTGAAGAGCGCCTGCAAAGCCTAACCAGGATAACAGAATTACTTACGTCCCCCAGTGTTTTGTCTACGCCAAAATTCCATATTGCAAGCTATTTTCAACACGGTTTGGTAACGGTATATTGCTTTCGGAGTGATTTGAAACACGATTAAGAATCCGCCATCTGAAAACAACCTATGCACGATAGGCTCGGAACTCTAAGCATCCAACCACAGTGTAAAGTGAACCAGTAAATAGACCCTTATATATCCCCATTAGCTCTTGCATGTTCGTATCATACATTAAGTGGTTGGTCAATCAACTGTCCCATTAGAATATGTTATTCTATTACTGCACATCGTTCCCAAGAAAAGCAACGAACGTTTCATACGACTGTAGCAGAAACCGGGACTGGTAAACAATGCAAGTTTTCGTTAATCACTTTTCCTTTATGCAACAGACTGGTTGTAGAAATATATGATCTACATCAAGTTTGGTAATTTGTTATTTACCTGGCTCGTAGCTTGACGTTACGTTAACACTAATTACACTTTAGCATCTGACACAAACGCAGATTGTATTCATGTCTCATGACAACAGCAGTGGAGCAAGTTGCAATAAAGAGGTCATTTCTCGTGGCCAATGAACAGGAGGACGACTGCAATAGGACTGTATTAGTGCAATGATAGCATGTTAATGACGGTGAAGACTGTGAACATTGCAGCATGCATTCCCAAACACCTTATCAATGGAAAATGAGCACAGAACCGTGCGATCCACAGAATCGATTCCGAAACCACAGTGTCTTATACAAGCTGAACAGTTGCACCTGAACAGTAGGGAAACAAATGCTAGTCGACGAGATCGAAGAGCCAAGCATCGTGGTCCGAGTAACCTATACCGAAGTATCAAGAAGGAAAAACTGCAGCGACCACAATAGAATGAAACGATGACTACTGAAAACGGGCTTCGGATAAGTGGAGCACCAAGAAGCAGCAGTAAACCCTCGGACTTGGCACATAAAGGTGAGTAATGGACGGCTATGGTCTACGACTGAATTGCTCAAAACGGTACGTAACTGGAAGCTCAAAACCGACAATCTTTTAACCACGACTCTCAGGTTTGAGCTGTATGGCATTTCTGTTGTGGACAGGGGTATTGAGTAAGAGTTGAAGAACCAAGAGACAATGTAAAGTTGGATACTCGTTTCGATACTCTACCGACCTGAGAACGCATCAGAAAAATTCATGGCTCCCAGTGCCCAGACGTGCAACTTAAGGTCCCGCGGCTAATCCGACGACAAAAAAACGTTTTTTAAGTCACACACTGTTTAAAACGGTTTCTGACATTCTAATCTAAAGAGCACGATACAGCTCACTGATAGCGATATCACTTGTCAATCACACAGTTGCGCGTATGAATCTTGATGACGAGGACACCCCCGCTTGGAATAAGGAGCGCAGCAATAAGCAGTAGAAATAGGTTAAAGAAACACAAATGAACGTTAATCAAGACGGCTAAAAGAGCATCATTACAACGGTTACTGCTACGGATCCAATATTTCTAATAAACCATGATTCATTATTCGAGACACCGTTTTTCAAATGACCACTATCGATCGCAAACGAAAATAAACATTTATAGACGGCCCATGAACCAGAGTGATATCACATAGCAGTATGTGTCTAAAATTCAATCAACTTGAAACGGAAGTCATAGCAAATATAAACACAACACAAAACTTTGAACATCGTGTATAAAAGTAATGAGATCAGTGCACCATCCCGTGATAAAGGAGTAATCAACAGTCCACAAAAATGCGACCAAGAAGGGAAGTCGCCTGCTGGGGACACGGAATAGTCAACCCGGCATCCAATCGAGCAGCCAAACGAGCCGCACCATATGCGGCAGTGATCTGAAGCCAAGCCAGGTTCAGCGAGCCTCGCCATCGGAAGAATGGACTGGATTCAGAGAACACTTCACGGAAGCCTGGAAAGACAAAACCGATTTTATATAGCCGTTTCAAGAGACAGTAAGGGTCAAGGTTTTAAGAAAACGTTCATCGGAAGAGTTGTAAATACTGAAGGTAAAACGCTGCACAAACACACCTCAAGGTGTGAACAGGATAAACAGCAGGTCGTATTGATGAGGATAAGGAAAATATATGCCCGTTAGGCGAGAACGGCCCCAGAGAAAAGACTGGTAACTGTGTTTTTGTGGTTACGTCCCATGTGAAGCAAGTTCGTACACCAACAACACCACTTGGACTACCAGCGTACAAACGCTCACCAACGTGGCCAGACTGTCACATAAACGGCACATTGGCAGGTTAGGCTGCCACTTCAAGTAGCATTTTAGATGACGGCCCGGAGATGTGCGAACAGTGTCGTGTCTCCAATTGGTAGTTAGGATAGGAGTTGTATTTAGTGGTACGGTTACCAAAAGGCAGTGATGCCTCCTGTTGTGCAGCTAACATTTGCCAGGGGTGCTTTCTGTCGAAAACACAAATGACAAAACCAAAAGCAGAATCATAAAGTGGGCAGAATACTTCAGAGCAATTAGAATAACTAAAAAAATCATATATGCTGTCAATAAAGAAAAGAAAACAATGAACGAGATCACTGAGATAAACCGTACCGGCTACTTTTAGACAATGAACTACATGTTGTCGACGGATGAAAACACTGAAGAAAACACCGAACGCAAACAATCAAACTAAAATGGATGAAGAGGAAGTATTCATCAGATCCAGATACTTGAAGCCCTATAAACACTATGACAGTTGAAAGTTAGAATGAACGATAGAATCACTCCTAAATTGCACGGTCTACCTAAAACCGACAAAAGTTAATAATCGATTCGCCTGATCCTAAATAGACGCAACGTAAGGTAGCACCGGCAGGTTAATCGAACTTGCCTAGAGGCACCGGCAGTTTCTGGGTCAGAACAAGTACACAGAGTCTAGCTGCGTTAACTGGTTGCTTAAATTTATTAAAATTTGTGTTATTGATGGGTTAAATTGATAATGTTCAACCCGATATCTTTACGTTGTTTGTTGCATACTTTTTTGTGTAACAGTTCTTTTACCCCCACAGTTGCCGTCTATTCGGATATTATCATCTTCACAGATAGAAATACATTCGGATAACGGCTTTCGTCTACTATACTCTTTAATTGACCTTTTGGAGTACGGACGTGAGCGAGGTTAACTCCTTCACAAAACTGGCCTGTGTGTACATTTATCCTGCTCGTACGAACATCATGTTTAGTGCTAAGATGGGCCACACTATGGTAATCTGAGGGAAACCTCATGGTTATCAACTGAAAATGACAGCTTCCGTTTACACAATCGCCTTACCGGCCATGAGAAGTCTGCTAGGGCCTATGGTCGAATTTCCAGGAACAGAAATGAGCAAGTGTCAGCCACAGGCACGACAGGTTTGCCGTACTTCAAACGCTAAGTCGATGACATATTAACACTCAGTGTGACGTTTAACTAGTTGTCATTCCAACCTGAAAATAATGTGTGAATTTGAGACCAATAATTCTGCCATTTCCGGACATACTCGTAAGTTACCGAGGTAATGCATTTACCAAACGAATTGTCCACAGAAAATTCACGTGTTCAGGTGAGTGCCCAAAATTTGGTAGTTTCACGCCGGTTGAACATGAGCGCGCACTGGTGAACAGGGTGTTCATTTAAGCAAGACGGATCTGCATATAGGACAATCTTGCGGAGGACTAAGACCCGCTTAAATCCCAATCACAAATTAACGATCACAATGAACAGTTCACTGAATGGTACAGTAGACCAGAACCGCCATCCGAGCCATCGATTATTGTTAGAAAAAAGGTTTATATAGAGCCCCCTCTTAATAATGATTGTAACTTGCAGCAAGGACTACAAGGATTAATGAATTCAATTAGGCGAACTCTGTATATTTGATTGAACCCGGAAATCACCAATGACTCTATTCGGATATTCGATCGTCGGTGCACCCACACCTAGTGGATACCAGTTTATAATAGCTGGGACAGTGAATCAGACTGAACCGGGAAGTGTTTGGTCTCCAGAATCAAAAAGTAGTTGTCTAGGTGGACGAGAAATTCCGCAGTGCTAGGGAACGACAATGTCGCTGAAGCATCTAAACAACTAATGTTCACTGTGACTAGCCACGTCCTGATCACTGATCACGATATTGACCCAGCTTGCGCACACAATATCCTATTAGATCATCCAAATCCGAGATCTTTGTAGTATACTTAGGCGGTTGGAATTCCTCTATTACTTAACAAATTGTCCATGATCGAGAAAGCGCAAACGAACTAACCTGAATAATAAACAGACCGGTTCAATGAACTCTGAGGAGATCCCGAAAGGAACAACAGTCAGCACTCACCCAAACGCATTTAAAACTGAGAAGGCGCCAATAACACACAGGAGACTAAATTAAACCAAATAGCAGATTTTAGAAAATTCAACAGTACCTGCTTGAATTAGATCCCAACTGTTGAAAATGCTTCCGCAACAAATCACGAGCATCTCCTCGGTTGACGGATCCAGCTCCTGAAGACAGAATTCGGAAAACGAAGATCAATAACGACATGTTCGAAAATACATTATACTTACGGCCTGTATTAGGCATTTGTTAACTGACTTTTAAAATGCGCCGTGTTCGGGGCTTATCCTTTTGTTCCTGAATGTCCTCTGTGGGTAATACACTACTTGTGAGTAGTATACTACTCACAACGAAACTGCCTGTTATACAACAAAATAAGCAACGAACCAGTGCAAAACAATATTACGATGGATAGGTAGGTCAACGCATAAAACAAGATATAACGCTGGCTCATTTTAGTTGACTGACGTAGCTCACATTCATTTCTGATATTGAACTGCAATTCAAACTAACCTTCACCGCGTGACGCATACACGCTCGGACATGGCGGCCCAGCTGAATACCGGCATCGTGGAAAGCATCCTTGCATAGATGTTCACCGTGGCGAGCAGCTGTATGTTAAGAAGAAGGAGAAGATAGAACCGGATTGTAAGTTAGTCCCAAACACGTCACCGAATAAAAAGCGAGTCAGAGCTCATCAAGAAAATAAACCCAGAATGGGATTGTTGTGCCCTGTGTAGTGGATTCACAGTGTAAACATATCACCCTTACAAAGGTCACATCTGAATTGAAAACGGAAGTAATACAGTGTATTGTCGAAGATCCTCTATATCTTTTTGAACACTGAACACAAAAGTTCGTCCTTATGAGCGATTAATGATCAGGTTACAAATAGAACTTACAAACAGTAGAAAATCAGCCATTGTCACAGACAGACCGCACCCTGACGTAGTTTGCACAACACGACTCATTGGGTTAAACGTGACTGAATGACCATCAAATGAAAGGTCACTCATCCCAGGAAGGCTAACACGAAAGACAGCCAAATTTAGTCAGTTTTTAAAGGGGGGCCGAGTGGGGAATTATAACCGATTGTGAGGGCTGTGTTCAAACTTGACCAACGTTTAATCTTCAGTGAAAATCCCACCCAACTGCTAAAAGTTGTGGCATTCAGCACTAATTCAAAAGACAATCGGTTCTTGGATGATGGGACCACAAAACATGTGCATCAGCAAAAGTTGTAGGAAAGGCTAGTGATACTGCTGACCCCCAACTCAGATTAGTAGGGCGTGCCGAAGAATTTTATCTCGGTGCTTGACGTTTGTTCAGATGGGCAATGAACGAGATGATAGCGAAACAACTAGCATGAACATTTGGCAATCTATCAGGAAAATCGTCCTCAGTTGTCCAGCCCGCATGGCACTGTATACTACACGTTATGTCATATTCCACATCAGCAATCAAGAGCATTCGTAGGATGAAATAAAATCTTACCGTGAGATGTTCGGAGTGGACAGTTCTATTTTATAAGTGAAGTAATGCAATGTACAAGACTGCAGTGGGATGATTACATGCATGAGGCCATCCCCTACAAATATTTTGTCAATGATAGGAACTGGATATTAAAACACCCCAAAGCATAAGGTAAAAAATAACCATGAAATTCAGGGTGTAGGTGTGAAGTAATTTGAGAAGTTGAAAAACAACGACACCTATGCGACTCACCAACCGCCAACCGTTCGCAAAGACTGGCTATGTGGCCCTTGTTGAATGTTTCGTAAAAGTGAGGAAGGAGGCCAAGGGTGTTTTCTACTTTGAAAAATTCGTATATGATTTTTCGCACCGAATCCGTGTCATGCTCCCAAGGAATCATGCCATCCTCAATCTCGATAAACTTGCTAACCACCCAATGAGCGATATAGTAGCCTAATAAATGGTGGGGGATGAAAAAAACGGGATAAGTTATTCCACAACACCCATGAATGAGCAAACCACATAGGTGAGTAAGACAAAAGCAGAAGAAAAAATAATCCCGAGTCGTACTAGTTAGATGGTGAAGAGAGCTCCTGGATGAGTGAATCCTTGGAAGTCATTGGTTAGCAAATCTACTGTCCAAGAATTTCAATGCTTCTTCAAGTATGCTACAGAACTTTCTCAACAAACACCGCTCCAGCAACCTACAGTCCGACAAACGCATTTTTTCACAACTCCACTCTTGGCTTGTCCAAGAGTGACTATGGTGTTGGTCAGAAATTTTAATAATACGGACAGTACGAAAAAGACTACCATACGAAGTGATTGATGGATGAAATGTGGGCTGAAGATTGCCGTCCAACGGATTAGGTATGAGTACAGGCATATCTAAAACAATAATATAAGTTGACATCCAAAACGGTAGGCTTTGGCAATTTTCCATATGACTAGAAAGGTAACTGCCAAGTCGGTAAGAACCTTGAGTTATTGGTTCTGGGTAGGGCTTCCCAAGAAAAACCCTGTATCCTGTTGTCTCACAGGTCAGACTTTGAAACAAACTCAGCGTGGTGACCCTCAAGTTAAGCCCTTTCGTGGCACAAGCGACCGGGAACTATCAGAGGTTATTGTCCCCCGGACAGTGGCATTATTCATTTCTACTCCCCTTCCAAAGTTTTTTTATCTTCTCCGTAACCTCGGATGATTTTTTTTAAAGCCAAGACAACTCGTAAATATTAGTGCTTTAAATGTCCTTACTCTTCGACGGGGGGGGGGTCAACAAGCCGCTCTGGGAAGTACTCTCAAGTCTGAAACTTGATGTGTGCTGCGTGTCGGAGAGGTGAGTCCACCATTCTGGCACCGCTATCCGCCTGAGCTCAACCCTAGGTAACTGTTGATCCAAGCGGTCCTTCCTCGGGGAGGCTGGTGACGCCGAAGCTGAGCCCTGTGGTGCACATGGAGTGGGAACCGCTCTGAATTCCAGAACAGAGCAGTTTGCCCGAGTGGATCCCAGTGAAGTCGCTTATGTGCTGTCAGACTCAATACATCGGTTGAGGTCTGTCAACGCAACCCAGAAAAGCGTTGTCCATTCGTTATATCGGCATACGATCCAAGGGACAGCTGTTCAGATGCCACCAAAGATGCATTCTACAGCGCCCCCGTTGGTCTTCTGAAGCAGACTAAACACTAACGTCATTTAACCAGCCGATGATTATTAATGCGCAGCTTGATCATCTTTCTGAAGATGAAGTTGCCGGGAGGTGTTTGGTCTCTGGGCAAAACGCATTGATAATGACGCAAGACTGCTGCAGCTGTGTATGACTCACACGGCGACCCGAGTCACAGGACCTACTGGTCATCATCATCATCATCAAAACAGCCACGAGCCTGACCAAAAGGTACTGTGGCTCGGGCCGCCGCTCACCTCAACAGTGACGTGGAATATCCTAAAGGGAAAGAGTACTACGAAGGACAAAAAAGATTGAAGAAGACTAAATGGAAGAACTAGAAATGGTATGGATACAGGTACGCCATTGACTGCGACACACCGCCATCTCGG
>QNGE01000232.1:0-36169 GCA_008508345.1 Paragonimus westermani | reverse complement strand
GTCTTTGCGCAAGCTTTTAGTCAGCATGCGTTTAAGATCTCGACGGTCATCATCGTATTCAGAACCAGGTGGGATCGAACGACGCTTGTTCATAAGATTTATCGACGTGACGGAAATCCAGTTCTGACGAAACTGAACAGCTCCTTCGGAGCGTGCCTGTTCACAGCACGCTTTTATAGCTCCTACTGGTCAGGCTCATGACTGTTATAATTACGATGGTGATGAGCGCGGTGTAACAAGCCCTTTGAGATGAAACCGTAGTACAGATGGTGCTACATACAACTCAGCTCCCATAAACAAAATCCACAGCTGACGTGTGAGGCGGCTGCAAACAGGAAACATGCTCGCAGAACGAAACCTTTAGAAGACAAATTAGTTTATGTGATCTGACTTTTGACATATACACATATTTTATATACATATATGTGTTTAAGTAAATACATTAAAAAGTAAAACGGTGGAAAACAGGAGGGGACAAAAATCAAAAGGGGGTTAAACACAATACAACACATCCACACGTGGACACCATCGACTTCGACTTTAAGTCACTTCTGATACGTCTAACCGTCAATGAACACTGTCGTGCAGGTCCTAGCAAGGAATTGACTGTCCTACGTAGCCAAGCTTGAGTAGCCATGCCATAATTCCTCCAGTTCACACCATATGCGAACCATCTGTCACTTCCTCTTTAGACCAGGTTAGGCGAAAACTGAACCGTGAGTCAAACAATGGGTTGGGAACCGCAAAAGAATGCCCCAGCTACCAAAAACTATTCAGGGCGGTCCACGAGAATTCAAACGACTTGTATCCGACGTCTACCCAAAAATTCTCGGTCTGTCTAACCCACACGTCCGAAAATGGTCAACCGCCCAATCCAATTTTTCACAGGCAGATATAAAAACGGGTAGTTCTAACTGTCTTGGATCACACAGTATGGTGAGAGTAACAGTTATTGATATACTGAACGTGTTCAATTGTTAAACACGCTGGTGAACTAAGTGTGCAAAAACTTTTTCCACCAAAAGCATCATGCATATTAACGAGCCAGGGCTCACACACTGATAAAATGATTTCGAGTGTCGAGGAAACGATCACTGCCCTTCAAATGCTGACTGATGTAAACGTACGCACTGAACTACTAAATATTAAGGGGTATTCGACCCAAGCTGCATTCTGAACAGACACAGGGAAAATACAACTCTAGACGCTCGATCGGCACCACTCCTCATCGTCTTGTACTGTTCGGACTTGAACTAAAAAAGAAACCCGCGGCGCCAACAACCGTGCAAAAACAATGCATTAAGGCTGTGAGAAACAAGTCACTCATGTCAGCACACCGAGCATACACTACTCAATCGACGAGGATCACCGAAAGGGTCTACCGACTGGTCGGAATCCGGTTGTGTCCCAAGAAACACAACGCGTTATTGCCGAATTCCCAGTGTTCGTTTTCAGTCAATACTTTAAACAAAGTACGATCATCACATTGTAAAATGTACTACTTGCTCAAGAGGGTGAATAAAACATGTATCGTTCCACCCATCAAAAACAACTTACATTAAAACTAACTCAGAAGGTTGACCATGTCGAAATTAACCAGCAAACAGAGAAAATGAAACATCCCAATTGCGCACGCTCCGCTGTAATATCTGATAAACATACAGACTGAATAGTCCTAAACTGGAGAAACTAACACATAAGTGATTCTAGAGAGCCAACCGCTATCATGAACTTTGAGGTCAGCCTTTCAATCGTCATCTTCTATTGGAACTCAAATATCCTTTAGTGTAGTAAAGAACAATAAGTAAAAATGTGCTCGAACGAGGAGGTTGTGTAGTAGACATATAACTTACCTCCACCACTATCACCAAGGAGATAACTGTAGCCACCGACTCGAACAAAACTCAAATCCTTACGGATATATTTGCAAATCGAACCGGTACCGGCAATGAGGACGATGGCAGCTGACGAAGGTAAAAGTCCCAGAGAAGTCACCGGGGATTAGTTGAATGCAAAATTAAGATACAAAGGTCGGTGTCAGGCCTAAAACATACAATAACTAATAGAACAGTAAAACTAGTTTGATTCTTAATCTTACCAAAGCTTGACTAATCATTGGACATTGAAATTAATGAAAAACGCGATATCCAGATGTACGTACAGTGTACGGTAAAAGGGCGTTTACCGTACTGAGCACTACACACTGAGAGAAAAACAGAACGGACAAATTTGTGTCTAACACATTGTTCTGTTACGTGGACCAGCATACGTGCTACAGGTGGGGTAAATTGTGAAGTGAAAAGAACGATGGGGAGAAACTGAATTATATCAACAGAGAGACCTATAATATCAAAGGTGTTGACTTTCACTTCCACATACCAGACGGCGTCGTTGACCAAAAGTTGCAGTGTCCATCGCATACAAAACAGGAGGCCTGGAAAGCCACGCCAAAGCGAATCTCGACACCACAGCTCACATGGTGAAAATGATCATGTGGTGTTATATCACTTTCCCCGCGAGAAGTTGGTTGACGACACTTGTCACATTGGGCATCAAGTGACGACCGAAGTCGCTGGTTCCAGAAGCTATCTGAGATAAAGATGTCGTTATCAGTGGCGTTCCTGCATCCGGATAAAGGCTGGCTTTTAGAATTCAATTTCAAGTTGAACATCACTCACATTTGATCGCAGCCTCCGCATTCAGATAGACTTTCCAGCCAGTCCCTTTCGAGAAGAAGCACTAGACTCGAGTTTCACTCGTCAGTAGTGCATATCCTTGTCACGACCGGGATTTGAACTCCGGTCACGCTTTCATGAGGCAACCGTGTTGACTCGAGACGATCAGGCAACCTGATCATGCTTCTTCTCGAAAGGGACTGGCTGGAAAGTCTATCTGAATGCGGAGGCTGCGACCAAATGTGTGATGTCCAACTTGAAATTAACCAAATCCCCGACTACTCATCAGAATGCATTTTCCTAACTACCGGTGAACAATCGGGGATTCTTACTGATAAATGTTTACATTTGCACGATTGCAACCTCCGCATTCAATCACCTCTTTTGAAAAAAGTGCTAGAGTTGTGTTTCACCATTGTTCGCTTATTAGTAGTGCAGAGCTTTGCGCGGATCAGGGTTAAAGTTTCTAAAGTGAGCTACGATTACCGCGTAATGATCTGTTCGCATGCACTGGGTCAGGCTGGAGATGGCAGTCACGTGGCCTACGTATAATAAGAATTCTGATGTTAAAGCTTGCTTCAGTATGGCTTTCGTGAATCTAAAATTGAGATCTAGAGGACAAACATCTGTCGTTATGAAGGCTGTCGAATACAGCGAAGAACCACAGCCAACGGCCCATATACTGCGAACTACTGATCTTCAAATTAGTATTCTTAGTCCCTAGTCTTTTTAGTTAATATACATTAGTACGTGTAATCACATGTTCAGAGGTTCGAGCCAGGAATTCTACAGTCAACTGTCGGAGGATTTCAGCAGCCTGGCATGATCTATCTCACATGGGACCTGTCCTGTCACATGACAGCAGCAAACGCCTTGCGGTGTCTGAACTGAAAAAGCGTTCAATGCTTTATATACAACCATTATCACTGAGTTATCCTGGAGGTATACATCAACTGCTACAAGCACACTCTGATAAAATGGAACAGAACATGTGAACGATTAATCCGTTCTCGATATCCCCATTTTCGTCCCAATGCTGGACTCAGAACAGTCATCTATCAAATGCTTAACATAATCTAAGCTAAACATAAACTTGGTTTTCCACACACTTGATATACACTATATTCCATTTATACATTCACAGCCATGTTTCCCGTTCACATCTGTTGTCCGTTTTAGCTCTCGTACCTGCATTGTAAAATGAAAAAGCCAATATTTCTGGTAATTCCTCGTACAGAAATCTACAGTTGTAACCATCGTCTAGTTCGTTCGATCCCTCAACGGAACAGACCCCCAGCGCCCAGTTTACGGTGTTAAATACCATACACACGTAGGATCAAGAAAGGTCCCATAAGCGTACCTAACGAACAGAACAACCACGGAACGCCGCAGATCCCGGCTCCGTTCCACCTCTATCAACAATCGGGGATGATCACAACCGTGTCTCCTTGACTAAATATAGAGTCACGGTTTGGAACCTACATCACGTTTTAAGCAGCAATTGCCCTGATAAGTAGCCACGCCCGAAACAATGCATGGAGTACATGTTAGCAAATTAACGTTGTTGGTTCGAAAGCGAGTAAGAAGTCTGACAAATATAACAGCAGTGTGCGTAGACACACGGATGTAAAAAAAACAATCAGATGTGAATTGTGGAAGTGCTGCCATAGTTCAAGGTAAATACCGCTCCAAACCGGAAGTGTGTTAATCGTGTGTTCACCAACGCGCGTCTGTTTTGACGGTTAAAAAATTATAGACTCAAAGAGCAAACTAGTTCAACAAGCTATCGGAATGTGGACGGTAGGTAACTAGAACACGTGATTGCGGAAAAGTTAAAGATGAACAGAAAAGAACCTGGTGAATTGGGCAAACGTCATCAATAGTGTACAGCATAGGCGTATGTTTCCGGAAGCGACTGCCCAAGAAAGACGTCCATCGAGAGAGTAATCGAGAGCTGAGATCGAAAAAAGTTAATCCTTTCAGACATGGACCCGCGATGTACAGCTTGCAGTAGGTAACCTTTTTGCGGCGACTAAATGATGCTTGTCCGTAGACCAGGTAACAATTTAACTCTACAGCAAACGAAAATGATGGACGTCATCAAAACAACCCCCGCAATAAGAACTCTCGTGGCTGACGCGTTCAACAGAAGGATTACACGATTTTACAAACATAAAAATCGCCAACTACATGGACCAACCTAACGAGCTTACTTAGTATCCAGTTACTCGAAAGAATGCAACAAAACGTACGTAAGGTGAGCTATAAGGTGCTCATTTACACCAGTTTAATCCATTATAAATATGGCGATTGTTTTATCCCAGTTTTCGCTTTTGCTAGTTGCCTGAAAAGCGGAAGCGACGGAAAACTTGAACTACGAGGCCGTGGACATAAACGAAGCCTGGCTGAGAAATGATTCGTATGGCCATGGGTGTGTTAAATCCGACCCGAGTCAATCACACGCAGTGTGAGTATTTTGGAATTCGTTCACATGAAACACTATGAAGCTGATCGATAACCAAATGTCAATGTACCGAATTTACACCAATTTACAAGAATTCGAATGAATTAGCTCGGACAACAGTCGAATCGCTCGCAAAAATGTCAAAGAAATCAGTGAAGCCACACCTCCAAACTGATGTCCAATAATCGAACGAGATCCTCCGCAGTCAACAGCTTCGAAACCGCAAGCACCTCCGTCACAGTCGTGGCTGCAACTGCTATTGATGTGCTTTACAATGAACTTGAAAACATCAGTGTACTTTTCACTCACGATCGTCTGTTAAGGTCATGTAGGTGCCCAATGCATCGTTACAAATGCGCACAGTGCCAGCAACATTGGGCCGGGCGGCTTGTAGTGCGGAGATAAGCTGTTGTTGTGTTTCTTCTAGGTCAACTCCGCTGAGGGACATACCCTAAATTGGAAAACAATGAGGAAAAATTATCCTCACAACTAACTAATAGCCAATAATAATCAGGAAGACAGCGGCAGGTCAAACTGGTAGTGTAGGAAACAACAGAGTTGAAACGTTGAGGCACTTCTGGCAATTCATGTAGCTCATAGTGTTAAACATATGCTAACCTATATCACAGCGACCATTTTAACCAATACCCCCGTTAATTTATTCAAAGCTAACATGTGCCTAGACATCCCCACACACTTTCTGGCGAGTATCAGCACTAACCTGTAAACTGGCTCGCAAAAATAGGACATTATCGTTCTGTCACAAAATGTATGCGGTACAGAGATTTCAATTTTGTTGAGTAAAAAGCACCGCACAGGAACTTATGGGATGTAAAAGTTCGTTCGGTTACTTACAAGGCGAACACGTCTTTTGGGGTTGGCGGTATGGTATAGCAGACCAGCGCCATGTGGTCTTAATGATGAATCCGTCAGGCTGCACAAACTCATACAGCAAGGGTCACAGAGATAACAGAAGCTTAATGGGAAACAGTGTGCTCAGTAGAAAATACCGATAGTACTTGGCTACTCGTTAATTACTCAACTGCGATAGTGTGACGTGGCTTACGAACTCCCTCATGGGCCAGCTGTGCAGCCTGAGCAAGTTGAGCGGGTTGGCAAGTGGGTGTTTATCAAGAACCCTCAACAAGCCCACTAGGGAGCGCACCACCTAACAAAAGGGAGCAAAGTGAATCGCGCAACACCGTACGAACCAGCGGTGGGGCTTGCATTACCTTTGAGACTATGGAAACCTAAAGGTAGAACTGAACGTCAAATAGTTAAATATTTTGGTCCACATTTCTTGAGGCGGATTCAGGATCGTCTGTATGGCCCTGTACTATTCCAACCACCTTCTCAAACTGGACGTTTGTCAGTTTCAACTCAACCTGAACAGTTGCCTGCTGACGCCATCATAACCTGATTCGATCTAACACCACGGCTGCCATATATGGTGGTTGTGTATAATTTGTTCCCTCTCTATTTCTCACTCTGACTGCCATACAGTCAAAGCCTCTGTGGTCTAATTTTGACTCGGTCCCAGTAAGTGTTGGTGCCTCCGTCTGCTTATGGGAGTGAGAATCAAGCTGTACTATCGAGTGCGCAGCTGTAATAGGGACGACCCAGTAAAACCCAAAATCAGGCGTCGAAGAGCACACGGGGAAAATCGTTGAGGAGTCTAAAACAGACAAATTTACATCTTCGGTATTAATCTTCACCGGAAATATCCTCAAACGAATGTGTGGAAATTGAAGAAAACATGCACATTTTACCTAACTGAACTTTTGAAACAGGTATCTACCGGGAGGGTAAGAAGATCAGAAAAGTAGCACCACAGTGTAGTGTAGACCTATTCGATTCACGCCAAACTAAACCCCGACACGGACACGGTGGCAGCGGACCAATACAGTGTTGTTTTAAGATAACATATCATGATCGGGCGGGCAGTTTCATCAGTATATCTTCCGTTATTGATCTGTATTGAATTAGTCAGATTATAGATTGTGAAAATGCATGCGCTGCTGAAATCAACTAGTGACAGAAGCTAACTTTTACAACAGTGATTTAACTATAGATCCCCACTCTCATAGTATGGATAACAACTGTTTGTCAAAGCCAGTCCTTACTTGCGCGGCAGGTTCGCTACTATTCCTAGGGCCACTCGAAGTCTCTAAATTCAAGCACTACAAAACTGGCGTAGTGGAGTGGAACTTCCGCAATTAAGTGACTAGACCTTTATACTGAACCGAGTGAAATCAAGGAATGGGCTAACAGTTCTGAGTTGTGGTATGAAAATCGTCGAGACGCGAAAAGGGAAGACCAGTCCGTTATCCCTGTTGTAGCCGGTGTTCGTGAGTCGTATTCACTAGTGGAAAACATGTCAGCCCTATTGACAGCCCACAGGCGGAAGAAACTGTTGCCACAGCAGGTGCTTTTGAGTCGGATGACGTGCAAAGTTCAATTCACTTGTGCGGTTGACGAGCACGAGCTTCCCTGAGCATCTTCTTCAGCTGCAAAAGTAAGCGACCCGTTCCATTTTGGGCCCCAGGCTACTGGATGTAGTGTTAGTGATAATGAACATTGCCCGTCAGATGAGCTACGACGTTCCGAAACATCTGTGAATAAAAGGGTCGTGTAAATGCCACTACGGTTGACCCTGAGGTAATCATGCTAACCCGTGCCCTTGTACTATGGGCTAATCACCACAACCAGCCCTATGTCTTCTTTTAGTACTTGCCAAGACGGTTCGGATTCAAGTAAGATTACCACAGCCTTTCTGGGTCCAAAATCCCCAGTAGTACACAAGACGATGGCTGTTTCCCACAGCATTCACGACGGAAGCCGTTATAAAATAGAAAACATTCAGTGAAAGATAGGAAAAAAAGCTAAACCGAAGGCAATCCTGCTCTTTCATCAAAATTTGAACAGAAACCATGAATACGGGAGGAAGTAATACCACCTTCACAGCGACATACATAGTAAAACACATCATCGGTGCCATAATTTACGGAAACACGTTAGGATGGAACGACATAAATGGGCATCGTTCCTATCAATGTACAGAAGCAGATGACGTGTGAGACTAACAGAATTAGAATTTGGTCAGTTTTTGATAACAGTCGGTGGAATTGTATTCACAAGCCCAAGGCACAAAACAAACAGCTAACATACCAGGTGTGAGATGGGAGTAGAGGGTGGAAGATGCGCATCCTGAAGAGCCACGTCGATAAGACCAAGTAAACGTCTTACAGTCTCATCCAAACCTAAAAGCTAGAGAGGGAAATAAATGGACCGATGTAAGCATTACAGGTAAACACCAGTGGAAGCTACATATAACTGTCATGTCGTTACCCACTTAATATCACGAGTGTTGTACAGACAAAAACGTGTAGTATGTTTGGTCCGTTGAGGAAAGATGGAAGGCAGAGGTCTGTGACCAGCTTGTGAGTACCTTTATAGGTGGCACAATGTGACACAGTGAACTGCATGTGCACCGCTATTCAAATACGCAACAGCATCGGGGTACAGCTGGTGGTAACGTCATACCCTCCATGAGGAGCACAGTTCTGAGAACAATGCGTCCTAGTTCAACCCAAAAAAGTTCAATAAGTTGAACACTGCTCATAGTCGAACGTAACTTCCATAGTTCGGTCAGCTTCCAAAGGAAACACCAGACTCCAGCCCTGTGCGCTTATAGAGTGGGCCTAAGTTTGCTCTATGGGTAAAAAAAATTCGTGAGGAAGATGCATTTTAATTCTTGGTATTCGACCATCCCTGTTTCAGCAAGTTAGCCAGTTTCAAACGGACCGACTATGTGAACAAAGCTACAGTTCGTGAGCGCGTATTTGGAAAATGCGCAACTTCGCCATGGATAACAGAGGTAATAATAATGCGCAGACTTTGCCAGTTGGAGCATATGCCTCATATGCCAATGGAACGTTTGCCTTGCCGCACAATGTTCAGTATGGCCGCTGATGGTTGGAAGGAAACATAAGGCGGTTAGGCGATGTCGTGGTCAAGGATATAGAAAGCCCTGAATAGCCCGCTGGACAAGGCTGGTGCTGGTTACCTGGTTAGGAAATTCTCCACCATCCACATCAATGGTTGGGAGAACTCTTTGACGAGACAGCGTACCGCAGCCAACAGACAGTCTGCATCCGTAAACTTGTTAACTCCTCCTTTTCATGATGTACCAGTCTTCAACCATTCTGCTTCTCCTCCTTTTTCTCTCTGCAACTGCACTCAGCTACTGCTCTACTATTCTGTGGATCACAGTCTGGACCAACGCCAGCCCAAGCCATAGTACCAAAAGGTATGGCTCAAAGTCGAAAATGGTTACGATGAGGATAAATTCAGAGTAACATACCAGGCCCCTGTATTTGTTAGGTAAATGTGTATATCATTGGTATCGATGGCCAGATGCTACACATGACCAAAACAGCCATCTCAAGCGTTCGTAAGTAACCCTCATGCTGCCTAGCCCTCCCAAAAGAAGACACAACAGCCATGCTAACTCCAAGAGACAAGGCTTCCCACTCAAGTCGAAACCTGTGACTTCATATAACCTGTGTAACGGTCTAATTACGGTATGACGTACTTTAAAAGCAGCAAACAGGAATACCTAGAATGTGATGAAGCCGGCCGCGTCGAGTGGGGCTGATCCTACCAGAAAATCAGTGCGCAGCCCCATCTTCGCTGTACCTTACGTAGGTTAGGAGTGGAAGCTATTGTTAGCTTTCGTTCATAGAAGCTCGATTAATTGAGATCACCAGCTGCAATTCAATAGGCGGAGTTTGCCCATAGTGACATCAAAGTGACTTCGGTTAGCATACACACACAGAAAAAGTTTTTGGTCGTACATGTTCTTGTTTCACAATGCATCCCTCCCCGCACTTGGTAACATTTATCTCTCATCCTAATCCACTGGAAAAAGAATTCATATCGCAAACCGTTTCTTCATAGAACGTTGCTGCCCCCCTAATAAATCCAAGTAGTAAAATCCAAGGAGACAAGTAATGAGAAGATTCACACACTTTGTGTACTACCATCAACCAAACAACGCCACAAACGGACAAGGTTTTTAAGTTCATTTCACACAAACCGGACCAGGTATATCAGCCTCGAAATGAATAAGCAACACGAAACTGTAGAGCGTTATTCGCAAATTTTTAAAACGAAAATTGTGGTGCTAAACCTCATCGGTTTAACGTCGATTACTTCTGGCAAAACTGAACAAAGTTGGGCTGCATATTCGCGAAATCGTGACAATGAAGATAGGCAATGTTTCTGGAGCCGAACAAAAGTTTGTGTTCACGGATTAAACAGTGCTTTCTCAAACGCGACGAACAGATAGAAAAAAGTAGGCTAAAATGCTGGAGTGATGAGTAAATCCCACTGCGTAGGCAACCACTCTAGTAGACAACCTCGAGCAAAAAAATCTGGCAGGATTTCGTTACTCAAAAAACGGGGACATTGACGGTCGTAACTCACCCACTGATTGGTTTCCGGTCCTTCAGAAAAGCCCAGGCGTCGACCTTGGACATCGATAAGAACCATACGAGATCCCGTAGCGCCTCTACCAATAATAGTATTTCGGAAGTGATTGACAAAATCAAGTGCATCATTAAGGAAAATATTGTCATCATCAATATTGATGTTGTTACCACTGTACACGATTGTCATCTCAAAGCCAGGAGTGAAAGCCAACAAAAAGTAGACAAACGAAGACATTAAAACGTGGGCTAAGATATACAACAGCAAGAAGAAAATACGGCAAGAGAATTCTTTAAAGGTCTGTTATATATTGCATACGATTTCTTTGTTTTTGTCGGTTAATCATAATGTAATTTTCTCAACCTTTTTAAAAAAGAAGGGGTGATAGAAGGCATGGCTTTGGCTTTCAGAAATTCTTTGGTGGTACTCAATAAATTTCGGACGCCAGTTGGGTGAAAGGCCAGAAGCAACGGGGGTTTAACTTGACGCCCACATATTCATAGGCCTAGGCCAAGTCATTTGTCTCTAACCAGTTAGGATGCGCATAACGTTAAGAAAAAGTGGAGTATAATATGGCCCGCAACACAAGTCGACGGTGGGTTTATGACGTGGATATATCATTCCACCTGCTAGAAAGGTGTTGGTCGAAAAAGGAGTACAGAGTTGTTTAAACTGGTCATTGTCCATGGCACTGTACAATCATACAATCGAACCAAATTTCCGTCAACAATTCTCACGATACTATGCAAGTAGATAACGAGTTAATTCAGAAGTCTACTCTTTGTAGCACACGTCTCTAGGTAGTCTTAGGGCTATATACGGACCTGCGGTCCAACGTCTGGCGAGCTGCGTGTGAGCTGTAATGTATGCGGAAAAATCTGTTTTATTGTTGTCCATCATAATAGTGTTGATGAAGAGATACTAATAGTGCTTTTTATACTATGTGCCGCTTGCTAATGGATTAACTTCAATTAACTGTCACGTCGTTCACGTTTATGGGAAGTTGAAGGGAGTTGACAAGAGGCAAAAAATTAGGATGGGAACGGTATAAACGTAAAACCAAAAGTAAGACCCGGAAATCTTTTTAGTTCGTACGAGGAACGTGCGAAGCCCTATTCCTCTGCTTGCACACTACCCACAAGAGCTCTATGCAGTTACGTTACTATGGATGCTTGAACCAGATGATAGACGTTTCGGGGGATGATTGATCAAACACGCCAACGACTACAAAACGCAAATGAGATGGTTTCTCTTCATGAAAACGAGTTCAGAGAGATGTGATAGCTAACAGAAAGCTTAAGTGGCATTCAATGTGTACTTAAACCTCCAACTAATATACCGAAAGTGAACAGGCGAATGAAAAACACAAGCAGCGCAGCACCACACAAAAAGGAAATAATTCAATGCAAAGCCAACTCATACTGAGATTGCTTACCCTTCAATTCCGCCAAAGATCTTTGACATTGCGCTAAGCTGAAACACACCCTGTTATTAAACTTTTTAAAGCTGAAGAAGGATAGTAACAGCCAAAAGGAGCTGTGGAATTGCAGCAAATGACTGAAAATGATAACACAAGTTTCAATACTTAATGAAACAACAATCAAATACAGATTGATGAGAAGTAAAAGGTGAACGGTAACTATAACAAACGTTTCTGGCAGTCACACGTTGACGTACCCTTTTGAGACTTCTAACCTTCCCCCAACTTTTGTTTTGGTCAAGCCGTCAAATCGCTGGCTCCTTTGTGTAGCCACACCCCCACAAGCTGTACGTCTATCTTAATAGACTCTCTCAAAATCACAGACAACACAAGAGCCAAAGTATGGTGCAATGTAATCCGGTAGTATCATTCGAATAAGATCTTACAGTCTGGGGCAGATTTAGCACGTGATGAGCCAGGCAAACTTAAACATGACGCCAAATTTCACAATTTCTATTCCCGTGAATTAGACACCGTTTTTCTAAACATACTCCTTGGCAGAGGTTAATCATCGTACGTGTGTGTATTTATGGTATATATATATATATACATGAATGTCATACCATACATATATATGGTATGACACGTGTTGCCCTAACCAAACTACGTCATTTGAAGTCAAAAAGATGTCTGGCTACCGTCGAAAGGAAAGATATGTAATTCTTTCGTGCATCTCGTTTTACTCTGTTTCGGGAAAGCGGCCTGTGCGCGACGAAGACGCAAACAAACTTGCTTTGTTTGGTGATTGTTGTCTCCACCAGTCGGCCCACATCGAGGGCTGAGCAATACGGCCGTTCACCAGTGCGTGTCCCAAGTCGCTCGAAATACGCGATTAATTGGTCTACTAATCACATTGTGCACAGTCTGTGGTGGTTAGATTATGTACCCAACATACCAGCTGAGCAGTTACCGTAGCAGGCACCACAAAAAGTTGTATGAAACCGCGGGATGGTTAAGCAACAGCGTGGTCAGGAAATATGAAGACCCTGACTGTTTCACTGCGTCATCATCATTATCGTCACAAACATCAGTGGTTCTCCCTAATGCTCAACTGCCACACAAACATGAAGGAAAAAAGCGAACCATGTGTAGGAAAAGAGAAGAAAAAGAGGGCGACGGGGAAGGACCTAACTACTAAAAATGCTACGTCCACATTCAAGCATTCAACATCAAGGGGCGTACAACTTATAAAGAAACAACCGATCTGTAGGTGAAAGTAAGGCGTCATCAACAAGACAGCTTCCTCATGATTCTCACTGCCTTGGGTCATTGAATGCACTCATTTCACAGGCAACTCGGTTAAACGACAACACTCACGAAACTGAGTTCAACTGGCTTCCATCTCACCTAACATCTTCAGCTACCGATTCAACGAATCGCGAGGTCCCCAGCCCGGGAGACGAACCCGATCTACAGTGGTCAACCCCTTCGTGAACGACTTCATTTCTCCGAGCCAAGTCATCATATGTCCACCTCGCACCTTACGCCTGTCGACAACAACATCGCCAAAGAGTAAACGATGTGGCAGACAACTAGCTGGCAACCTTAGCGCATGATCTAACCATCTAAGTAGGTGCAACTGTAAAGAGTGAACAAAAAAATCATTTGGCAATCAGTGTCAAATACCCGCTTCCTTATCTCTTCGTTGTTTACTCGTTGGTGTCACCCGATACGAACAACGGAACGTAAGCATCGGCCGTCAAATACCTGAACACGGGTCACGTCTTCTACCCTGTGTGACCAAGTTTCGTTACCGTAAAGTAACATAGTGCTCACCGTCGCGTTAGACACGGGACCATAAGGCATCAGAGAGACACCTCTTTGTCGTCAGAGGTGTTCCAGATTAGCAAACACCGTCCAAGCCTTGGAGATACACGTTGTTGATTCCATTTCATACACCTCCGCTATCGCTGATGCGGCTTCCCAAGTATATAAGGTGATCAACAACCTTCATAACAACAATCTTGCAGAAACACTTCGCACTTTGAAGCTGTAAAGTATATTCCAGAATGTTTAGCGTAGGCCGAAATAGCACCTAGCAATTTTTGTGTTGCTTGAAAGTTGTCAGACAACTCCGTCATCAGCATAATCAAGATAAGTCAGTCTTCCGCCAGGTGGAAGGTCCACCCTGGCATCTTGTGAATGCCGCAGACAGCCCTCCATTACCTCGCCCGTGACAAAATTAAAAAAACGGTGAAAGTGGACAGCCTTGACGTACGCCGCTGTTGGTGATGAAACTATTAGACAATCTACCGTACATCCTAAACTAAGCCGAAGTGTAGGAACAAGGCGTCGACAGTATGTTCCTATACTTGGTCGGTACACCCCCTGCGTTTAAACGACTCTAAATGTGTGGATCGATCTATCGAATCGAATGCGCCGTTACAGCTGAGAAACACGGCAATTTCTGGCTGGCGGTATACAGGACGCTGCTCCAGAATTTAACGAAGAGTAAAAATGTGATCCATACATCCCCGCATAGGACGAAACTATGCTTCTTCTTCCATAATTTGTCTTTCGAGCTGCAGAGTCGACAAAGTATAATGTATGCCAGAACCTTAGTAATTACTAGGATAAAGGTACGCCCTGCATAGTTTCGCAAGAACTAAGGACTCCTATTTTGAATATGGGAACTATTATCGGCACGGCGAGATGGGATCCGTCGTCTAAACAAGTTGAGGCAACTGAGTAAAGGCCTCTATTACCACCTACCCACCCTCACTGAAAAGTACCTGCACGAAGTCATCTGGAGCCGAAACACGACTGCACACCTCAGTCTCAGCGGGTGTTTCCGAATCTACTGCCCAGAGTGCTAAAACACCAGTTTGTGACGGTAACACAGCGGAAGCAACAGGCCAACCAAACTGACTGCTCTAACCTACTGGGATTATTGTAAGTGAGTGTGGCACCTACCTCGATGATGGCTTCATTGACAGACGGCCGCCTGGATCCAGTAGCACGGACAAGCTTAAAGAGACTGCCCGTGTTCCCTGAAGAAAAGGCGGTTTTCATTTCACTAACTTTTTCCACTAACCAAGTCTCATGACCAGACTTTATGCTACGTTTCAGCTTCCAGCAGATATCTCTCCTAGACGTGTGATGTGAACTGCCACGAGGGATGTTCCGCCTGACTTCTAACAGCTCCCGGGGTTTCTCCGAAATCCAATGTTTGTTCCACCCACGAACCACCGTGCTGCACTATACAGTACATGCTTCATGAATGGCCTGTGGGATCTGAGTCCAGCAGCTACTAGGATCTTTGAGGTGAGAACGGCTAAGCTTGTTTTCTAGGCTAGTTTGGTACTTATATCCTATTGCCGATGTGACCAACATCTCGACATCCAGCCGTAGCTGTCGGTGGGGTCGTTGTGCAGCAAGAGTAAGAACAAAACGACAAAGTACGAAAACACAACCCAAATCCAACTATGTGCTCCAATAAGAACGACAGTCCTGAATGGAACCCCGTAATGGAACCCCGCCACCTATAACTAACAGCTATGTGGTCTACTGAGACCAAGCCCAATTCCGAGGTGTGCCAAATATAACAGTGACAGGCACGATGCCCAAAACTAGTGCTGGCGAAAGATAGCCTACGCTCAGCACACAGCTGTAACAGTTGCCTGCCATTATCTGAGCTGTCATGCTACCCCAAACCTGCCACCTAAACGAGACTTGGCCTCACCAAGGTGGCCAACCCGGTCGTTCACATCTCTAGCTAGAATGACTATATCAGAACCACGTGTCAACCGAAGAGCAGCCAGATACGAGTAACAAGCGTCCTTGAAGCCGACGTCATTACAATTGGTACCTACTGCATCCTAATCAAGAATAACCGAATTAATCCGGGAGTGTATGTTAAACGTTAGTATAAACATCCATGTCCACAAGGTCGTAGACCCAACGGTTGCATATATTTATATTTATATATTTGCCGCGTAGCGACAAACGCAGAGCAAATGTGTCACAATATATGGGAAAGAAAAACGAAAAGGCATTGTAGAAGGTAGAGATGTGAAGAGGAATTACACCGATAAACAGGGATTCTCAGCATGAGTGGCAATGTAAGATATCCGCACCAAATGTAGTACGAATGAAGTTCAGTAGTTTGGGCGTCGTGTTTAACGTTATTGATAAACAGATTGGGAATAACACAACGTTACGAGCAAGTTGTAATACTCTACGTTTCAACCACCCCGGGTGGCCTTCCTCAGGAGTGTTGTAATCGAAATCACCTTCAACAACACTCCTGAGGAAGGCCACCCGAGGTGGTTGAAACGTAGAGTATTACAACTTGCTCGTAACGTTGTGTTATTCTCAATCTGTTTATCAATGAGTGGCAATGACTCTAATTTTTTGCCCTAGCAGACACCGTTCTGAATTAAATGCGTTCGGACCCCAACCAGGAAACCGGGAACTCCCCATTGAAACAAGCTTCGATGCTAGTACCCCCTATACCCCGAACTAACGCCATACGCGCACCGTCGGGCCACCGCTTACAGACTAACCCACGACTCCCAAACTTCGCACGGTGTGGCCTGTGGTGAGTTGACACTTGTGAGATGTGGCCGACCCATCGAAGCCTGTGAAACGACATAAGCATAGAGTCTATCAGTTCCGAAGACACGTCGGCAAACTTCGCAACTGTTGAGACGGTACTCCCACAACATTCTGCAAACGCTTCTGACGTCGACGGTCGGAAACGGAGCACCCTCCGCGCGAATGCACCAGGTTTAGCAGCCATATAATAAAGTCGCCCTTACAGTAGCAATGTATACTCAACCCTTCTCAGAAAAATCATGCAGATCAAGCCGACGCCACAGGTGGCGTAAGCTAGCATTTCTATGCGACTTGTAATCACATCGAACACTCCACCAATGCTGGCACAGGCCCCATGCGACATGAACTTCTTGACTACCTCCAACGGCTCACAATCAAAGACAACAGCGGGTGTGGAGTCCTGCCAACCTCGCAACATTACTTTGCATTTGGCAGGTGTAAAAGCCACATCAAATTGACGAACTAAAGCCTCTAGTCTGTATAAAGTGTTCTGGGCTCTCTATCGATTCCTGCAGATTAGAGTGATGTCCTCTGCATACACAATGTCTCGAAGTCGAATGCCTGGGGGCAATTCCACATCATCACATTCGCAGCTCACCAAGATACCCTCTAGGATCTCGTCCACTACAGCGTCGGATAGGAAACGGAAAGCTGGGCAACTTTGTCATAAACAGAAGTCCGGCGTCTTCCATCGCCAAACACCTAATTGCAACAGGTCATGTAGTTGACCCCGACACTTCATTCACAGTCCTATTGCGCAATCGCGACCCTAGATTGTTAGCGTTCTCAGAGGCAATGTTGATCAAGCGTCACGCACCGGCCCTTTGTTGGCAAAAGGTACTGACGCAATCAATTTCGTTGCCGTGGCAGTGAAGCCTGATTGAAACCAAGTGAAGTTCGTTCATTTCATTGTTTTGACGCTACGCGCTTAACCTATATAACCGAATGTTTTATGTAACCGACTGATGAGAATAAACGAAATGCTTGCATCTCGCAATGTATGTCTTCTTGCTGTCTTGATGAACTTTGTCATACTCCAAATGAAATGCTAAGTGTCACCGATACGCCGCCATAAGCCCCAACCCGGCCCTAGATTGGATAGTGAATTGTTTTCCGGATGTTTACGTACTCCTCGGCACACTCCAGTGCTTTTCTGTCAGCTGAGTCATAGGCCCTTCTGGTGTTCAAAACGACCATTGTCAGTCGTTTATATGGATGGCGGAATTCAAGCACCTGGCGGAATGTAAAGATCTGATCAGTGCAGCCAAAGATAACTGCAGCTTGTTTCTCTCAGATGTGCTTCTCGCGCGTTTCGCTCAGTCTACGAAGTACAATGACTACAACCAAGTTAGAGGCAATAAGAACCAAGTTAACTTCTCTGTGATTTGCACGCAAAGTGCGATACTCTCTTGAAAATAGTGACGACGATAACACACCCAAATGATCTGAAAGGAATTCGCTAATCCAGGATTTCCGGAGCACAGCCGTCAGCCCTCTGACTAAAACTGGACCTCCATCTGCAAAAAGAGCAGGAGGGAGTTCACTTGCGCCGGATGCTCCGCGACGAGTGGGGATTCTAATTCTGGAAGCGCACAGGCAGAGCCCGAAGACGCGATCGGTGGGGCGAGTGACCAGTCGAACTGCTGCTGAAAGTGCTCAAACTAGCGTCCCAAGTACCGTTGCAGGCTACGACTAGGCTCACCGGTGACATCACAGATTACCTCGCTCACACCTTGATTCCTGACACCCGATGCCCGGATGAGATGGACGAGCTTTCGGGAGTTCCCGGTAGCATCGGCTTCTTCCATCCTGGCAACGCGTTGACCACTATGCCACGTGATCCCCTCGTATTCGTTTCCGCAGTGTTAAGTGAGTACAGCCTTACGAGCTGAAGTGTACTATCTGTTGCATGGAATACTTCTGTGAACATCAGGAAGTTCTAGTGATCACACAGAGACCAGCGGTTGGCAGCTGAATAAGTGGCAGTGCACTTATGTATTACATATCGTAAAATTGCCCAACGTCCCTCAATGTTCTCTGGCGGGTGGGGTTTTAGGTAAGCGACAAGCGCACTCTGGTAAGTGTGATGCGCTTGCATTTCCGCTAGTTCAGATAGATCAAACTGTGGTTGACGACAAACTGAAATTGGCACATACTAGTGCATGAACGAAATCCACACAGGTACTCCAGATTGACTTATTTTTGGAAACAATTACGTAACCGACAGCCAACGGTCACGGCCTGTCCGTTTCAGCAACATAGGTCGGTCAGCAGCTGGTACACTGACATCCAGAACGTCAAAAATTGTTACTTATCAAAAACATCCTCAGCACGGAGTTGCAACAAACGCTCACCCTTTCCCGTTTGACATAGGGGCCGAAGATACGACATCAGACAAACCAATTGAAATGTAAACGACATTATCTTACGTAAGGGTACCTTCAGTCTGGAACACCTGACCTGAACCTTCCGTAACAACGTTTTCGGTAAATGACCTTGATTACACAAAGTACTACAGACAACGCACCTGATCTAGTCACTGTTTCGAGAAGATACCTGGCGTCCTATTGTAGCGACTATTTATTATAGTCGCTACACTATATTGAAAATCAACGATCCTGGACGCAAGTGACCTTAGTAGAATTCAGAGGTGATGATCTGGTGCAGGTGAACACTCTGGATGACGCATAACACAAAAAGAAAGTGGAGACGGTACGTACACGCACAGTCGCACAGTACTGCGGCAGGGACAATAATCAATGTTATAACATGCCGTTGTGTTCTTCATCTCTGTTATTAGTCTGTTTAGGCTTTTTGTTCCAAGCCGTATACGCCATTCAGATTAATAAAACTTATCGTACCTATTGCACGGCTGAGCTTAACTGTTCACAAGTCAGTTATCTAGCAACTATATGAATTCTTCGTCCCGAGGTATTTGACATCAACCACATAGCAGTCGACACCTCTAAAGAATGGGACCACTTGTTTGCACGTTCAGTAACTTCATTTCATTTAACGGCAACTTCAATTCCAACAAAGTGATTACCTTGAATAACTATATCTCGGAATCGATCCACGGATATACCTCTGAGTGCGGCAGCTATGACAAAATAATCTACATACTACGAGACCTCTGTGTACAGTCTGAGAATGAAACATTCGCCCACAACCTGTCAGCGACTTGTAGAAAGAGGGTGGACAGACCCCGGGTCAGTTTGCACAATGAATGAGGTCGCTTGAGAGAGACTGAAACTTTAAAACCACTACAGTCAAGCGCAATCGAGACGATACAATTCAGCCAGATCCAACAGAGACTACCGAAACAGAAAACGTCGAACTTTTGATCAGGATAGATCGTTTGAACTGGCAGAAAAGCAGTCCTTACTATACCAGCTCGTTCCGATTAACGTCTACACGGCTACAACGGAGGTCTCGGAAAGTTCGGTTAGCCGTATCCAAACGTCCGCTGTCAACAAATTAGCGAGCTGGTAACCAAAACAGGAATTCCTGTTTTGGTTACCAGCTGTTGCTTAAGCAACAGCTTTCGAGGGATCCGTATCACGATGCGCAGAATCACAGGGCCAGATGCAATAATGCTGGAAAGTGAAAAAACAGGCGCAATACCTAAGCTAAGACAAAAATGATCAAGACGGACTTGAGAATCGGAAACAGAGCTGACAAAGACCATACCCAGCAAACACATGGCCGACTCCGAGGTGTTGGCCAACATCTGGCCAGCAGTCGGCCACACAGTAAGCGAATGGGAATGGAATAGAGTCATAATGGGCATGGTAATTTAGGTTGTAAAACGCATTTTTTAAAAATTCTCCAGCATATTCTCATGTTGTAACCATATCATTGTTTGAAATCTCGACTACCGTCATTTTGTGCACGTTTGTTTTAATGGATAGCCTCGAAAGACGCGCGTTCTCAGTTTTTTTATATCCTGCACGGTGAGCGCAGTTGTGTTGTGACGACACATTCAGTTTTGTTAAAATTCTTGTAAACGATGTTATTGGTATTGCATGTTATCCGCTTGCTTAAAGTAGGCTTATTAGCGATCGTTTACTCACACTTATAACTCGGAAACTGCGGGGATTGTTTTCACTAGTTGTTACCGTTAAAATGAGCGCAGTGAAAGGATCTTACAGCAGATGGACTATTAACAGGCGTATCAGACGTGAAAGGGATAAGGTGCGCGCGCTGGATGAGAAGTATGCATCGTGTTGGGTTAAAGAAGACAGCATGGGACCGACGACCTTAGTGCAGCCTACAGGTTAGACATTGCATATCTTATCAATGTTTTACTGCAGAAATGTCTAACGAACCTACTGCAAGTGGTTCAGCTGTCGTACCTAGTGCTCTGAGCACCACAACAGGTGCTGGATTAAGCGTTGTCGAAACTCTCACTCCAAGTTGTAAGTTCATTCTTTCTACACTCATTGCTGTTGCAGTTAGTCAGTCGCCCGTAGTACCGAGTATTTCCGGTGCAATCCGATTGTTTGCTATCTACTCAAAATCGGTTACGTCTACTGACTTGAAATTACTGTTAACATTACTGAAGCCCTTCGTTCCTGAGTTGCCGCTTGATCCGCGCACAATCCGCAGAACTCCTCGCAGTGTGCACAAGACGGTGCTTACCAGTGGATGTTATGTACACATAGGGATGCCGATTTGTCTGCGAAGCGTTTACCACCGTCACCGCCTTAACAGCGGTGACCATATCACTATGCAAGTGAATATAGACGGGGTGCCGTTGTTTGACTATCCCGGTACTGAGTTGTGGCCCATACTGGGTCGCATTGTGCATCCCTTTACAAGCACCCCGTTCGTCATTGGTTCCTATTGTGGTCGTGGGCGCCCTGATCCCGTTAATGAATACCTGCAGCCCTTTGTGTCCGAAATGATAGCATTACGCAGTGCTGGTGTGACGCTGGATGATCTTCATTTAACCATTTATGTGGACATTCAATGTGTTATTTGCGATGCCCCAGCTCGCAGCTACGTCAAGCAAACGAAAAGTCACAACGGTTACTATGGTTGTGACCGATGTGTACAAAGAGGCGCTTATTACAGTTCCCGACGGATGACGTTCCCTTCAACGTCATCCAGCATTCGCACTGACTCGTCGTTCCGGGAAAGACGTCAGCGGGACCATCACATTGGGACAACAGTGTTACTTCAACTGCCACTGGACATGGTTGCCGATTTCCCACTGGACCCGATGCATCTTGTTTTCCTTGGTGTCATGAAACGGCTGGTCCATATTTGGTGTCTCTCAGAGAAACGTTCAGGCTTGCGTCTGTCTAGCAGCATGCAGCGGGCTGCTGAGACGAAACTGGAGGCATCAGTCACCCACCTACCCATAGACTTTCCCCGCAAATGTGGTATGTTTACCCATTTTGAGCGTTTCAAAGCCAACGAGTGTCGTGTGTTTTTATTATACTTGGGCCCCGTGGTTATGCGTCCATTCCTCCCCCACCCCATGTATGAAAATTTCTTAAACCTATTTCTTTCCATTTACATACTTTCCCATCCGAGTTGGTGTCACTCCCTAATTGACCGTGCCCGTTTTTTGCTCCTCAAATTCGTTGATCAGTTTGCTTACTTGTATGGGGCCGACCAATTGGTTTATAATGTGCATTGCCTCACCCACTTGTGCGATGATGTGCAGCGGTTTGGACCACTGCATCGGTATTGGGCATTTTACTTCGAGAGCTTCATGAGCAGCGTCTTGCGTTTGGTGAAAGGAACAAAGGAACCGGCTACCCAAGTGCACAATCGAGTATGCGAATATTCCATGTTCACCCACGTAGAGTGCACCGGCGCACCGACGGATGACACCAATCTACGTAACCCTGTGAAATGCAACCGTAACATGTTTATGGTTCGCAGTAAGTTCTACATTTCTTGTGCGCCTCCGGACAATTGTGTAATGATAAACAACAAGCCGTACTGTGTTCAACAGAGGCAGAACGACGTCATTCTCTGTAAGCCGTTCGTACGAGTGCGTGATTTCTGCTCCCATGCTTTCCCCTCATCGGACCTTTGCATTTATCGGGCCTCCGGAATATCCACCGCGTTAAAGATAAAGTCCTTGTACTCCATCATGTGCAAATGTGTCCTAATCCCCGATGATGACGGATTTGTCATCATTCCCCTCTTGCACACATTCCAGTAAACTGCATACGTTGAAATTGCAGATGTATCACGTTGTTGAGTTTTTGAAAACACGGGAGGTTGCGATTGTTAGCCATGCTTGGCTGCTGGGGGACTCTATGGCTGCTTGGCCAACGATGAAACAGTCGGAGGCCATGAAGTTCTTACTAACCCACACATTGCCACCTGTGGGTAAATTTGAGTTACATGAAGTTCGCATTCTGAAGAACACCGGTAAGTTCTATTACCTCGTTTCATTGTGGTGAAAGAGAACTATCAGGAGGCACGATTATACGAGAGGAGGGCTGAACGTGAATCGGAATCTACCTCCAGAGATGCCACATACGCGGCCTTGCCAGCATACAAGAAGAGAAACAAGTGAGTGTTATGTTTGCCTTCAATTACTTTTAGACGCAAACGCATCCTGTCGTCCTCTGACAGTGATGTTTCACAAAGTGCGCCTCCTCCAGTGATACATGTCAACAAATTGTTCTCATACTCCCCCCTGAAACAACAAAACGTAGTCAACAGGTATGCGACATTTCTGTATGGCCTAATGTTATCAGCACTATGTTACATGCCGAGTTGCATCAACCGGAAAAAGAGTTAGTATTATATCATTTGGAATGGTAATCATTTCTTGTAGGAACATTGCGCCCGTTCTATTCCCATCAACATCATGGACGTCCGATGACTCCTCCAACGACGACTTTCAGAGCTACGTCAAACGAAGAATGCATCGGTTCGACAATCAAATGACGCATCTTAAGGAAACATTGTCGCTTATGGACGACCGTATAATACGTATAGAAGCTACGTTAAACAACATATGGTCGTCTTTATCAGCAGCCCTCCCAGTCGCTTCCACCAGTGCCTCACTGAAGGAAGACCACATTTACGAAGCCATCAGGAGTGTCTTCCCGTTGGCTGATCGTGAGGGGTTGAATAATTTTCAACAGCAGCTTAAGTCTACGCAGTATTTGGAACGAACGGTTAGATTCCATACTTGTTATACCACCTTTTCAGACCCGCATATTATCGAAAATCCATCGTGGAAGAACGGTGGCCGAGTGCGTCCGCAAGGTTTGCGGTTTTGTGTTCGGAGAAAAGGTTAGCGGTGAAGTCAACTGGCTGGGAATCAATGATAAAGCTCGGTTAATGGGTACCCCTTTGTGCGAAGCCATCGTTTGTAAGCATCGTTACCATTATCCATCATGTCTCTAGGTGCCGTCCGTGACGAACAGAATTACCCCTTGGAGTTGGAGAGCAATATCCACCACTTCATCAAACGGTGGTTTCAGGGGGCCAAAGATCGCAATGGAGGTCGCACGGCGCGCAGAGTTATCAGAGATACGATTTTACAGGTATTGTACCATGTGATCTCGTAATGTCCACTTATCAGATTGCTCCTGCCAGTGGGTCATCAAAAAAAACCGTGGACCTGGACGAGTGAGAACCAAAAAGCGTTAGCTATCATGTACAAAATATATTTATA
Source organism: Paragonimus westermani (assembly GCA_008508345.1). Lineage (NCBI taxonomy): Eukaryota > Metazoa > Platyhelminthes > Trematoda > Plagiorchiida > Troglotrematidae > Paragonimus > Paragonimus westermani. The sequence continues at coordinate 11,849 of QNGE01000232.1, read as the reverse complement.
TGTTTCCTACATTGTTGTTCTTGCTCTTGTTGCGATGCAGCGGCGACCGACGCATGTTCTCCATTCGGCGCGGTCTGCGCGGAGAATTAGAACGTTTGGTCCGCTAAATTACAACGTTTATGATACGGTAACCTGGGCGCGTTATATACGGGGGTTCCAGTCGTTAGGCTGGTAGGCGTAGGCCGGGTTGGCCAAGCGGGAAAATCGTTGACGGTTTCGTTTTACGTAGTGTTATCTGGAAGAGGGGAGCTCGCAAATTTTTTTTGGCCGACTGCCTATCTGGCCAGGCCGGAGTCGTACCGACTCCGGCATGTGGTGCAGGCCAACTCCGGCCCGACTCGTGGCCAGAGTCGGGCCGACTCCGGTTTGTTTGCTGGGTATGCTCTGAGAAAACATTCCATACCTCACCAGAGTGCAATGAAAAAAAGCTTTGCCTATAATCTATTCAGCTATGTCACGTCTCAATTTTGAATGGGTGGCCCCTCGAGGGGTGGTTTAATCAGACCGCCCGTTGTGGCCAGTTAAGGCACTGATTTGCATGTATAGTCAGGTGTCTTGATAACCAAGAAGGTGAGGATCAAGCAACCTCTAATCCGACGGAAATCTAGTGAATAAATATTCAGTTCTGCAAGACGCAAGTCTGGCTCCCAACCAACGGACAGCTTTGGTGGTATGCCGTTGAATAATATCAAAGAGCAATCCTTCCTTCTGAGGAACGCATAAATCACATGTCCGCATTCGATGTGCGGCCGGATGAAGCTACTACCGAGGAGCTCGAAACAAGAGAAGTCAAACTGTCTATAAAATTGCTTGGTAAGCGTTAAAGTGTTATTAGCCTTTCCCATATTCGCAATCCCATTGAGGGAGCTCGACAGAGAATGCGTAACAGTCGTCCCCGATTCCTTCTCTTCAACAGCCGACTGGAGGCGGCGCCGCCGAATGCGCATTCGACAGATGTCGAATATGCATGGCCTTACACCTCTCGGTGTTGAATGCAAGCTTACCCGTCGGAGACCAATTGAACAAGACATCCACATCATTCTGTAGAATGGAATGGGCATTCGGTGTATTCAATGGCTGCGAAGTTTTAGTCATCCGCAAACAGTAGCATCGGAGACAAAACAGAAAGAGAGGTAGTTGATGTAGATAAGGATCAGAAGCTGACTCAGGACGGAATCTTCAGGCACACCACTGAAGATGTCATGGCAACCGGAGTATTCACATTTGACGCGTACGCGACAACGTCGATTGATAAGATATCACTCTAGCTACTTGCCTTGCACTTTATATTATTATTATTATAGTCGCTACACACTCCAAAGCGGTGAAGCTTGTCAAGCTGATTTCGTCCACTGGGTGGTGGCTGTCAGCAGCTCCGTAATGCAAGATCGACCCTTTCTAAAGCCAAACTGTACACCAGCAAAGAAGCTGCAAGAAGACGTATTCGTGTAAAAAGTCATACACAAACGTCCCCAACAATTCTGCCAAGCAAGATGGTAGAGCGATTGAACAATGATTGTATCTATTACCCTTGAAGACAGGACCCTGCTAACACCAATTAGGGATTCAATTATGGATGAATAAGGGCTGTTTATGGGTAATTTAGGGTTGTTTCATATTGACCAATAGTGCGTCGATGGATGAAAATATATCCAATCCCCTGCGCGTCATTAACCAGGTTGTTTATATAATGTATGAAGTATATAACACAAAGGAATGGCAATCATAATTAGGAAATGTTCGTTGAACGGATAAACGCACTCATTGTTTATCCGAACTCGAATCGCTTCAATTATTCAGGCGCGCCGTGTTCGAGTTTACGCCGAGCTTAGCGCTTCTGTTTCTTTTGAGGCTTGTGGAGGTTTCTATTATGTCTGAGTAGTATCACGATGACGGTGAAGTAAGAAGAATTATTTCACTCATCATAGCAATAGTGGTTTTCGAAAACGTTAGCCAGCCGTTCAACCATTTATCAGAATGTGCAGCGCACGCTTGCCCAGCTTAACCGTTATGTACAAGAATCGTTGGAAAATGCAAACGTTTGCGAACGCTCCCCGACCTCTACGGTGTCCGTACTGGAACGCATATCACAACCGCTTTGTGAAGGCAAGTTAAACTTTCCAAATGCAAATTACTGATTTCAGATGTACTAGACAGCTCAACACAGACTGGTGTGTAAGATCCGGAAGCTGATCTTCCTGAGGCTAGCATTGTTGATCGCCTACGAGACTGGGCAATTTCCAGCAACACTCCTAAATTTCAGGTGACACGACTTTTGCGTATCTTGAAAGAAAGAATACCGGAGTTACCCAGTGATGCCCGACACCGAGAAATTCGCCGATACGTGACGTTTATCCAGGCGAATATGCCCATTTGGGGTTGGCTAAGGACATTGTGTATGCTGTCCTAGGCAGTCGGCTACAGCATGTGACGTCCGTAGGAATCCAGGTGAATGTTGATGGTTTATCACCATCAAACGCAGGAAAGTTAACAATATGGCCTGTGCTCTGTCGCCTTAATGAGCCAATGGTAACCGAGCCGTTTGTGGTTGATGTGTATGGAGGTAGCAACAAACCTGAAGATGTCAACGTATATCTCTTGGACACACTGCAAGAACTGCACGATGTGTTAAGCAGTGGCATAAAGATTAACGATGTTCCGATTACCGTCTGTTTGGAAGCGGTGATCTGTGATACACCGGCTCGCTCGTATGTTAAACAGGTCCGCGGGCATGGTGCATACTACGGCTGTGATAAGTGTGACCAACGAGGTGTATACTGCGAACGGAAAGTAACGTTCTTACTGCAGAGTGGTTCGCTTCGAACGGACGCATCGTTTCGCATCGCACGCCCAAAGTCCCTCTCCCCGTTTATGTCCCTACTGGTCGATATGATTTCCACTTTTCCCATTGACTATATGCATTCGGTGTGTCTGGACGTTGTCCGTCATATGATTAATAACTGGATGTCGGGACCGGTCTCCAGGAGCGTTCGAGTAAGCTCGCAGGCACTCCATCGGGTAAACGAACGGATTGTATTATGTCGGAAAAGCTTATCTTGTGACTTTCCCCGCAAGTGCCGAGGTCTGACAGACTTTAAGACCTGGAAGGCTACTGAATGCCGACAATTTTTATTGTACATCGGACCGGTGGCCTTGCGGAATATTTTGGACAGTGATAAGTATGCCAACTTTTTAGATTTGTCTGCTGCTATATACATATTATGTCACCCCACGTTCAGTGTTACTCATTGTGACTTTGCGAAACAATTAATGCACGTATTTGTATCCAATTATCGTAAACTGTATGGTCAGGCAGAGATGGTATACAATGTGCATTCGCTGGAACACCTTGCGGATGATGTGGCCACACATGGTTCATTGGATAACTTTTCTGCTTTTCCGTTTGAGTCTTTCATGTACAGATTGAAATCTATGCTGCACGGGCCGACGCGTCCAGTGAGACAATTGTACAAACGTTTATTAGAAAGGTCTGCTGCTGCTCCTGTCGAAGTCGTTCATTCTGATGTTGGTACACCCATCAGTTGTCCTGCTGTACCTGGATGCGCGATGTTAATGAAGGGTTCCGTTTTGTTTACAACCACTCCCCCGAACAATGTGGCTCTCATTAATGATGTTCCCTGCATAGTTGTCGACATAGTTAACCCTAATTCTGAGGATTGCACTGTGAGTTACCGCCCCTTTACCACGCTCCTACCTCTCTTCACCCACAGTTTCTCCTCTCACTATTTGCATATGTACATTGTCAAAGATTTATCATCAGACATTTTAACAGCAAGTGCGTCTCGTATTGATGCCAAAGGTTTACTCTTCCCGTTTCGTTCACGTTATGTATATATACCCATTTTACACTCCTGTAAATAACATCATTTGTAATTAAATACAGTTTCCCTCGAGACTTATAGCATTTTGTTTCATCTATCACGTGTCCCCCGCAAATGTTGATGAACTTCTACTTCAGATGTACAGCGTTGTCACTTTTCTGGAGGATGGTGAACCTTGCTGCGCAGTGCTCAGTTCCACGTGGATAGAGGGCGGCGTAGCATCGTGGCCAAATTACCCCTCTCTTCAGTTTACCACAGCTGTGCGGGACCATTGGGTTTCCCCGCCTGACTCCGCAAAGATATCAGTGACGGTAATCAGCACAACAGGTAATGGTTTCATGATTGTCTTATGTTTCTAGACGACTACTTGCAAGCACGTCGTTATGCCAAGAAGGCAGAGATCACATCTGATGTGGATTCGTCAGATGTAACTGTCCGCATGGGAAAACGGAGTCAAAGGGCCAGGTAATGCCGATGTGCCTTTAAATTCTTATTGGTTAATAGTAAGCTTCCTACGAAGCTTCTGTCGCAGTCATCATCCGAGGACTCCGATAGCTGTTCACCTGTGCGTGCTACTGGTGCCACAACAGCGCGGTATCCGGCGTTCGTCTTGGAGGCAGGTGGCTCTTCGGGGAAGCAGAAGTTCCACAAACTCGCGCCTTCCATTCAAGGCGTTCCAGTCACCCTTTTCCGCAGTCCCGTTGCCTCCTCCCTGGGCATCCCCACTCTCCAACGTCCCAACTCTCGTACTGCGGCGACTGATCCAGCCGTTACTCCAATCCGGCCTCGTTTAGCCGTCCCCACTTCATCTTCCCGCCCACTTTTCGACTCTTTTCCAATCATTTGTCCCCTTAATCCCACGTCACTGCAAACGTTGCCACAGCCGTCCACAAGTTCATCTGTGGCACCTCTGGCAACATCTTCACCATTGAATGAAGCTACTGTTTCTTCGCAATTATCAACGATGATGCGAATGATGCAAGAATTACTGAAGGATATGGCCATTGTGAAGGAACGTCTCCAGCAACGTCGACTATTCCCCGATTTGGACGTTCAGGGTCAGGCTGTTCGTGAGATCCGCGCACATGCTCTACCCGTGAACACTGCAGCTGCTTTCCGTGAGCTGGAAGACAATCTCCAGAGACAAACATTCCGAGGAATTGTGGTAAGTATACGATTGATACTTCGAACACTTTCAGATGGACCATCTGAAATCCATGAGTGCTCCGTCTGCAAGGCTACTGCTTCGCCGTTGCATGAGGGAGACCATTGGATCGCAGCTAGCCGTGGAAATGACTTATGCTGGAGGAAGAAATAAAATCTCCTTCAAGGACTCCATCTTACGGCGTGTAATAGAAGGTTAGTGCAGTGTGAAAGTAATCTTATATATACCACTAACATAGAAGCGGTCCTGTCCCAGGAGATGGACACAGAAACCGGGCGGAATGAACTACAAAAGTGGATGCGGTGTTGGTTTTATGACGCCCGTGACCGTGGAGGGAAGTTTCGAATAAGAAAGCAAACAAGAAGAGATGAAGTAAGCATCGAAACAAAAATGATTTTGATTATCAACCACGTTCATTTGCGCACATCCCAGGTCTCAATCATTTTGTCTATCACTTTCTATGAGGGCAGGTTTGGAACCAATAAGAGTGACGTTAATGGGATATTAATGAACCTTGACCTGTGAAACTACGTGTTGTCTGTCGGTGTGTCATGCGTTTGAACATGAGTTTGATTTTCAACCGCGTTCATTTCTGCACACCCTAGTTCTTAATCAATTGTTCTATCACTTGCTACGTGAACAATTAAATAAGCGATCCCTTTCATTGTTCATATGTATGTAGTTTGACATTGATGTTAGCTGTACTTTTTCCATGTTTTGACCCGCCATTATTTGGAAGCCGTTATTTCAATGTATTCCTTTCTTGTTCTCCAGCAAACGGGACCTCGTGGGGGTCGATGAATTGTCCACAAGAACATTCCATTGTTTTTTTTCAGTCACTCCAATATATTTTCCTTGTTCATTCCGGCTATGTTTTACTTTGAGTGTTATATAGCAGGTTCTTGGTGGATTACTCGGTTTCAGGTTGTAGTCTGGGTTAAATCGGGTTCAATTAGAGTGGAAATCGGTGAAATTGGGTGAATTTAGGAGTGATATTGGGTGGAGTTGGGGGGTAAAATCGGGTTAATTTGGGGTAATTTAGGGCAAATTCGGGTTAATTTAGGGTAAAATTGGGTTGATTTTGGGCAAATTAGGGTTAATTTAGGGCGATTTCGGATTAATTTAGGAGTGATTTAGGACACGAGGAATGCACCAATCAGAAAATTGCTACGCTACGTATATTAGGGATTTTCTAGGGATTTTGTCCCAAATCCCTAACAAATCCCTATATGGTCTCCGGATTGGGCCATTAGACGAAATTAGGGATTTTCCCTAATTCACCCCTAATTGTGTTAGCAGGGGAGTAATGTTAGCACACTTTCAACTATCGGGTACTACGCCACTTGAGATGGACTGCGAAAATAACAGACTAAAGGGCTTAACAACCAGTTGTAGCGACCTCTTAGAATGGCTTAACTTTCGTTGATATTTTGTTGTGAAATTTGACACTTCCGACCAGGGCAATTTTGTTTAGTCCAATATTTGTCCTATTCCCGCTAATTGGGATTTCCTCACTTTTCCGTCCTGCGCGCTATACGGAAGAGGTCTTCTGGCTGTACGACTGAGTCTTCTCGGTCGTGGTGTAACGCGTAACCGAAACAAACGAGCGCGCACGAATTGAACTTGAGTGGTGTAACGGGGGAACGCAGTTCCCTTCGTTTCCGCGAAAATCAAATTGGTGAGGACTAATAATGTGTAGCATGCATGCCAGCCGACCCTACTTTGAATGCCCAAGACTTCGCTAACAAACCTTCTGGCAACGTGGACAGACCAGGGGACAGCGTTCTTCCGAAGTAGGGGTTCGAACAACAGTTCTGAAAAGAGAAACACTGCGAACAAACGTGAACCGAAGGCCCAGTGAGCCATGAACACGAATGACACAAACGCAATCCGAAACGGAACCGACAGCACAACAGCACGCCCGGTTACACAACTATGATAGGTTTGCGATCGACGATTGACGGTATCTAGCGAAGACACTCAACAGCTGCAACGGACAAGGCACAGCGATGAGTGGCCGAAATACAAGGACTTGAAAACCGTACGTGACGCAATCCACACAATATCAGGACAGTGCAATTTGTGACGAGCACGTATATTGCAGCATGGAACACGAGGCAACGATGTGTAAAACCATCGTCGGATCAAACCAAAGAGGCCCGTTCATAAGGTCAAGGTTGTTCTCATCGACCGTTCATTTTCGGTTGAAGGTGTCGTCATCTGCGAAAGTAAGAAACAGGGATAAAAGTACACAGCGCTCATTTCAAAACGTTCGATACAGTTTCTTTTTCATTACACTGCCCCCTCTCCGAAGAGGCACTGTCCTCAGTGTTTTCATTCGTCAGCGCACTAGCTAACCCCCCTTCTGATGGGATTTTCACTGTTTGTTCAACTATTGGGATACATCCAGGAGGCACAATTATGTCATAAGGTTCACAATGGCTAGTGGGGGAGGCTTGTTTGAGTTGGTTAGAATGTACGGCCGACACATCGAACGAGGCAGACTGAGGGCCTCGAATGATATAAACTGTTGGCGAGCGCACAAAACAATTTCGTACGGTCCCTGCCACTGGCGATGAAGCTTCGCCAAAACACGATTTTGGGCGATGAAACCATACACGACAGCCAACTGGATACACTGGGTCACTAATGTGTTGATCGTACTGTTCCTTTTGGCGGCGTTGAGCATCTTTCATATGGCCTTGAGCCATGGTATATGCTGTCCTTAGGTTTTCGCGAAGGTTCCTCACAAAATCAGGCAGTGGCAGGGCTCCTAGCGGTGGAATAGGAGACGAAAGTTCGAATGGGAGTCTAACTCCGCGACCAAACGTTAAGTACGCTGGGGTATAACGAGTCGTTGTGTGGATGGGTGCCCGATAGACCAACATACAACGGGGTAGTAGCTTGTCCCATCTATCCGCTTGATATCGCTCAAGGAATGACTGAAGTAACGCCTTAATCGTCCGGTTAGTTCGTTCCACCAATCCATCCCCTAATGGATGATAAGGGGTAGTACGTGTTTTCACAATTCCTAACAAGTGGCACGTTTCCTTAAGCAACTGACCTTCGAACGCTTCGCCTTGGTCTGAATGAAGCATAATGTGTCCCATATCGAACGATCTATTCGTTGATAATTGCAGCAGCCACAGTGCAAGCATCTTGTCGCTCGATAGGAACCGCCTCAGACCAAAATGTAGCGGTTCCCCCTCTTGGTTACCGGCAAAGGACCCATAATATCTACGCCCACGCTTTTTCCGGGGTGTTCGGTTACCACCGGTTCTAGTGGGGCTCGACGACTTGAGGTCTGGTTTCTAATAGCAGAACACGTCTCACACGACAAGCACAGCGTTACCACGTCGGCATGGATCCCTGGCCACTAATAACGCTGGCGGATAGCAGCTTCTGTCTTCGATTGACCCGCGTGACCCAATTCGGTGTGTATCTTCTGCAACACCGCTGCCACTTTCAACTTCGGAGCGATGAGCTTGGGACCAGACCGGTCCATACGATATAAGACCCCATCGATCCGTCTCAAATCTTTTCAATGACCCCGTAATGCTCGTTCATCAAACGGCTTCTGCCGCATCTCTATGGCTGACGGATTAGACAAACCATCGGCCTGACGCTTGTGAATATTCGCTATATATGAATCACTCAACTGGTCTTCGGCCCACAATGTATCAGCATCATATAGCAAGATTGTGTTCGCCCCCTTGTGAACAGTGACTCTCGACAGGGCATCGACATTTCCATGTCGTGACCCACGTCGGTACTCGCAAACGAAAGCATACTCCTGAAATCGTTCTTACCAGCGTGCGGCTTGACCTTCCGAGTCACGGAAGTTTCGGAGCCACTGCGGTGACTGGTGATCTGTACGTTCCTTAAAAGGTTTGCCCAGCAGATACGGTCGGAAGTGTCTCAGAAAATGGATTAAGGCCAGCAGCTCTCGGCGGGTAGTGCTGCAATTTCTTTCACAGTTGTCCAGACAACGACTGGCGTAAGCAATCACGACTTCACCATCTGGTGTTTCTTGGGACAGCAGCGCTCCAATGGATACATTGCTAGCATCGGTATCCAACACAAATTTCCCCGCTCCGTCGGAAACGTCCGGGAATGCTAGTATTGGTGGCATCGTCAATTTCTCCTTCGGTGTTTCGAACGACGCATTGCACTCATCAGACCATGTAAATGGGCGAACTTTTCCAGTTAAACGGTTTAGCGTGCTGCAATCTCCGCAAATCCCTGTATGAACTTCCTATAATATGACGCCAGCCCAAGAAAGCTACGAACGTTTTCCACTGTTTGCGGTCGTGGCCAACTTTTAATTTGTTCACTTATAACCTGGTCAGTTTTAATGCCACCAACGGCTATAACATGGTCCAGGAAAGTGACCTCACGTTGTAGAAAATGGCACTTCGACCAATTTAATTTCAAACTAGTCGACCGCGGCCGTTCTAGTACATCTCCGAGATTATCATTGTGCTCAGTCACGGTTCGACCACACACTATAATATCGTCCATGTAAATCAGGCACTGGTTAGGTACTAGCCCTCGTAATGTCTTTTGCATTAGACGTTGGAACGTTGCCGGTTCATTTGCCAGACCGAAAGGCATTGTTTCGAATTCGTAGGGGCCTGACGTTACTACAAACGCGGTCTTTCCTCGATCTGAAGGTCTTACCTCCACTTGCCAATAACCCGAAGCTAAATCGAGCGCCGAAAACCATTGCGCACCATGGAGGATATCTAGAGTAGCGTCAATACGTGGTATGGGGAACGGGTCCTTAGCAGTAATCTCATTTAGTTTACGGTAGTCTACACACAACCTCAGGGTTCCATTTTTCTTTATCACCAAGGCAACCGGTGATGACCACGGTGAAACAGACGGGCGGATAATGCGTTTCTCGAGCATCTCTGTGATCATCCTATCTAAATGCTGTTCGTAATGTACAAGGAGCCTCCATGGAGCCTGTCTTATTGGCCGATGGTCTGACGTGTCGATCTCATGCTGTACCAAGTTGGTACCGCCGGGTGCGTCATTGCCCAGCGCAATAACATCCTTGAATTCAGACAACAATTGAATCAGCTGTGTTGTCATCGGTAACAGGCTTCCATCTGACCTGAGGGGGGTCAGTACTCCAATTTCAAAGGGTGCCTCCGCTTTCGAATCAACGGTCGAACAAACATCTGCCGGTCGACCTTTCTTTAGAGACACAAGGAAAGACCCAACGACCATTTGATCTTCCTTTAGATTCAGCACGCCTCCAACGTGGCCCAGGAAATCCATTCCTAGAATGGCTTTCCATTGTAAATGAGGGCATGCCAGGAATTGGTGCTCCCCACTAAATGACCCAAGCTGTACACCAGCGGATGTGGATGATGCCACCTGCATTTCAGTACCATTCGCGGCAAGCAAGCGCACCGGTTTTGCCTGAGCGGTCCGGTGATTCGTTGGCCTGGCTGTTAGTCGCGAGTGTATCAAGGAGCACGAGGCTTTAGGATCGACTAAAATAGAACCGGCTCATCATCATCATCATCATAGAGAGCAATACATCAGTGGTTAACACTAATGCTTAACTGCCACACAACCATGAAGAAACAGCAAACCCTATATAGAAAGACCGAGAAGGAAAAAGAAGGACGGAACCGGCTCCTTATTACTTCTACCTCTAACGGATAAGGGTTTCATGTTAACACATTTTGGTGAGAGAACGGAGGATAGTGCTTCATGTAATGTCATGGACTCACTCTTTGAGGATCGCGAACCAATCGGTGGGTTGTGACCAGTGTTGTGCGCGTCTGCCAAACCACTTCAATACCAGTACGCCACACCCACGGGGACAGCTGGTGGGTTTCGTCGGGGGCAACGGCTCTGGAGTGAGGGGATGTTGGCGGAGAGCCGAGCAAATTGAATCCTCTGCAGCCCGCTTTTGGTCTAATTGTTCGAGGGCCTTACAACCCTTCGCTTTAGTCAGAGCAACTGACAAACTCTCTGCTGGTTTGAGAATGGACTTGTTTTGCAGATCCCGATTTCGGAGGCCCATGCAGAACCGTTCGCAAATGTTTCGTTCGCACTCGATGGGGGCCAGGTGTGTGAAGGCCTTTGAAGCCAGCTCTCGGAGATCTCTTAGAAAACGATCAACCGATTCCTCCGGCTTCTGACGGTGGCTAAGGAATTTTCCCGGTAGACCGCAGGGAGTTCCAGTTTCTGAAATAACTGACGTAGCGCCTCCCAGATGACTGCTGCTCGGGTTGTGGGGCGGACGCCTGTCGTACGGATCATTTTAGCTTAAAATCTAAGGTCCCATGCTGTTCTCAGTGAGGCCAGTCAAATAGATGGTAACGGCGAACTCCCAACTATAGAAGTCGTCATCCGGATGAAGAACGTGCGATTGTTTGAGTGATGGCCGGAACCCTCCGCTATTGCCCACAATTGTTAGGTGCCATATGTGCTTTTCACGCATGGAGGACTGAGATCATCCATGCTCGACATCCTGCCCGCGACGCCAAATGTAAAACATATGCGATCGACGGTATCTAGCGAAGACACTCAACAGCTGCAACGGACAAGGCACAGCGATGAGTGGCCGAAATACAAGGACTTGAAAACCGTACGTGACGCAATCCACACAATATCAGGACAGTGCAATTTGTGACGAGCACGTATATTGCAGCATGGAACACGAGGCAACGATGTGTAAAACCATCGTCGGATCAAACCAAAGAGGCCCGTTCATAAGGTCAAGGTTGTTCTCATCGACCGTTCATTTTCGGTTGAAGGTGTCGTCATCTGCGAAAGTAAGAAACAGGGATAAAAGTACACAGCGCTCATTTCAAAACGTT
>QNGE01000231.1:314269-343436 GCA_008508345.1 Paragonimus westermani | reverse complement strand
CTTGAGAGCTAAATTTGATAGGACAGTGGGGGAGGGGTCAGCAGTAGCATGTTTTCGCCTATCCACCCTGCTATATACAGCAGATAGGGTGACTCGGTTTATACAGCGAGACGGCCGATGCAGTATGGAATTGTTTGTGTTGTGAGGATTCATGGTTGTGTGTGGGCTGAGATACTGCCAGGGCGCCCAGACCTAGACAGGAGAACGATTAGGTTTCTCAACCAAAGCCTTTGACTCAATAGCCTGTACCGCAGGGTAGCGGGTGTTGGCGGTCTACCAGAAATGGTACGTTTTTCGGGACGAGATGCCAACCATCTTCCAAACCCCAACATGGAGGACCAGGAGACTGTGGTTTGTCAGACCTCTACCTGTTGGCCTGCCTGGTGTGAGTAACTCTGTCCACTTTAGCCCAAAAGGTCATCGAGATGCGCAAGCCGTCACACAACGTCAAGGTCCAGTCTCACCGTGGATGACGGTAAAATTTGATGGTCATTAGATACACTCAACGCCCACTCCACTCCACAAAACCATCCGAATATCTTTTTTCGATTGATCTCAGACGAATGGGCTTGCATTCAATGCCGGGAAGTGTAATGTTATGCAAATTCGACATTTGCAGTATGCTATCTGTTATTTGAGTGACTTCTGTCTTTAGTTGGTTCTCGTAGAGAGGGATCTGGAGACGACCGTTTCGCATTCTCTCGAGCTGCCTGAGTATGAGTGCAAACGTGAGAAAGGTCAGTAACTCTTTGGTGCTGATCAGGTGGTTTTCCCGTCGGTCTGATTCTTCTTTTTTCAACCCTCTGTAATAGCTTCCTCCTGCCGCACTTCGAATATGAATCTGTTAGTTGACCTCCGTTTCTTTAAAAAGACAAGTTGTTCTCGGAAAATTTTCAGCGACAAGCCACCAAGGCCGTTCGTGGGTTAAAAGTTGAGGCATATACTTCTTACGGAACTGAATGTTTATTCGTCAGATTTTCGCCGGATTAAATGTGATCTGATCCTCACTTGTTGATTTCCAAAACGTCTGGCCATCCGTGCAACTCGGTGTTTGATATGACCCAAACGAGGGGTCTGAAGGGTCATCCCGTTAAACTTGATATGCATCATAGTCGTAGATTTTTCTCAGTGTCTGTAAGGTATATGATGCTCTCTACCAATTTTATTCCCGTGTTCAAAGCTCGTCCTGTTCATCATTTTCTGTCTTAGCGCAGATGCTGCACCTGTTTTTCCATTTCAGCATTATCGCGGCTGGTTCTGTTATTGTACCCATCGTGATGCTGAACTCACAGCAGCTGCTGCTTCCTACTTTCATTACCAATCCATTGGTTCATTAACCCAACACCCGGTTTCAGTGTTTGTTAAGTGATGGACCAAAGTGCTGTTGTTTTGCGGATCCTTGAATGCGTTCATTTGGTGAAGCGGTTTGCGTGACCTTCTATTCTGTGAGATCCAAAGTTACCAACTTGCATTTGCGAGCACTGGTTGTAACCAGAAATCTATGGGTTTCAGTCAATAGGGATAACAGTTCATATCAAATGAAAACCGTTGCAGTAGTTTTATTTGCGTAACTAACCTCGCGAAAGTTGAGCAGTTGACGAAAGTAGGGATTTTCAAGTCTGCTACTTCAGGCTCCGTATCACATAATCCGTCTCGTGTAGGTCATAGGTACAAACGGTAAGTCTTTCTGTCGTTGCCAGTGGTATGCTGTCGTACCCTTCCCGATAACCGCGATATTCTACTCTTAATTCAACCTTAATCTTGCATTATTTTATCATCCTTTGCTTTTTATAAGTGCTCTGTCGTGGCCATCCGATGCACTTTGGCCCGTAAGGAGAATGTAGTTCTCTGTGGGATCGTTCAAGAGTCGTATCTTCTTTGATAACCGGGATATTCTACTTTTAATTCAACCTTAAACTTGTATCATTTCGTCATAATTTTTCACTCAAGGTACAACCGTGAAGTCTAGCACTGGAGTCAAACACTACCAACTTATGAGACACATTCAGCTGTGGAACCAAATGTCTATCGCCAGTGAACACCACTGGAGTTCTTTTCAATTATAACGGAGGTTTAAGAGAGCCCCTGATGCATTCATTTGTAATTGCCAAATAAATTTTTGTAGCACAGTTGACTCATTTCTACTCTCAGGGTTACGTTTTCCATACGTTTTCCGTGGGTGTTTCCCGCGATAGGACCAAGGGTTGTATGTGGGAAGTGCAGCTAGATAGGTAAAGCGAATAATCGCGACTTTAGTTTAAATGTAGCCTGAGTGTAGTTTAAGTGTCACAATTTATCCCATTGTCACTTTCAGGTAGCTCTCATACTACTACAGGCAACAGTAGGGGCTGTGAAACTTGGCCACTCAGGCTAAAAGACGTAAACCGTCCTCAGATGTTTGTCCATTGTTGTCTGCATTCGGCTGGGCCATGTACTGAGGATTTAATCTATTTGTCCACCACATAGAGCACTGCTGATACTGCAGCCGATTGGTGTAAGGCGTGAGTTGGGCAGATGACACACTGATGTAGAGAAATGAAGGCGTGCAACTAAGAGCTGGTCACTGAAGGCCAGGTTCGCTCTCTGGCTCGGGACCTCGTGAGGCATGGAGTCGGTGGCTGAAGACGTTAGGTGGAATAGCGGCTAGTCGGGTTCAGTGGCGTGAACGTTGTCGTTGTTTGACCGAGTTGTTTATGAAGTAAGTGCATTTAATATTGTGAAACGATGAAAGCCTTAAGGCAAATGTCTTGTTGGTGACGTCTTACTTTCACTCATAGCTCGGTTTTTTGTTTACAGGCTGCAGGAACCTTGATGTTAATTGTTTGAACATGGATTTAGTTATTTTTAGCGGTAGATATCTTCTGTCTTCATGGTTGAATGGCATTTAAGCATCAGTGAGATCCACTGATGTATTGCTGTCTATGGTGATGACGGTTGTTGCGTCGTTAGGCAGTTGTCCTGAACTGTTAGCCTATGTCCCTCTTTGTGCAGAGAGACTCGTTTGTTAGCTCAGCACTACCATGGTAACTTTGACAATGACTGGCTGGCGTGTAGCGCAACCGCACGTCTCCCTTGTATGTTTAGTTTTACATTTGACCCTTATTTTTCGTTTTGTAATGTACATCTTTCTCACTCCCTGACTTACTCAAAACCTTTTTTCCTCTTATATCGCGCCACGTTTTTCACTCAATGTGTTCATTACGTGTTATATATACATATATATGCCAAGAGGTCGACAGAGTTTATCCACTCCGAAGACACATCGGCAAACTTCCTCACTGCTGACGCGGTGTTCTCGCCACTCGTCGCTAATGCTCTGGAGATGTCAATGGTCGAAAACCGATATTCTGTAATCATCCTCCGCATGAATTTACCAAGTCTCGGAGCCGTACAATAGGACTCTCTTTGCATTAGCACTGTACACTCCGCCTTCCACTGGAAGACTAAGATAATACACAGATGACGTAAATGAACAAATGCCATCCGGGCCTTTGCTGTGCGATTTTTGACTTCATCAAACATTCCATCAGCGCTGATACAGCTCCTAAAATACGTAAGCTTCTTGATCACTCCCAACTGCTCACCACCAAGGGTGAGAGCAGGCGCACAGCCCTGCTAGTCTTGCAAAAACGCGTTGCGCTCAGTAGCTGCAAAGGACGTATCAAACTGACGCCTCTTATTTGCCTAATATGTTCTGGACTTTCTATGAGCCCTTGCTGATTATGGTGATGTCGTCTGCACACTGTTTCGAAGTCGGGTACCTGGGAGCAATTACATACAATTGTTTTCGCAGTATATCAGGGTACACTCTAAGATCTCCTATAATGCAAAGTTGAATAGAAAGGGTGAGGCTGAACAACCTTGTCGCATCCCGATCGAGATGCGAAAAGTCAACGATAAGCTACTATAAGTCCCAACCCTAGACGAGGTCTGACAGTAAATTGCCTTCAGGATGTTCACATACTTCTCAGACACACCCTTCTTCGACAGACAATCTTAGAGTGCAGCTCTGACAACCGGATCAAAGGCTCCTCTGATGTCAAAGGAGACAGCAACTGCTGGCCTCTTATATGAATGGCAGAGTTCAAGCATTTGTGGAGATATGATCATTACAGCCACGGTCGGAGTGAGACTCAGCTTGATGCTCACGGACATGTTCTTTGCGCATTTTGCTTAGCCTTGACGCGATAAGAACCAAGGAAATCCTTCTCTGATTTGCCCACAAAGTGCGTGACTTTTTTTCGAAATTAAGGGTGATGTTAGCTAAACTCCAGTCATTTGGAACAGCCTCACTGATCTAGCCTTTCTAAAGCAGCTTCGTCAGCTGTTTGACTAAGGCTGAATCTCCATCTGTAGAAGGAGCAGGAGGGAGTTCATTTAAACAGGCGGCTTGTGACGTCTCCAGTAAGACTTCGACTTCCGAGGGCGGATAAATCTGAGCAGGTCAATAAACATAAGTAGAAGCTGGAGACAGTCTCTGATGAACGTAGACAGTTGAACTGCTGTTAGATGTGCTCGGTCCAGCGTCCCAAGCGTCTTTGCACGTTATACTCATCATTAGCCTTGCGGATTACCTCGCTTTCACCTGGCTTCCTGCCGCCACTTGCACGGATGAGATGGAAAAGCCTTCGAGAGTTCCCGGTAGTAGTTTCTTGTTCCATCTTGATAACAAGTTGTATTCGTCAGGCTTGTGATTCTCTGGTAGTCACTCCCGGCGTTCCGTGCGAGTAGTCTTGTGAGCCGAGTGATGCTTACTGATGAATGGATTGTTCCGGCAAGCGTCAAGGAGTTCTGGTGGTCGCATAGAAACCCAACGGTTGGCAGCCGAACTAGCAGTAGTATCATACGAGGCAATGCAACACCCATGCATTGCATACTGTATGTGTGCCTAATGTGCTTCAATGTCGTCTAGTGTATGGGGACCTGGGTTAGGGGCAAGCGCACACTGGCAATTGTAAAGCATCCGTGTCTCTGTTAGCTTAGATAAATCAATTTGTGANTATGTGGTTGAATGAGAAGCGGCCTCCCTAATTGCCAGAAACAGACTGTTATCTGGACAGGAATGCGATAAACGTTCACCGTTGTCTGCTCCGTGAGTACCGTAAGGATGCTGGTCGCCTAAGTCACGTTCGTCACCGCCTAATCTGTCTACTTGAGCGTTCAAGCGTCCATCCACTACTGCAATGTCCTTGTACCTCTTCATGTGCAGAAGATTAGCGAGCTGGCGACAGAGGTGGAAGTTTTAGCACTAAGGTGGAATCCCGAAACCATGTTTCAGCACGACAACAGATATCGATATCGAGAGTCTCCATGGTACGTGCAACAGCTGTCTGTTGACGTGTTTGTATAAGTGGTTGAACGTTGAAGGAGGCAAGCTTAAGTGGTGGTTGGATGGCGAGTAAGGGTTTGTGTCCGTCACGCAAAGATACCACATTGAAGTTTGACACACCATCATTATGGTCTTCATTTTCGTCGTGAGCAGCAACTGAGGTAAATTTCTGGTGTGTCTGTGGACAGGATTGTAGGATCACCAAGTAAAGAGATATTTAATAAAAGAAGGAAGTTTGGATTGAGCTGGTGCGTGGGAGCAAACTTTTGCACTGACTTCCCTTAAGAAGAGTCACAATGCGAGCATAAGACCAAGTTCATGATTAATAGACATTATAAGTTCTTAGTTGTAAAGGGAAAATACCTCTCAATTGCCCAAACCGAAGTAGGTAGCTAACTTAAGAGACCCCACTCGGAGTCTGGTTCAGAAGAAACCTTACCTACAGGACACCGGGACAAAGCAGTCCATTGGGGGCCGGTGACTATTAGTGATTTATCTATCCAGGATGCTCAACGCACCCTACATGAAGTTACGACGGAAGCAGCGAGGATTCATCAAGGAAAGCTGATATTTTTCGGCCAAAGAGTTCCAGACCGATAGCGCTTTTGTGACGCTTGCTTCTTGTTGCCTGGAGCCGGTGACCTGGTTAGTACATATGCTGTTCGAATTGGATCCGGCCATTTAATGTATCTGGCACACGTTATGTACTTGTTAGAGCCGTTGATCACTGCGGTAAACTATTTTTTCTTGTAAGATGTAGGCACCTTGGATATTTGAATATAGACGTAACAATTTTCGGTAGTTAGGTCCCCTCCTCTCTCTTTCTGTTTTTTTCGTTTCTTCCTTCATCTTGGCCAGAGCTTACTTTTCCTGCATGATCGTATGGCAATTAAATATCAGTGAGATCCACTGGTGTATTTTTGTCTATGATGGTGATGATGTTAGTCTGTCTTACGCCTTCCTCGAGGCTTGCACATGATTTTTGGAGACTTGAGATGTTCGTACGCTACACGAACGGCATACCGGATAGACGGCATGTCTCCGGGAGCTCATATGCTCTCGTTGTGACACCCGGAACCATTTTGTGGCGGGGTGGTACCCCCGATGTCGTAGTACCGTCAGAGCTGATCATTTTATGGGAGGACGGGCTGCTAATCATGAATTCAGCACGCTCTGATGGTACCACCGCTCGTTCTCCGCGATTGCGTACTCACCGCTAGTTTCACAGTTATCCCTCTTGTGGGAGGCCGTTCCCCATTCTGTAATTTGTGGACGCGCCCGATGACGTTGAGCTAGCCCACCCGTTTACTTGACTACAGCAATCACTAAGCAATAAGCGGATGCCTTTCTGTCGCTAGAAACGTGCCAGACCAGCCAATACCGTCCTAGCATTATATTTCACTTCCCATGTCTTCACTGTTGGTGATACATCTCCCTAACTACAGAAAGCGATAAACATCCTCTATAAGTTCGTTATTCAACGTTAACATGACCTATCCTGCTATCTTGAATGGTGGTTAGGATTGTGCGCTACACCGATACGGAGGACCATGCTGATTAGGACAAGGGGGAGTAATGTGAAAAGCAGTTGCTCTCATGAAGTGGTATGTTGCACTATTGACTACATAGGAGTGCTTAGGTAGTGAGGGAGGGTCTTTATGGTTAGATTACTTGTCTTTCGAATCAGAAAGAAGGAAGTTAAGGAAGATACTCAGAGACAGAAAGACACTCTGATCGCCCGATGGTTCATCGTGGTCGTCGGCACATTATCTGTTATAGTCGAAAAACTTTCGGTATGATTCAGAAGCTTAGAAACTTTCAAAAGTGCCGATTGCACGCGGCAGTGAACAGAATCAGATAGCATTGCCTTATCCACTATGCCATCGGACTAGACAAGCCTCTCGCTGCCATCTGAGCCAAATGTTTGAGCCGCTGGCTGCGGGTAGGATCCCCCAAGAAAATCTCATCTCTCGTCGTTTCATAGGTTAGAGGTTTGAGTCAAGGGTGGGGTCCCTGAAATCAACCCACTTCCTTGGCATAGACGATGGGGGAAGTTGTCCTTGCCCTGACAGATCGGTCTACTCACCTTCACTTTTCCCCGCTAGTCCCAAATTTCCCCTCTCCATGTCAAGATAACTGGTAAACATTGGCGCTTTTAATGTCTGCGCCCTTCGACAAATAGTGTAGAACTGGATATGTGATGTCGTAGCATTATCCTTCGGTTGAATTTGCCCCCGGATAATGCCGTGAATAAGCGCTTTCTCAGGATCCCTGATGAAGTTGAAGCCGAATCTCGCGGTCAAGCTTGTGTAGGGATTACAGCGAGCTCTAAAACAGAAAGGAGCTCACCCAATTAAATCCCAATGAATGGTCGGCGGCTTACCGTCAGGTGTAACACTTCAGTGAAGGTCGGTCGATACAGACCAGAAGGACGTTCAATTGTCACGTCTATATACGCTCCAACAGAAAAGAGTTCAGATGTTCTACGATATCCTGTTTGATCTTCTGAAACCAACTCCGCACTCGAACATCGTGGTGCTTGCTGCTGAAATAAACGTAGAACTCTGTCGTTTTATTTCATGGGAGAAGCGGTTGGACGATAAGTTTGGTATCTGTGAGCAACACACGGACAGTGGCGAACGCGTACCATACTCATGGGAATCTCAGGGCCTTTACATACCGCATAGAGCGTTTCAGCATAAACAACGGCACTGTCTCGTAGACACCAATTGCGCACCTCAACCATGTAAGTATATCGATGACATTACTCTCAGCTTTCACTAGCATAACCCCATTAAGGATTGTCATTCACTTCAAAGCGGCCAGCTTGACTCAGGTGACGCCGTTCATTTACCCATACAGTATATGCTTACAATCAAAAACTACTCAGCTGGAAATTAGATAACGAGGATATGACAGTCTGACCATTGATATGCATCACTGACTGATGATCTTATGTTTTCGTTCTCTCCTTTCAGCCACCATACCACCGTTGTCAGATGAATAAAGTCATTCTTGGGCAGCAAATCTTTTCAGTTCAACCTCAGTCGACCACTCACTTTTCGGTTACATAATTTATTCATCTAGCAATTTTAAATAGGACGCTTTGTACGAACTGAACAATTTGATACTCATCCAAGCTGTAATGATGGATTCATTGGTACCGCACATTTACTAAGTGACTGCCGCGGAAACCCTTGAACCCAACAAAATCGACCTTCTCACCAACTGTGTTCCTCCATCTGGCTATGAATAAATTACGGATTGTACGACTTTCGAGGACATCAGTTCGACATTCGAGAAGACATGTGAGACTCTCGGACAAAGTTTTCGCTGGTCAACTTATGAAAAATTTGCCGCACCAGTGAATCCACTGTTCCGAAGATGTTATACAGCCTAGATGAATATCGAAACGTTCCGGTCGCAAAAGTCGTTCCATCCCAAATTGTTGGGTGACTATATTGTTGTGTAACCGAAAACCGAGTTGTCGATCGATCCTGAATAGAGAGGATTTGATGTCGAAGAGTTAGACTATTCATTTGACAACGGTGGTAGAGGAGCTGAAAACAGAAAACAAAAACGTGTTATAAAACCCCCGGTTAATGATGTACGGTTATAGGTAGTCTTACATTCCCCTCGGCTACTTTGCTCTGTTTCGGAAAAGTTTCACAAATTATGTTTTGGAATTAAGTGCAAAGATAGGTGATGACGACATCTACGATGGATGCACACAAAATGTTCTAGGAATAAATATGAGTGAAGAGGGTGGTTAAAAGAAGGCTCATGGAAATATAGTTTGAAGAGAAATAAAACAGATGAGAGTAACGTCAAGCTTCTGTGTTCCTCAGGTTGTTTTTCAACCAGTGACTTTACATCTGTTCTGTTGGCACTTACGAAGTAAGGTTGAAGAAGAGATCCCGCATTTGTGACCTCTTGTTGAACCGTGTCGATCTGTAATTCGAGTATTGTTCCATGTTTGGGTTGATTTGAGCTCTGAGCTTCAGCAAAGGGATCAGAAGTAGTGTCGTGGCAGCAGACAACAACAAGGGTTAAATGCGCAACTTGACTTTTCAGAATCAGGCGATGAGTGGTCACTCTCTTCTTTCTCGTTGAGGAGGTAGACCGGAACATATCATGGGCTGTACTCAAGCAACCTGATCTCATCAACTAAGGGGTCATACTCTGAAGACCTCGAGTGGCGCCGCATTGAGACTGGTCGTGGAACAGCGAACCAACTCGGTAAAGAGAGGTCCGGAGTCGATTTTCGGCTATAAGAGAACAGCCGTTCGTGTGGGGTTGCGTTCGTTGATGTGCACAAGAGAGTTTCTGGAAGTGCAAACCTGGACTCGGACCATGGTGCCCGGAGGTAATACACTCGTAACTGTAAAATACCTAACTGTCATTCGAACAAGGAGAGTGTAGAGAACTCTTACTGGGAAGCATTGGTGAACACATTACCGGGCTCGCTACAGGTGAGAGAATCTAACGAATACTGGGAACAAGTCGCAGCAGTCATGAAGGCATGTTGTGAAGAAATATGTTCCCAAGGAGCTGTGTGTTTGCGACAGAACTCGATTTCTGCCGCGTCGATAAACCCCACGAACAAGCGTTACTCAATTCCACCTGGTTCTGAATGTGATGACGACCGTCGAGAACTTGCATGTAAACTGACTGGAGGTTTGTTCAAAGACCGTGAGCATTACTTGGTTGAACAGTCGAAGGAGATGGAAAAGGTCTTTTTGTCTGGGAATAGTAGAAGGCTGTGTCAACCATGGGAGTATCAGTCTAGTGTCTGTTGCGTGGCCTTATATTACGCCGGCTCATTGAGCCCAGAGAAAACCATGTGCGCGAAGAGCAGGCAGGATTCCGGTCCCATTGGGGTTGCGTTGATCACATTTTCACCTTGCGACTGATCTTGCATCGGTGACACCCTTACAGCCAATCGACAGTCGTGTTGTTTTTAGGACTGAAGACTGCTTCCAATTCGATTGTTTGTAACGTTCTCCGAAACTGTCTTCTTCGCGGGTGAGTACCAAGGGACTGTGTGATCTGTTGAGATCACTGTATGCACACTCTGCAAGCAGGGTATGGGATTATGGACGGCTGTCTGGGGTGTTCACCATTCCTAGTAGTGTCCGCGTATCACACCGATCTCTGTCTTTCTGTTCATGGACGACATTCTGGAGGGTATATCTCAGAAACTCAGCGAGTTTTGCTTCTTCTTGGCGCTAGGTTGGTCGAGGTTGGGTATGTGGATAACATTCTCACTCAGTCCTTTCGCGAAAGACATGCAGACCATGTTGAACAAGGTGTGTAACCGGGCTGGTTCTTATGGAATGCGTTTCGCACTTTATCCGCTTAAGACTGTAGACAGTTTTACATACCCGGGTAGCACTATCTTGTCAGCTTGTTATGTTGCTAATGAGATATCGGCGAGAATAGTAAGGATACAAGTTGCCTTTTCCAGTCTGTCCCCTTTGTGGCGTCGAAAGTACGCTGGGTTGTCGTTGGAGGAGCGTATATAATACTTATGTGCGTCAACCTAACGGCCGTTCGCCGGCGCGTATTCTGGAACGCTCGGGGTGTGCGATCAATTGGTCAGCTAATCGCGTTGCGGTACCGGACACTGTACTGAGACCACCAATAGTTGGGTGAAACCACGTGGTGGTCGGACGATAACCCTGACGGTTCCGTTAAGCAAAGTGAGTAGGGGTCGTCGTGATCACTCAAATAATTGGTTGTAAACGCTATCCGAGATGGCGGTGTGTTGCAATCAATGGAGTACCTGCAGTTATACTGTTACTTGTTCTTCCGCTCGGTATTTAATTGTTGTTGTTACTACAATTACTATTAGTACTGTTTAACTCCCAGGAACTTTTCTTCTAGAACAATCCACGTCACCGTTGAGATGAGCGGCGGCCCGAACCACAGTACTTTCTGGTCGGGCTCATGGTTGTTCTGATGATGTAATGATCTGGGGGTCCTCTTTTTCTGCACCTCAGTGTTATTTGTATTTTGAAATTTGGGGTCGGTCAGAAGGGTTTCAGACAAAGTTTGGTGTTTTCCTGGATATGCCTGCCCCAGTGCAACCGGTAAAGTTCATTTGTTCGTTTGTCTTCATGGAAACTATGAACTGAGCCGACCGCGTAACATAATGCTGGTGTGTTTTCCTGATCACCTTATTCTTTTTTAGTTCAGCTGTTTTAGGTGGATAATGAAAGGATCTTGAAGTGACTGTCGCCACTTGTTTAACTTGGTGTACAGTGTCAGTATTTGCTTGAATTTTGTTCCTGATTAATAAACGATCACTGTTTCTGTTTCGCTCCTTTGGATCATTTAGGGGCATTTACAGCTTCGATAAGGTTATCTGACAGGTTCCACCTCTGTTCTGTTTGCAGTATTTGGGTACCTTAACGTTAATCCTTCGTCGTGGTGATGTTTATGATCTGAATTTCGCTATTTCTTCGTTTAAAAGAAATACACTTTGTTCATTTTGGTTCTCGTGATTGTGTGGTCGTTAAGCGGCAGTGTCAACCTCTTGTTTAATGTTGTTAATGATCTTATCTTAACAGGGAGATGCACTTCATTTGCTAGGACTTGGCTTATCATCAGATACAAGCAGTCTTCGCTTATCCGTTACAGCTCTGGTTTCCAGTAAATAATTCGCACGCCATATAGACAATGTGTGCAGGCTCAACGTTTGAAGATATACTTGAGAATAGGACTATTCCTGCATTCGTGGATTCCGTAGTTGTTTCCGGTCTAAACCGAACCGATGAGCGGCTAATCAAGAAACAGGTTTTACCGATTCGTTGCTTTTTTCTAACCTACAAACCATTCAGTTTCGTTCGCTGGTACAGTCCCAAAACTTGGAAGATTTATTCAACAACGTAGTGGAGGCCAAAAGGAGGTTGAACAAGCTTGGGGTTTTTCGCCATGTCTACTCCGTGGTTGATGCTGCCGATGAGCCAAACAAGTACAAGGCTAGTGAACTGTTTGTTTGCTAAAAGAATTGTTTGGTTATGTACTTTACTACTACATTTGTTTCTGTTCGCCAAAGAATTTCCTCCCTTTCTCCGTTTTTACTATTTAACGGCTCGCTCCCCACTTTGTTTATCGTGTTTTTGCTTCATGAGTATGGACCAAAGAAGCTCATTTTTGTTTTCTTTCTGTGCGTTTTGAGATTCCAGTGAGGGTCGCTTCGTCGGTTTTCATTTGAGTTTAGATAGCTTGATAATATATATGATATACGCAACCTAGCAACGACCATTTGCCAACAAGTGGCTGAAAACCTAACTTAAATCCAGTTTATGAGTGGTTGCTGACACCTTAAAGATTCAATGGTTGAGGTTTGAGTTTACTCATCCAAGTTAGGTTCTGATTGTGTCTATGACGAGATCATTCGGACCTAAGATCTTAAACTGTTGTTTGCTGGATCATCCGTCACTTCTAACGAATTGATTTCCGTGATTTAGGTTTGGTTGCATCTCTTATCTAGGTGTAGGTAGCTTCCCAGTATCTAGCAGTCGCTCAGTGATATGAAGAGTTATCGAGTGAACATAGTTAAGGGTCATTGTGAAGCACTCCGTGCAGATTGTTTAACGGCAACAACGCTCAACAGAATACTATACAACGGGCTTCTTTGTGAACGACTCAAGGTGGAACGGTCTACCAATGCCATGCATGTTTGATACCCGGCCAGACTTCAAAGATGTCTCCATGTGTTTATAGAGTTAACGTGATTGCAGTAAGTGGTATTTGAGTCCATCGATTCTCCACACCTCACAAGTCACCGGAGTCATTCTAATTGCGACTTCAGAATCGTCTTTGGTTAAAGTTTACTGTAATTGTCACATGCTCTCCCGAGGGTGTTGACTTTATAAATGAAGTCGAGACTTCATGTGTATCGATGCCGTTCGTCACCATACTGGTTTGATTCGGTGCCTAGATAGCAGTTCACATGATGATTATGACTGTTATCTGCTCAGTGCTATAACTGGTTCCAACTTGAAGACCGAACGATGTCCGATTGTTTTTGATTTTTTCCGGCAGTCTCTCGGAGACACCGGTAAACTGAAAGTTACTGGCATGATGCATTGAAGACTTTCGCCCGATTCACAATCCATTTGTCTGAATGGGTTCAGTCGCTGTGCACTAAGATTGTCTGATCTCTCTGCGATCCTTGTCGAAACGGTTCTCCAGTACTATGTTCTGGGTTCCTGCTACAGCGTTGCGAACTGATCTTCCATCGTATGCTTTCTTCTGCCGAAGATGGCCTACACGACGTTTGTGAGTGTGGCGCTCCTCAAAAGTGCGTCAGCAATATCCCCAACGTTTTTGCGGTCCCCCTCTTCCCTCGAGGGTTCTGGTGGATGCGTCTGAACATGTCCATAATATGCTTCGCCTGTCTTTACAAACGATAATGATGTGAATTATACACTATTGTCACTGATGGGGGTTTCTGAACACTCAGATCAACTGATCGTCCACTGTTGCTGGTGAATTGTTACGCTTATGGAAATGGCCTCCATCAGGATGTTTCCTGACTGTTTGTTGAAAGTGTTCAGAATGTTCTGAACTTGTGGATAATCGCAGAAGTTCTGGTACACTCTGTACCGTAGTGTTATTGCAGTGGGGCACGAGTGGCGTACTATCGAATTATCATGTCTCCCGGCAGCCCGTCAATTGACCAATACATGCGGTTATATAATGGCGCCTTCTTTAACACCTGTCCTGTTGCCGCATCAAGTGTAACCGGATAACCGTAGATGCCCATTGTACTCAGTAAAAAGGCGGCGACCACAACAATTCGACCGTTCTTTTATCCGTGTAATAATCGTGGCGTCTCCCGTTGGTCACCTGAAGTTCGCACTGTTCATCTTTGGATTGGTGAACATTGACAGCTCACTAATTCTTCTGTACGCACACTGAAGGCGATAGGAGATAAAATGGAAGGAGCGGTAGTCGACTGCTGAAGGTGAACAAAAAAACTAGTTCTCATGACACACTTATAGGTTCATAGGTTGTTACAGTAGGGTGAATAATCTTTGCTTATGCATTGTTGTCTCTGTGTTGGTCGATGAAAATTTGTGTTGGACAGTTCACAGTTGTAGAGGTTGGGTGAATAGAACCAAATAAAAGGAAATTTTAATGAACCCACTGGCTGCAATCATTTCAGCAATGAACATCAAAACCTCCTGAAACAGCAGTCAGTCAGACATGCGCAGATAGTGACCTGTGGAAATTGGCTAGGCTGGGAGTTAGGAAACTTGTAGTGTTGATTGGGTAATGTTTTAAAACTTTCAACTGACTTTCAACTGTGACCACAGAGTTGGACAATGCGTTCCAGTATGAATAGATCTTAACTGTGAAACAGTTCTGTCAGCAAAGAAACCTGCCTATTCTAATAATCGCTTTCAGCGTGTGACGCCGTAAACATTCATCATTCTTTAGTGGGGTGAGATGTGTCAGTTGGTAATCCAGGGTGTGGAGTACTCTGTAGTTAAGTATTAGGTTTCCTCTGAGGTATCCGTAATTCACTGAGGATTGACGTAGTTCTATCGGTCTTCCCGCATCGAGCAATTTTCCTGTCTGTTTATGCCAACCAAACTATTTGACTGTTGTAATTTTGTATAAGTATGTATTTGGAAAGGTTGAGCCAAATGCCATTTGAGCGTGTTCACCTCACCGGATTGTACTTAGGCGTCACCTGTTTTTCATGTTGCACGGTGTGATCTTCGCGTTTCGCATGTCTATCTTATCCATGATTCAAACAATTTCACTCAGGCTCTTAAAATGTGATAGATTTCAAACGGTGTTCGTTCTTCAATCGGTTGTAATTCATGGAGCCTATCGTTGCAGAAATTAAAGGAGATGGCAGCTTATCGAGTTCGTTTTCTTGGCTTTACGTATGAGGGATAATACGGTAAATGAGTTGGAAGAGTAAAAGCTCTTGCCCGCCATCTGCAACTCATCTGTTTGTTTGCGGAGTGTAGCCACGTTTATCTCGATTGGATGTGAACACAAAAGATTTTGTGCGTTATATCTCATTTGTTCTCCTTTTTTCTCCAAACTGGTGCGGTTCTATCTTTTCTTTCTATGTTTGTGAGGCAACCATGCATATGTAGCAGTCACTAACAATGATGACGTATGCTGTGACCGTTTTAGATCATCTTCCAAGTCGAAGAAAAACGACCCGTCACAGCTCGTCTATCAGCCACTCATGGCACAGATGGCACTAGTAAAATGTGTGGTGCTGTTCGCTTGAATAATCTGCTTCGCGGAGCTGAATACTGCGACCTTGACTTGGAGATTGGGACGAACAAGCTGACTTCCAAGTAAGTGTATCCGAATTGGTGAATACTTGAGGCTGAGTAATAATTCTGCGCTCCATTTGGGCTTGTCACGATTTTCTAACCCACGATGACCTTCGTATTATGTTCCGAAGCTCTTATCCAACTCTTGCCGTTTATTGCGAAGGCTCTGTTTTAATGCATAATTCTCATCAGTTCAAAGTCTTACAAAGTATTCTAAGATGATAATTACATGCAACATTAGATCTGCAAGCGCGCAGTAGCTCCAGTAGTATTGACACTGACTATCAATTAGTGTAATGGTTGTTAGTGAGATTTCTAGTTTGTACAATCTCTCTCGCATAGATTCGGTTTACCGAGGCTGAAACCTGAATGAATTCATTTTGGTTGGTTCTTCTGCTTGATTGGCTAAAAATATCTGGCTTATTTATCAGTACTTTCCATGGACTCATCTCAAAACTTGAGATACCCTGGCTATTTGTAGTACCCTCGTCTTCTAGCTCTGGGTAATCTGAAGGTACTGTGTAATTCACTTAACTCTGAATATTTCGTAACGGAAAACACTCAATTGAACTTGATACTTGAACAGTCAATGATTTAGTTTAACTAGTTTTCATGATTCCACTCCGTTTTTGTTTCTTGAGTTTTCTAATAAATTTTGTTTCAATATTTTTTATTCCAGATTTAGTGATTCTCCCTGTTATAGGGTTGACGGTCGGCGAATTATTGCCCCCGTAAATTTCTGTACCGACTAGGTTCTTGTTAACTATTTTGCCCAAAGAGCAGAAACGAAACAATGTAGCGATCTACCGGCTAGTTTTTTTGGAACGCAAAATGACTGACGTCCCATCTAGCACAAGAACAGATTTGCATACGGTGCAACGTAGTTGTAAATTCAGCAGTCAGTCAATCGAAGGCCATGCGGAATGTGCGCGATCTGATTACTGGAGGACATCCGGTGCCATTTTTATGATGCATTGTTTAGAGTGCTTTTACTCATGGGAACCAGAAACCGTGAAATGTTGTCCGCCATTACCATGAGATGGTGATCCAGTGACCATTCCGCATGCATACAAAAGGTTTCCGGGGACATTTACAAGTGACTATCGAGTGGTTCATGCACTGAACTTCTCATTGGTTATAATGCCAGCGAACGTCAGTGCAAACTCAGAACTCATGCCAGTTAAACCAGACAAATGTTATAAAATCATGTATAATGTTTCAGTTTGCATATCACGCGGTGTTCCTTGAGTGCTTTCTAAGTGATCGTAACCATGTTGTATAACAGGCAGTTTCGTTGTGAGTAGTATACTACTCACAAGTAGTGTATTACCCACAGACGACATTCAGGAACAAAAGGACAAGCCCCGAACACGACGGACACGAAGCGACTATCGGAACAGTGTGTACATGTTGTGTGAGAACGTTCACCAAGACGAATGATAACGTGCTGTCGCCCAATGTATGTGAATGCATGTCTGTCGTGCAAATGAGTGTACGCGTTTGTGGTTTAGTTTTTGTCATGACCTTTACGGAAGTTTGCACAATAAACCAACTTGCTGGCCAAGCGTCTTTTGCGGACCCAACAATGTGGCTGATTTTTGAAGGGTTAGTGCTGGAACCTAATGGACAAAGATTCTATCCCGTGTGCACCGGTTTCCCTACAAGTCCTTTCCTGCCCATTAACCGTAAATACGCTTTAAGCTACCAATGTGGAATGTCAGTGGAAATCAGCTAGATGCTGCCTGACATATTCAAGTCCGCATTCTACTCGACTGAAGCGGGTGGTCAACTAATGACACGATATCAAATAAAGAGAATGAAATTTGTCCCCTTTTTACACTACTTTGCAGTCCACGTATGAAAACAAGGCGAAAGATAAAACCTTCTGTTTAGCAAAGCATATTTAGGGAGTGGTTGTGGTAGATATGTTTGAAATGCATTCATGTCGCTGCTCATTAAAGAGGTGCCTGATGTCGGCACGCAAAAAATCTGCTACATATTGCCAGTCTGAGCGTACGGACTATCCACAACCGAACGGCCGTTGAGCACACAAGTCGAGGAGACTTGACAAATTTCTTGATACACGAATTTTGTGAACCAATTTGTGGTTTAACCAATATTGACACATTAGACCTGTGATTCGGAGAGACAAAGATTTTCACTACTACGGCAGTCCAGGCAACGACAGTATTATCAGTTTCTTCTTTTGAAAGTTGATTTGTTATTTTCCATCTAATCCTATCTTTATGCTCGTCTTATAAATAAATAAAGCTAACCGGTCTGTCTCACTTTGTAGGCTAATTTGAGTCATGTTTAACTTTTTTAATATGACATTTCGTAACGCTGTTGGATGATTTCTGG
This sequence comes from Paragonimus westermani, assembly GCA_008508345.1. Taxonomy (NCBI): domain Eukaryota; kingdom Metazoa; phylum Platyhelminthes; class Trematoda; order Plagiorchiida; family Troglotrematidae; genus Paragonimus; species Paragonimus westermani. The sequence continues at coordinate 325,430 of QNGE01000231.1, read as the reverse complement.
TAATCGGATGTTTTCTGAGGCATATATGGTACATGCTTGTTGTTGCTCAAAAAAGCGTGTGGAAATTAAATCTACCTAATTCCATACAAATCGAACATTATCTACAATTGATCACAGCTGTCACATTCCTACAGACTTTCCAGCCGGTCACTTTGGAAAATAAGCACTAGACTCGAGTTTCGCTTCTGTCACAGCCCGTCAGCAGCCCATATTCTTGCCACGGCCGTGATTAGAACTCTGACCACGCTTTCATGAGTTAACCGTGTGGGCCACTGCACTACTTACCTCACATTAGGCATGACTAAATCATCATATGTGAACGTCCAGCCCCATTTGCTTGTGAGTAATGCTCTGATTGCCCGATCGTCTCGAGAGAAGACACAGTAACTATCCTGTTCACTCCAATCGATGATCCCACGACTAGGGCTTCTTCCCAAGTTGCCCGTACTAGAAACGTCCGTTTAACGACAGTTCAGTGAGCTACAGCCATACCGATAAAGAGATGATCTGGTCACACTCACAGGAACTCGGTAGAACAACGTTTGTCTATTCTGTACGCAGTCGCTCGTTTGAATTTCGAGTACCGCGACTTCTGCACAAGTTTGAGCAGTCTGTTAATGTTCAGCCCATACACAACCTTGTACGTCACATATCAAGAGACCCCTTGGGATGATAGCGGGAGAATTTCGAACTAATTGGGAGAACGTAGGTGTAATTGAAACATAGTAAAACGTGTTGATTAGTATTCTAGGAAATCAAAAGTGTCAACCCTACCAGTATGAACTTTGGAGGGTAGTATATTCCCCGACTGTTGGTGTAACAGTTCGTTTTGGTTAATTCCGGTGTTAACAGATATAACCAAAACAGTTTGCATTCCCTTTGGCTGTGTGGTTTTAAACGGGCACTCTTAGTTTTGTGTGCTGTCCTCTTGTTCTCTCGGGTTATTTTTCTCTCCCTCTGTAGGTGTGCCACGCTGTCCAAGCCGCTTGAGAACAACCCGTACGTTCGGTTCAGTGTGGGCGGGACAGAGGGCCGTTGGGATCATTGGTGGGCGAAGTTTTTACGTCAAGAACGCTCCGCGTTCGCCGAGGTTCAAGCGGAAACACCCATCGGACTGCACAAACTCCAGTGGGATGCTGTGTGGCGCGAAGTGGAAGCCAAAGGTTTATGCGATTTTTGCCAAGTAGTTTGAGATACAGGCTAAATCCCGTTCTGGTTACGTGGTGGATAATGGAAGTAGTAGAAATGATTAGATTTTACACTCTGATAGACTGTCTGCCACACCTTGCATTGTTTTATGTCACCATTGGAGGTGGTTGCATAATAGACGAAGCTGATGAGTATTCGGGAAAACTAAAAATAAGTCATAAACCGTTTTTATTCACAGCTGTTTCTCACGGTTTTTCACGTATTTTGTCACGTCGTTCGAGATACGCTCAATTGACTACTGGCTATGTATCATATTTGTATTGGCGACGTGTGCGTATGAAAACATGATTCGCTCTATTCTTCGGCACACTGTTACTGTATCGAAAATAGCATAGAAGACGCTTCTAATTCCTAATTCATTGTGGGTTGCTGCCGATTTAACAATTTACACTTATTCACGGACGAAAATGGTCATCTGTATCGGAAACTGTTTGAGTAACGTGGTGACATCGCCGAAACATTCTAGCTCCTGAATTCATTTCATCGGAAGCAATTCTATAATGAACCATAATTGACGACGTTATTCAATGGGCCATAGAGCTCATATGACTCAGATGACCAGATATTAATTTCGCGCATCACAACTATTGCCGTGTGTGTGCCTTCTTCTAGACCGTAGGTACAACGCCAGTTATCCCATGAGAGAAAGAGAAAGAGAGAGTAAGAGTGAGATGAACACTAGTTATGCGTACAACGTGCTATCTCAACTTGCAATTATACCCGCTTATGAGCACTACTCAAACTGCCCGCAACTCTTGAGTGAGAGCTTATTGCTTCTATAGTAGAGTATCTCTTCCTTATATACTTTTCTAGGTAATTTGCCTCATTTTTAGTGTTAAGCTAGAATGTACACTTATGATGCTTACTAGAAGTCAGTCAAACTATCGTAAAATATGAAGTACCCAGATATATCCGCTTCCGGCAAACATTTTTCGAGCCCTCAAGACTACTGAGTGATAACAACAACGATTAACACCCATGGTTCCTCCAGTGCTTTGGACAGTTCGGTGACGTTTGGCCTAGTACGTCACATGGCAGAACGCGACTCATGGAAACATAACTATGGTTTCTGATTACAGGTTCTACCTTGTTTGTTTGTTCAACAGAGGCGATAATCAATAGGATCCTAGCCACACAACTATAATGGTGTTCTATATCGCCTGTCGCACGTTGTAGTTGTTCCGATTCTCACGTGTCTTGTTTGTCTACCGCACACAGACAATAGCACCCCATGGTCAGTTCGCAAGGAGAGTGGGTCCATGCTCAAAGTAGGCGTTCGGCACACTTTCGAACGCGATAGTCGTCCCGATCTTGTTTTCCCGGACTCTGGATTTTTGTGTCGTTTCACCAAAGAGCTGGCCAGCATAAACCCTGGAAATCTGACTGGAACGAGTAAGAACATTACAGCAGAAGAAGGGAAAAACGGGTTCGTTGCACCGAACTGAATTGTTTTCGTGTTTTGTAACTAGCTGATTATCATCGTGGACTGAGTACTCTTAAGTTATCGTAACTGGAATAGACAGTGAAACAGATTTACAAGAGCTTAGCCGGCTACATGCTGTTTAGGTGAGTGAAAGTCCGTTAGCTGAACAGTTTTCTGTACAGCTTGTGAAATGGCTTCATTTGCAACTGATGGTGTTGATGAGGTGATTGAAATGGTGACCATTTCACTCACCCAAGCCCCGAAAGTGCATACCCAGATTTATGTGGTTAGGTCATGTACTGAAGATCCTTAACCATCGATTACAATACTACGCGTGTGCTCAGAGATGGTCAACTGGAAATTAAGATAACCACTTACAGGTTGTTAAATCCATGTTTTTCCCGTTTCTCACATAGGGTATTTCGTGACCAACTCATACTGGGGTTGAAAATGTTGAGAAAGGCGGCTGCTTGTCGGGTTCACTTCTGCAGGGGTGATAGTTCTTCGGTTCAGTTGTCTATTGATTTGGAGTAATCCATGAAACGAGACAGTGAAATCCACTACAAGACCCTCCCATGGACTCTATCATACTGTCATCTACAATGTGATTGCCGGTTTGTTATTTACAGGAACACTGCTGTCGTCCGTTTAAGTTGGGATATGAGAGGTTTTGGTATTGATATGTTCGCCGAGCTTGGCATTTAGGNAACGTTTGCAACCTAAATGCCAAGCTCGGCGAACATATCAATACCAAAACCATCAACCCGAGCTACAAACAACAGCACCACCGCTGTTCCCAACCATGGGATATGAGAGGTTTTATGATTATGGTCTCAAGCTCTTCTTTCCATCTCTAACCTGTGTGGCGCTCTACTGACTGCGTGCCTTTAGATGTCACCACTTTTGTACCGCAGCCGTTCACGACTGAAGCGAGAAAAAGATAAACGTATGTGCCTAATTGACAAGACAGTTATTGTAGGACGATGGTTAGCTGACAATCCAGTTTGTTGTGAGATTTAATTCTGGGATTGGTCTTGTTTTGTCAGTGATCGTACCACTTCCAGCCGCGATTCACTTACCTGTTTATACTCTCGGCTGCTCATGGTCTGACGTTCAATGCGCTCCGGTTCAATCCTCAAACACCATTCTTCATCGTTTCACTTTTAACCGTACGATTCGCGTTTGCCCAATAATTGAAACTATCTTCGTTTTCTTTACTTCGCACTATTTAAAAAAATTGTTTCACAGTCTCTCTGCAGACAAATCTTTTCAACTGAAATTGGAAGCGGTGACACAGAAACCGTTTCGACTCACCGATTGGCTGGTCGGTGAGCTGACTTTTTCTACCGGTATGGTGCATTCTTTGACCGGACATCCGGTGAGTTATCACTTTGACATCCTCCCTCCTCATTGCCTATAACGTCCCACTTGTCCCAACTTCGTTGTGTTTTTTCGATACGGGTAATTGTTTAATGTCTTCATGACTTCAGTGCTGAGTATTCCTTCAGCGCTTTTAATGACCCGGAACTCCCAGTACTAATTTTCAAAGTTGGAACAGCACTTGCAATTGTTTGTTCCCTGTTTGGATTCGGGAAACGTTGCTCTGACCAAATGTGACTGTCGCATGTTGAGCTACCGAACCGAGGAAAACAGAACAACAGTAGTTTGGTGGGCACTAAGTAATCTCATTCTGTTGGTTAAAGGCATATTTTTTCAATAGAGGAACAGCAGTGTTTACAATTGAGGTAGGGCGACGAGCGTTCTTGCGCTTTGATTGGTCAGTTCGTTGCAGCATTCCACGACCTTGTATCGAGCATCTCAATCCTTTGCATCAGATACGTATTCAAACGCTCCAGTCCAATCTCATTACAGTAACCATTTGACATGCAGCCGATGTGCCTCCTGATTTTGGACCGATGCTTTCCGTCAATTAACCTCATTTGATCCAATAGTCTCTTAGTTCAGACCACTGTTACGAGTAGTTAAGGTGTGTCGGCTTCTCGGGCAACATTAGTGTATCACTTTTGCTCGTCTTTCATACTCATAATATTATCGCGTTTTCTAATACTTATTCTTCTTACAACTGCCTTTAAGAACTTTTGTGTTCCGGGCGGGTTTTCATCTCCCAGGTTCACATAGCCGATCGCTACTTTTTGGGCGGTCCATTGGAGCTCCGGGGATTTCAGTGGCGTAGTGTATGCCCACTGGAGCCACTGCTACAGCCTGGCCAAATGGATTTACCGCTAGCAGATCCCGGTACAACAAACAATGTCGAATCCGCTCAGTCGTCTCCCAGTCTTAGTCCGATCGGTTCTGAGGGATTTTGGCAAATGGGTGCACATTTGTACACCCCGTTGCCCTACTTTGGCAATGAGGAAGACTCGTTCGCTTCCCAGTTCCGACTGCATGGATTCTGCATTGCTGGTGAGTCGAAGCAAAATCCTTATGATTTCCCTTGTAAGGTGATTTGTAATGCATACGCTTTCCTAGATCGCGGTATGAACTCCGGCCCCTGTGTTTGTTAGGCAACCGTATTGAACACTACTCTATAGGCCTCGTGAGGTAACTGCCTGAAGTTTTCGACACAACTATTACATGTCTTCTGCACGCCCGCCCAGTCTGAGCATTACTCATCGGTGAATTTAGCTGAGCGTTTAGGTATGACGCTTCGGTCCTGCCTTGTGTGAGGTCCGTAGACTAGTAGTCATTAAATTCAGCCCATACCTGCGAGGGATAAACGACTCGTCTTGTTCTGAACGTTAATACATCCTGCCACCAGCAGTACATTCCACTGGAGGAATCGGCTGAAAAAGCCGTCTGATTACGACAGCTGTGACCGAACGCAAACGGTATTCAGTTTTTTTTATTTGTGTTACTCTCTGTCATTGCCTATGTGTGTACGTAGGTGCTAACAACCCTCTGCAAATGCAACATGGTTCGTATAATTCTCGTTATTTATATACATTGTGTTAAACAGAGTTTTCAATCAGAAAATCACTAAGTTAACACGAGCACACAGCCGTGAGTTGGAAGCCAAGTTACATTGACTGCTGTCATCTAGGTGTACGCAGTCCGATGAGTTGTATTCAGTTTATCTCAGTAAGAAGACTGGTTTCGATCTGGTTTGGAATTCCCTGCAGACGGGGTCATCAGTTGAATTTGATTTAGTGGTCACTTGGTTTGCTCTTGAGATCGTCAAACTTCCAGAGACGTTAACAAGCGCATGTGGCGAAGTGTTCACATGGTATACTCTAAACACGCCCAATGAACTTTCCAGCCAGCCTCTTTCAAAAAGGAAGAGTTTCACGGACGTTAGGGTTCCCCAGTAATGCTTATCTTTACTGTGACGGAGACTAGTACTCTGATTATGTTTTCATGAGACAACCGTGTTAGCCGTTGCATCGTTGACCTCGTCAAGCACGACGGAATCGTCATATGTACACACTCAGCCACATTTATTCAGAGTGCTTAATCGCATTGAGAGGAGATACAACAACTATCCTGTTAACTCCAATCGAGTGACCCCACGACTAAGACTTGAAATGACAGAAACCAATAAACCATTGGTTTCGTTTGTGCTGTGCGTCCGATATAACTCCTCTTCTTGCTTATATCCACTCTCTGTCGATTCTGTCATGAACCCAAACTTTATGTTTTTTTTTCGGCAATGGCATTTTCTGTTAACTACAAGAGGACTATACTTTTGGAAGGTTCAGTGAGCTTTGGCAGGCTCTAGAGCCATCCCCCGTTTCTTATTGGCTCATCAAACTGTCCTCTTTCTCACTGAGTAGCTCGCTATTCGTTAAACTTGTCTTTCCTTTGCTTTCTGTTTGTGTAACGGCTGCATTGTCTCTAGTGCGCTGTTCACTTCTTATATTGATTTCGTTTTCTGCCCGATTTTCACGTTAATTTGGGCTGCGTTGATTACACTGTTTGGTGTTCATTTGGTCTTTCTCATTATTCAACTTACTGGTTGTAGACGTCAGGGCGGAAAGAAGACGTGTTGCGATGTGTTGACATTTTGTCAGCCGCAGACTTGAAACGTTCAGGTCATATATGATAAATAAATTGATCCGGACAGGGAATGCAAATTCATACGTCCATTCCATTCCACGACAACCCGACTGGTTGATTTAACCACTTTTACACACACAGTGCCGGCTATTGAGTTCTCAGTAGCATACAGTTGAGGTTTCTTCAAGGAATCACAATTGAGGTTTGTCTTGTTCGTTGTTCTGTTTAATACGATGTTAAACCATTGTCTTCACTGATGTTATCAACCTTCAGTATCTGGACGGGTCGATTAACTAGCTTCAGTCAAGTTATTCGGCGCTAACCATCCTCTCCATCGACATTGGCCATTGGGTCACATGTGGCAGTAAGACATTGTCCATTGACTATACTTTACCGATCAATTCCGAGGTCGTACACAATCAACAGTGTTCCTTTTTGCAAGAAATGTTTTGTTCGAGCTTTGACCATTGTCCGTTTTATGCCATCCCTTTCCATCTCTTCATTCGTTTGTTCTAGCGAGTACTTTGGACTCCCCGTTCCAGCGGTTATCTAATTGCATACCCGCGTCGGCTTCCATGAGTTCTCTCTGCACCCAATTGTCCACGGAATTGGGCGGCAAACCTCGGATGGTTATTGGGGCCGGTTTGGTGGTTCGATTTGCAGGTGTCCTTCGCATCGAGGTGAACTACTGCATTCCCGTTAAGAGCCAATCAGGGGATCTGTTGACGTCCGGCTTTACTTTCGGATTTGGCATGTACTACGCCTGATGCTCGGCCTCCATTCCCCCTTTGGTGGACTCCGCTTTTAATGCGACCTCTGTACCTCGTGGTTGCTTACACGGTACTGCTTTTAGTCTCACATTTAGTCCGTCCGATAATTTGGCTTCTCCCGGTCGACCGTCTTTCTTCTGCATCTCGTTTACTCATTTTGTAGACTATTAGGGCGGCAATAATCAGTGACCAGTTTTTGTATGATTTATACGTTGGATTGTTTTCTCGGTCCTCTCGGAACGGAAACTTTCCCAACGCTGTCTGAACGCAACTTCACCGTTTCCAAAAATCTTCATCATAGAGCATTTTGTTGCTAATATAACCTAAGCGATTGGATGCACGGATGGAGCATACTTTTTACGCACAATTAAAAGGAGGCTGAATTTATTTTAGTATATTTATCAACCAGTGATATTCTCTTTCATATTTCATCGTACATGGCTACTTAACAAGCCGGCAGAGTATGTCGGCAAATCTCACTCATGTGCGCACACTCTCACAGTAGGCAAAAGAGAAGAAAGTAGAATAGATTTTCTGGAGACACGGTGTATAGTAAAAATATCGCCGGTCTCCTAGACTGAATGTCACATGAGGCATACCGAGTTCCACATGCTCATAGACTGGATCGTGTGTTGATCGATAGAACAGAAACACGCGCAAGCCGATCATTCTATCAAACTCGATGATGCACTTGAATTCACAGAACTTCTAAGACTCCCACTTATATTCAGAGTCGATTGTGTTGTGTGGCTGCAAGGGCGACGTGGTCACTGTACGCTGACGTTAAATCTCCATTGGCACAGATTTGAGGTTGTCGGTCACCTCGAAGAATTCTGTCTAGGGTTGCACAACCTGACAATATCCAGTTCCTCTGGAAAAGTCGATAGATCCCTTTCAGAGGAATGGTGGACAAGACGAGGTGAAAGCAGTCTCCCAACAACTGTCGACAACCTAGTAACAGCTGCTGATCGACCTTCGGTGCCAACGCAATATGTTTGTAGGGCGTTATTGCGCAAATCGAGTATGTACCAAACGCAGTGATGTAGGTATAAATGTAACATATTGAACGCAACTGCATAGATATTACTACGATACTAATACTATTGTAGACCGTATTAATGTCTGGCGTTTGATTGTTGGTGACGCCCTCTATTTACCTGGGCTATTTGCCGGCCTGCGTCTCAAAAGGCCACGAAGCTTCAACCAGCAATAATCTAGAAACTTCTGGTACAGATGATGGGAAACCCGCAAGGCAAGCGAGAACGTTTTGATCACTGCCTGGAGTGAAGCAGCTGGTGACTATAGGGGCGTTGATGGCGTTAATGGTGTTAATTTTGCCTTTGTGCGAAGGATTTGTCGGCGAATTTTAAAAGACTGTTGGAACGACGTGGATTTTTATGGTTTAACTCTTTTCCTTCTTCTTCCCCTCCAAGCTAGGGTTTCCTTCATCGTTGCATTCCGGTTATGCACCAGTGCCAACCACTAATCTATTGCTGTTGACGATAAAAGCGTTAACAAGTTGCTCTATAATATATCCTTACGAGTTTAGAGTTTGTTGTGTGCTGCATCTCTGAGAAACGGATCGGCGACTTTAATTATGTTCATCTGTTTATGGATTTCTACCCACTGTGATGCCGAAACCTAATCTTACGACTGGGGTGGAGTTGGCGTCACTGATTTCCAAACAGGGTTGGGAATACTAGGTTGATACATACATACACTGTTAGGCCAATTAGTTCTGTTGAGGTCCACCAGTGCATATAAGAAAACCTTTGTGGGCTTACGCTCTAAGGAAGACTAGTTTGTATAGAGGCAGAAGCACGTTCCGTAGTATTTTCATTGATCCTTTAGAAAGGATCGAACGTTCAGACCTTATTATGCTGATGGTCGATTTTGATAGTCAATTTGGCCGACCGTTTTAAGATAGAAAAGGTTAGGTGAACTATTAGATTTCACCAGAGCAGAAAGAAGACACTGCGATATGTTTAGCACTTGGTTCACTCGCATTATTCGCAAACGTAAAACATGCCGGCTGTATACATCATGCAGATAAGGACAAATGGGGAATAGACACGCCTACAAAAATTAAGTAATATGTAATCACGATCATGGAAACTCGATAGGTTGCCTCAACCACTTTTGTGCACAATGTCGGTTGGTAATTTCAGATAAACCTCGCTTCGCAGAGAGCCAGTTACTTTGGGTTTCGATTGCACATCAGTATGTTGAATGAGTTTACTGAGTCATCTTGGTGACCTGTTATCATGAGGTGTTTAGCCATCAGTGACGTTGGGCTTCGAGCAGTCAGTTCACCAAATCGAGGTTAGTGCGTCATCAGTTGTTTCAGCCACTTCGAGATGTGTTCGGCCATTCGTTGCGATAGTTGACGATCTGTTCTGCCTATGTAAACGTCACTGCAACTGCAATACAACATATTTTGGAAACCCTCGAATATGCGGTCAGTTAGCCAAGTAACAAAGACGCATAATTTGTGTTGACTACACTGTGAACTCCGTATGCCAGCTAGGTGTTTACCGCATTGGTCACTATTCGGCGAGGCTATCAACTGTTTGATAAAGTCAAGATATATTCAAACGATGACATGGGAAGTATTATGAAGGCCCTGATTGTTCTTTTGTGTGGATTCGATAAGTCTCGTCTGCTCCGTTTGACATTTCATAATTACTTGAGATATCATCCGCTCTGGCTGCATGACTGAGCGAGCGAATGTGGACCCGTACCAACGGACTTTCGCTGTAACAATTATGAAATTCCGCGGTACGCAACGTTGAGTCACGTGACCACCGATAACTCGAAGGATAACGCCTATTCAACGAAGGAAACCGGGGCAGGGCATACCGATAAAAGAGTACACATGCTGCAATAAGTAGACAATGAGAACCACTTGTATGTCGCCTGATTCGCGTTGGCTAGCTGCTCGTATCTGCTGCAATGCAGGCGATAGCGCATATTTCCGAGCCGTCCGATTTGCTTTCAGTACAATTATACTTATTATGTAGCTCTTCTTGTTAGCTAGCTGACAGCACATCTTGCTGGATATTGAGTCTTTTTCGGTGTACCGAATGAGTTTAGCGTGGTTTCTGACCACCGAATCCATTAATAGGAGGTCACTTTCTGGGTTGTGTACATCTCATCACACGGTAGAAACTATTGAAGGTATCTAGTGGTGTTTGTTTCTGCTCTGTAATTTCGCAAAACACTGTGTCCTGAATTTACCTCATCCATCCGGATGTCAAAAGGTTATTAATGGTCAGACAAGTCTCCCAAGTGGTTAGACATTGCCAGTGGACGACATCACGCACTCTTTTTATAACTGATGTTAGCTAAAACGTGTCAAGCTCCTGACGAGAAATCATTAGGTTTAGTTGATGGAAATTGAATACTCCCCCTATCCGTTGCATTTGCTGAAATCGATCAGCCGTTTTTGGTTGACCTGCAAACTGGCTGACATCCACTGCGGCCCAAAAAGGATTGTAGGAGGTTACTGTAAGCAGTTGGTCCCAATGACCGCCAGCAAATTGATGGACAACTATTTAAACCTTGTATCACATTAACACCGCGTATGCCGGGGACTGGAATCCGCAACCCGTGAATAAACGTCAGAATTCTATGGAACCTCAAAATGCCAGTCCAGGCTTCTGATGGTTGGGATTAGTGGTGGTATTGTTTGTAGCTCGGGTTGATGGTTTTGGTATTGATATGTTCGCCCAGCTTGGCATTTAGG
>QNGE01000231.1:245391-313519 GCA_008508345.1 Paragonimus westermani | reverse complement strand
TATTTATAGCTCGTCAAGCGACATTGTAAATAATGTTCAATGAAGCGCATGGAAAGCGTCCTAGGTTATAAACCAGCGAGTTGGCGTCCAGTATGTAAATCGGCGCTAGAAATAAAAATGATGGTGCAGTAATGGCTCGAAAATGAGAAATTTGAATTTGCAAAAGTAATAAATGTTCATTACCGGTTATTTGGACAGTTTTTTGGGCATTCGACATCCCCAACATTTCTAAACTCGGGTTATCAATTGGAATTTACAGAACGCCTCTATTTTTTTCGAAATGATCGAGCAGACAGAACACCGCGCAGTGTCTTGATTGAGCATTTGTGTCCGCTTATTCGGTCGTACCTGTTGTTAGGCTACTGACACTGTGATTAACGCTCTATCTGAAATACGAAGACCTGTCTGCAAATTCCGATCCGGACAGGAATATTCCTTACTGACAAATTCCAAGAAGGACGTGACTCAAGTTTAGTGCTTCTCGTCGAAGTGGATCAGCCGAAAGGCTTATCGGAATGTAAGGCTATACTCAAATGTGGGTGGTGTTAACTGAAATTTTCCTCTCAGTTGCTCTTGCCTGTGCTCCGTATACGATCTTATATGCGAAAAACAATTTCATTCAAAGTAACCGGTTTAATTTACATCTGAGTAACTAACATTATTTTCATACCCACTGATTTCCTGAAAAAGTTTTCCTTTTTTGCAAGACAGTTAAGGGATAAGCAAGTCGAGAAACCGATCCAAATCCGGCTGGAGTTTGAGGCTGTTGTAGTTACGACGGAAATGTTGGAAGTCCACCATTTCCAGTAAATGCTTGGCCGGAACTGGCACTTGATTTTGGTTTCTGCAACAAGGCAAAACGTACACATTTAAGTGTTGTTAAGTGATGCTTGTCAAATAGCAAGATTCGTATATGTATACGCTACTGTTAGAGTGATGAAAAGTTCTTAGCCTCTGCTGCGCTTTTAGGTTCGGTGTCATGCGACTTAGAGGGCCACGTTGACGCGGCATTGTCCAACCTTAACCAGGTGCACTCGCGATAACCGGACTGGAACTCACGACCACATGTTTGATAGAGGAGTTTATTCATTACTGACCTGTTGCTTGCTCCACTATTCGGCCTTAACAGGCAACCACCGTTAGAGTTGCCCACTCGCTTCTGTGCAGGCAGCCAACTAAATAATGGTGTTCATCTTCTGTTGACTGGTGCTTATAATACTTCAGGTTGCTAACACTCAGACCGACACGCAATGTGGACGAGGTCAGAACCTGCCACCTATCGCGTTACGGGTCGGAACGCCTATCCATTCGTCAACCGGTCTTGTGAATATTGTTTGTCATAGAGTATGATTAATGTGTAACTTGTTTACACCTGTTAGTATGGATGTATATAGATCACCTAGTCTCCCTTCTTTGAACCCCAACTGGACAGTTTGGTGTGGAAATGAACAAATGTCCATCACATGAGATGTCCAGTGTTCAGGGTCAATCATACACACAACAATCTAACTGAATCGCAGGTTTAGCGGCGGGCGGATGTGGTGCATTACATTGAACGAGAAACTGATGACCAGTTGGACCTGTTTCGAGTGTACAACTCTGGTGAATACATTTCTGAATATATATATCTTTGATGTCCTTTTGTTGATTATGTGGGGGCATGAAAACCGATTTCACTTTCCAGTTATGACAGACGTTACTACAGTCACTTATTTTTCCTCTTGTAAGTAACGTCAAAGTAACAGTTTCTGTATGACTATTGTGGGTTATCAAACTGGAAAGTATTTCAACTGTTGATGGAATACCTCAAGAAAGTGGGGAGGTACGTTCAAAGTTCACAACTAGCGGATCGGAGACAGCATGGGCGACCGGGTGAGCCATCACTCAACTGGATCGGACCAACGGACGAGACATGCCTGTCAAAATGGGATGGATGACCAAATCAGGGGTGCGATTATCCCAGCACGGCGGAATATCTTGACATGGTCGTAGAATGCGGTTAAAGCTCACAGTTGGTAGATTGCGAGCACGAGTGACCGGACGAGCCATCGCCCAATGAGATTGAAACAATGGACGACAAATGACAAGCGTCGGTCACAGACAAACTGGGCCGCAGTGCACGCGACGTGTGAGCAGAAATCGGGGTTGTGGAGCCTAATTCCGGTTCATGAACATGAGCGCGGCGTGGCGTGGCAACCAGCGAGTTGGCCAATATACATTGTGCTCTATTGAGCGCCTTTTCGCTACATGATTGTCCACGTGATGTGCAGCGATTTTTTCACCCCGACGACGACAGCTTCCGTCATTACATTGTGTCCCTCTTCAAGCAGTATTATGTACCGTGCACTGCGCAGTATTAAGGTCTGACTAGCTGCCGTAGGCGTCATTTTGTAACCGATGTTCCAATTTCCAGGTTTATTCGATCAGCTTGTTACCATTTTGAGGTTTCACTCAACTATGTTTGTTTGTGATCCATCACTGGAACGGTGGATTACTGAGCTCACTATAGCTTTGCTTAACTGACGTTACGCTGCCCCAATGCGTCATTGTCCGATGTATATCAGAAAGTACAGTCGGAACACTATGTTCCAAATGAAAGTTTACATGGAATGTTTTATACATCAACAGCACCGACCTTCATCACTTTGTGATAGGTGGCCATTCTGAAGTAGAATCAATTCAGGTACAGTGACATCACGAATAAGCTTAAATGGGTTCAGAATATTTGCAAGTAAAATGGCAGATTCATGAGACTGGAATTTCTTAAATCGGTTACCTTCAATTAAGTTCGTGTGTTGTGCCTCTGATCACACAGGTTGCGATGCCCTGAACTACTGTCATACATGATGGTGGCATTGTTCCGTCTTGTTTTACAATCCCGTAACCTTTGCTACGGCTGTGCATTCCGGTTCTGGGGCGCCATATTGTTGTCAACCCTCGACAGAATACGCGGGTTCATACACGATAGAGTAATACGATTAATAGAAATCGGATTCTGCTCCGCGTAGTAATTTACACGGAAAATCTTGGACTCAAAAATAACGCGGCGGTCTTTGTTAATTGCTCCCAAAACAAACCAAAAGGCGGGTGCAGAATGCAATTTCGTTCCGCTCCAACAACGCGTGTAACAAACAGAAAATTGCAAGGTACTTATATGGTGCATAGCGTCCTGCGAACACTCACGAATCAGACAATCGAAGGACGGACACCAAAGGAGTGGTTAAGGTCACCAAGCCACCAACGAGCATAGCGGAATAGTGACGGAACAGGTAAAAAAATAGCGAAAGTTAACTCCCGACCGTTCACGATGTTTCTGTTTTTTCTGATTAAACAAAATCGTTTTCTTGAGGAAGGCGGCTTTGGACGGAAAAATTGCACATTCCTAAGTGCAGTTGTATCAAGCGAAGGTCGCGTTAGCTCTTTTTATGTGTTTGTTAGTTTCTGTAGCATGCAGTCCCTTCACTGTTACATCGATCCAGGATATGGCATACGCGAACAGTTTCTTAGGTGCTGCCTTATCAGCTCCGTGGGCAACACGCTTCTGTGTGGCAAGCGATCAACTCCATCTGATTACTTAACGAGAACAGTAGGTATCGCAAGCGCGGCGGTACGTGACATCGATTGAGCATACTCAACCGGCTGTGTGCTAATTCCAGTCGCAGACTATTTGGTCGATTAGTTCATACCTGTTGATCTCGGTGATCGTTGTGCAGCATTTGGACCTCCTAACAATCACAAGACGTGGAAACATTCAAATGATGACATTAAATTTTGACCTCATTCGTTTCATTTCACATTGGCTTTTCCAGTCGCTAACCCCCCCAACAACTAGAAAACAGGAAAGGCCTGCTCTCTCCGATCAAATCGATGATAGGGCACCGCGTTGGTTAAAGGGATGTCGAGATTCTTTGTCTGGAGAGTCGAGCCATTTATGAACGTTGCTGCTCGATTAGTGATCCCGTATGCATAGCTGACTACCATAGAGAGATAGTTGACTGCTGTCCTCCGCTTAGGCCACCTTGTAAGCAGGTACCTAAACACTACATAAATGTGTGCTGCACATCTCCGTTTCTATAAGTGACCTCAATTCCGGTCTTGTAAGTGCTAGATTTAAAGCTTGCGCAACCTTCCGGTAGGGTCACACGCACAGTTCTTACGTAGGATCGTTAACAAGTGCTTTCCGCGTGTAGAGTGTTATGTATATGCCATCCCGAAGAATCTGTTTATTGTGTTGTTGGTCTGCAGTGTCATCACGAAATCAGGTGACAGCCCGGACAATATCCTAACCGTTAAACCTCTCGAGATTCTGATGTGTACGACAGAGTAGCGAACAAGACTTGTTTTCTGTGTTTGATCATCAGGCTAATTACACCGCAGTAAATGTGATAACGGCAAGTAGAGTGAGTCAGAAAAACAGTCAATGTAGGTTATGGACGGCGTGTATGCTATCAATTACGCAATCGGTGTTTCACATCGTGGACTTGATTGATTGTGGGCCAGGGGAGGCTGTGTCCGCACGAACTTCTGAGCGCAGAGGTCAGGGTTGCACAGTCGGATGCTAATGGCTCCAGCACTGTTCAACATTCGGAACCTCACCATTTTTGATCGATTCCTTGGCACTCGGTAGACAACCTGAAAAGCACTTTCTTACTGACAGGATGATTGGAGCCGGTCAAATGAGCAGCAATCGCGCTTGAAACCGTTGTAATCACACCACTGTTCAACCATGTAAGATGATCTTCGCGCACTGTCAGACAATCGCTTTGTAGTACGACCAATATATTATGTTCCACACAAGCAAACGAATGAGTACACACAATATCTGGTTGTAGAACATAGATGTTTGCATTTCGAAAGAATTCTGATGTATACCGCAGACAATATACACATTTCACCATTTTTAAAATTATTCTACAACACTTCGAGAATTGACTGAGATAGTGTGCGTCATCTTAAGCACCTATTTTCATTGATCTTATTTGCACAATTATTGGCCTGCCCTTATCCCATGCTCACTGTCTGTTTCGAAATTCCTGGGGACCTCTGGCTACTATTTTCGTTATAAGTAGTATAATAAATTAACATTTTCCTTCCGTGTGTCTCTCGTCCCACCCTGTGTGCATTGGCTCGCCCAAAACAGTGATCGTCCAGTTCATCTTGTGGCAGTTCCTCCATGTCCTAATCTTCTCCCTATAACCTCTCCACTGCTTTAGCCAATGTGAGACATATATTTGATGTGAAGTTGACGGTTGTGGTTACATAGACTGAACTTGACTCACAATTGTTCGTAGCCGTCGCATTCCTAAAGACAGTTAGCCCCTTTTGAAAAGAGTCACTATACCCGAGTTTCGCTGCTTTTAGGGCTTGCCAACTGTGCATACTCTTGACACGTCGGGGATTATAGCTTCGGTCAAGCTTTCATACGGCAACCTTATTGAACACCGCCCCATTGACCTCATACCAAACCCAACTGAATTATCACATGCAAACCCTCAGCTTGTGAGTAGTGTCTCAAGAGGAGACATAGTAACTTAGTCGCTTATCTGATCGCGGTTACAAAATATATGAATGCCACTGAATGATTGTTTTTAACCGTTGTGCAAGTGTTTCTGTCCAGATCCCTATGTTTCTACATGACCTCTTTCGGGTAATACTGCTCATTCAATTAAGTATAGCAATAAGGCGGTCGTTTCCTGTATCACAGTTAGGTTTCGAATACGTGTGTGCCATTTATTTCGTACGTATACATAGGATAGACCGTTGTGTTAGTCCTTGAGGCAATGAAAACGATTAACCAAGCGGATGATACACAATACTCAAATTGCGTTCCACTGATAATGCTGTATGTTATGTATGTTGGCACGCAGTGACAGACGTACAAATAAATCCTTTCTTGCATGCACCGCCTAAACCATTTCGATTAGAATTCATGTTTTCCCGCAAACACTGTAATTTTTTGTTTCAACGGTATCGGGCGAAGTTCCCACAGAATTCTGGATCACTCAAGGTCCATAGTCAACTGTTTTATCTACCTTAGTGGCTCTGTAATAAGTATTTGGAACCTTAGGCGGCTGCCCCAAATCGTGATTGATTTGCATTCAGACAGCGTCCCATCCTTTGATGCTGTTTCAGCCATTTACACCCTATTGTTTAACATTTGCAATTGAAAGTTTCTGTTCTCCATTACTCTAATGCCGAGTCGAGCCGACCGATAAACATTGGGCTGACAAACTGTCAGACCCGCAGCACCCTTGAACTAGCTGTGGACCCAGTCGGTTCTGTTTGATTTTTTGCACATTAGCAGCAATAATCTACCCTGTAAGTTCTGTTTACTTTTGGGTCTGCAGGTTACATTTCACAACCCTTAGACAAAAGTTATAAGGTCCCTTTTTTAATCTGCTGTGTGCCGCCATCCGCTGATCATCCGTTCCGTATGAGTAACCGAAACCTGCGAATTTTGCCGTCAATTCTGCGTAATAGTCAGGCTACACTAAATTGACTGTCTTACTTTTTCTCATTCGTTGGATGCCACACCGTTTTTGTTGTGTACGCTGGGCTAGGCTGGAAGCCTTATCGTGGTGACTAGTAATCTGCTTGGGCTCTGGACATGGAAGCCATGATGTCACACACTGTTTTAGTAGACCTCCTTGACATCTAGCAGATACAAGAAACTAATACGGTCCATGACGGTCGTATCGTATGTTTTCATCCTGTCCAGTTTAATTCATTTTTGATCCACGTAAATGTTGGAAAAATCCCATAAGATCAGAAGTAACGATGTGACGAACAATTGTTTCCGATAATTCTTTCTCAAGTCAATACAATTACATAGGTTTTCATCAAGGCGTCATGAGACAAACCGCATAAACAGAGGCTGACTGTTAACGAATGACAGTGGCTACTACTAAACTTCACACGATTATTGGTTCGGCCCAGACCGGACGTTGACTGGGTGTTGTGTCNCGTGTGAAGTTTAGTAGTAGCCACTGTCATTCGTTAACAGTCAGCCTCTGTTTATGCGGTTTGTCTCATGACGCCTTGATGAAAACCTATGTAATTGTATTGACTTGAGAAAGAATTATCGAAAACAATTGTTCGTCACATCGTTACTTCTCATTTTCGATCATTGTTTTCTCACTTTTGTGACTTTTTCACCCTCCCTGTTTTTACATTACATTTGTTATGGCACTCATGCCGCCTACTTGTAACTGGCAAAGTACCAGAAATGCGTACACTGGCCATTTGGATCTAACCAAATGCATCACTGTTGATCCTACTTACTGGGTTATTGCATTTAAGCTTTTCCGCTATGATCCAAAAATAGTTTTACTTGCAATTTGTGAATATAGCATACGTACAACAGCTTTGCAAATATTGTTCGTTCTGCGGCGGCGCAAATCAACCCAAAAGTTTTCTGGTCCATGTTGACCTCCTGCTCTGCGTCCAGGCCGACCAAGTCAAGGATCAAACGGTCACAGCCATCGGGCACCGCGCAGACCACGATTTCACGTAAGGCCGATAGAAAATTCTGTCAAATAAGAGAGCATGTGGGAGGTCCGTGCTTTTGACGCGTAAATATATTGTGGTACTCGGAATTAGGGACTTCGAATAGCCCTAGAAATCGTACCTGAATTGAAGCCTCCGACGTAAGTAATAAATTACTGGTAGCGGTAAGCAGTTGTTATTCATGAACTGAGACGCCGAATTTATGGATGTACAACAGTATTGAAGAAATCGCAGCCTATCATTGGTTGATCTTATTAGCACATGCAAAATCACAAACTATGTTAATTGGTGGAATACGAAAGAGATGAATTGGCGAATAACGGAAGACACAACACTGAGACCGTTCGCCCAATCCTGATTTGTTATCTTCAACCGGACATTTGGATTGGCCGCTTGCCAGATCTGTTGTGTCGGGGTTTAGATAGGCGGTGAATCGAGTAGATTTTCACCACATACATCTAGCGAGGTATATAGAAAACATGTTTGCCTTCCGACTGTATTCAGGGCCAGAGAACTAACGTGCCTTGAGTGACCTGTTCTTCTCTCACGTCACAAGTTTGGGAGCATCATTTGGAAAGTTTTGTTTGTTCAGTTGGCTCCGCAGATCCGAATTAGAGTGGAACAGATCATAGCTTGGTCGTTCAAGTTATCACAGCTGTGACGTGATGAATCTTAGACTGCTCAAAAGAATTCAGGCACTGTGTTATTTTTACTCCTTGACTCATTTTTCTGTCAGGAATACTCGCAGAGCGGCGTGACTGTTTACCCGCTTGCGTAGCTACATACACAGATGCTAACGGCTGGACAAAATCTTGACACTGCGGATCTGTCTAATACATCTGGCACAAACAATTCTGCACATTTGCGTACTTTCCTCACTTTGTACAGTCTGTTCGAGTGAACCATCCCCAACCTACTGACTGCGCTGTCCTGCGCCAGCTCATAAACATTAACGGGCCGTAGAGCTTCTACCAGGTTTAGAGATGTGACGTGGAAACAATCCCGATAAGAGCGAAATCACGCGGCTGTCATACTACCATATTAATCAAATGACCGGTGGGTTACCAATTGTGTTGGATGACATATTAAAAGGTACAGTACTCCGATAGTACTCTTCATCCTAACTGCTCATTAGAAAAGGCTAGACCAGGTCAGGAGAAGTGGTTACAAAATTGGTAGACATTTAAAGCAGACTGAGATAACCACAAATAGACAGTAACTTATAGTAGATAGGCGTTAAAGATTCGGTCATAATGTTTTTGTTGCCTTGGTGTGAGCGTGGGATGAGACTCATTACTTGTAGCGGCCGAAAAAAACTTTGCACGATACGAGGCTGAGTCTCACATTTATCTTTCCTAAGCCGAAACTGAGTCTTATTGTTTGGGCGTCACATTTCTAACAACGGCAGAAAATCTATGGTCTGCATTTTATATTCTACCTTCCTGTGTCATCTGTGCCACCGAGCACAAACTTACTTGAAGAGGTCAATCATAGTGCTAGACACGACTCACTTGAACACCCCCTGCTGTATTCCAACAAGAAGCACCTGCCAAGAGAGGAAATGTGTTGTCGCTTTGAAGGGTAACTATTTTGGTCCTTTAAGTGTAAATGTGATCACTTTGCCGGCACTGTCAAAACAGATGTGCGCTGATGATTGTGGCTGAGGTATCCGCAAGACTGTTCCGCTTATGTTGAAGCATTTTCGGCTGTCTAAAAAGAACTATACTGTGGAATGACCGTATCGTATGAATTGTTAATCCAATTACGCAGTTATTATACAGTGATGAAGAGCCACCCATCAAGGCAAACAACACTAACACCCTTCGGACTAGAACATATAAGAAGAGGGAAAGTAAACTACTGAGTGTTATATCATTCAGTGTTTGCTACTATATAGCCTTATGATTGTATGCGTGCTGTGATAGTACTAGGTTTCCGAAGCCTCGACAGGAGCCTTGCACGGGTTATTCAACTCCGAAAGCTGTTAACCGACGGAAAACCATTATATCTACGGGTTTATATGTGTGAAGAGTCCAGTTAAGAGCGGCGATGTTTCGAAAGGTTCATCATGTTGAATAGTGCTAATCGGTTGCCTTTTTTAGGGAGCTGCAGAAATTGACCACTCGTTTTTTTCATTTACTCCACATTGGAATTACGCCACTTGAGTCTATAACTTCAAGTCCTTAGGTTTCTACCTGAAATCTTCACTATCCCTTACACATTGATATCTTCATTGGGCTATTTCTTGTGAGTTTCATTCAGGGGTCTCAACGGTCGTTTCCTGAATACTGCATTGGTTCCAGGAACAATATTACAGTCGAATGTACTTTAACCTGGGTTCACTGTTCGTGCGTGGATCAGATTTTTGCTTTCCAGAACAGTATGCGAAGACTTCTCACCAATAGATTCGTGTTCTTCAATGACGTCCATGCGCAAGCAAGCTGGATTTGGTTCTACGTAACTACCGTACTTAATAGGAACGACCCACTTTGGCCCTCCAAAAAGTGATTCCCGTACGATTCTGGGAAGTCTGTTTCTTCACTTGAAACACCTAACGTAAAGTTTTGTACCTTCTAATAGTGCCCCTGCAATTGGAGGGATATTTCATCTGGGGTTTAATCTTGAGGAGCGTCATAGTTAGATAAATAGTGGTTGTTCTCTCAAACACACGACTGGTTTTCCTATCTTATTTAATCTTTTTTAAGTATTTTTACCCGTCGGTCCGTTTTTGTCTGTGGCTCGTTTTCCGTTGTTCTTGGTCTACACTGAATATCCAGTGTGTCCCCATAGAACTAGTCTGCACATAGCGTTCATTTTGTGTTGCAGGCTGTTGTGTTTGATTAGATCAGAAGTCGCATATCTAAGGCTCAAATGGCATTCGGTAACTTACGCCGTCTGTGGCATCGGCATGATCCCAGTCTTTCTTTCTCCAAGAGCAGTCGTATCATACGGTTGTGAAACTTGGTCTATCCGCACAGACGATGTTCACTGAGTGTCCATTTTCCACCATTGGTGTCTCCAGATCATTAGTGGCGTGTGGTAGGAACACCATGTCAACATTGATTAAGTTCGCCTATGTGTTTTAGGAACGAATAGACTATATCCATTCTTGAGTATATTTTCGTTGACTCTTTACATCCTATGGGTGCTAACCCACCGCTTACCACATCGGGCCTTATTTGCGAGTGTTGGGTTAGGCTGGAAACGGCGGCCTAATGGCCAGCGTAGGAGTTGGATGGTTGGCATGGTGAAGCTTACTTAAAGAGGGTGTTGCCGGCTTTCTGGCTGGGATGTGTAGGACGTTGTACATCTTCTGATATAGCGAGGAATAAAAGACGGTGTCAATCGTGTCGGGAATCCATCTACTTGCATGTGTATCATTCGATGGAAGTCCTTAAACATTCGAGAGCAACTCATAGTAGTCAGACTGGTTGTCTACAAGGAAAGATTTAATCATCAACGTCGATTGGCCTCTCACTTCGAGTGGAAATACTTACTGGCTGGATATAAAGAGGTTTGGCAAAAGCAGATCCAACGAACTATCACCGGACCAAACAAACGCATCTTCACTCGAGCAACAATGACTTTCAAAGGGTAAGATGAAGTGGGAACATTCATATCACCTAAGGCAGTATAAACCTACAAGTTTTACCGTCGCGTGTTATCTTGATGCCATCGCTTTTTAGTCCATGTTGTCAGCGTTCGTCGTTTTTATCCGTAGAAACTGTTGGACCAGTCTTCTAGCCAGTAATCACTGATTTTAGCCGATAATTGTTAATTAAGACCACCATTTTCAGTGTACATGTATTTATACGCGACACTTTGCTATGTTCTCCTTGTTCGTACCGAAGCGTCGTGGAGTTAATAACCTATGGTCGGTATGGTTGTGCTGAGGCTGATTCATCAAAACAGCACATCGCTGCAAGAAATCGATCGGTTAACGATGATTTTGTCAAGGGGATAGGTCGGTTCTGGGTACTCTTTGTCGAAGACTGGATAATTTGTGTAAAATCATTTTGCTACGCTACTTGATATTTGAAGCTGCTTTGTTTATTTACTTTTAAATAGCTTCGGCATTAAAAATTAATATTCTTTGTATCGTCGTGTGCGATCAGTTAACTAGTGGAAACGGAGGAGCGTGTAATCAATCCGTGTTTAGCACACTCCAGATGGATACAAACCTCAACATACTTATCAGATTATCTCCCATTTTACACGTAATTTCGCAACAGGAAATCACAAAGTGTCCGTTTTGACACATTAGGTAACTTCATCAATCGCCATCCTACCGGACATTTTTGAGGCTGTTTTCTTCTAAATACCCGAAAGGTGAATGAAAAAGATTGCAGTAGGTTTATTGATCCTTCTGCATGGTCATGCTACGCTGACCTCTTGGCATGGCATTTATCACTCTAATGGTGGTGAAAATCGGTCACATGCTAGGTTGAGAAAGTATGCACGATGGTATTTTGGATTTGTCCCGTTAGAATGCGGTTGCGCGGTCAACTTCGTCTCATCTAAACAGTAGATTGAATCAGATCGTTTCTACTGGGTAAACAATGCACATTTGAACAATTTTGAGAAATGCAGCTTTTTACGCTGGAATAAATGAGGTTGTTCCCACTGTATTTCGTTAGGTAGTTTCAAAGTTCCAGATATGTTGTCAACATCTTCCTAGAAGGCCCATATCCACGGATGAGTAAGACCAAATTTGGTCCACCACCAACATTACCTGTAGGAAACTGGTTAGGGGTCAACTGGCTTGCGTCAAACATAACGGTGGTTTTCTTACGAAACGTACTTTTGCGCGGAGCGTTTCAGTAATGGTCATTCAAATGATCACAGGTAAAATTGAATCAGTTTAAATCAGAGTGAATTCCATGGATATCTCAATGGAAATGTGTGTTATATAGTGGTGAGTGGAAGTTCAGCTTGTCAGTCCAAAAACACAGCAATAATGTTGACATTAAGTAAGGGAAACAACGTTATGCTTTGGTAGGAAACCTAATACATACTCGAATGGATTGACCATGTTGAATTGGCAACCAAACAAAGCGTCCATTAATGGTTATTATTTCATATGTGAATCAGTTTCTAGGATCTTGCTACCTTCATAAAGGTGTCCGACGTTCACAATGTGCTTCATATTGTATGTGCTAAGCTGACCAGCACAATCCTGATCGGAATCTACGTGAAAGCCTATGAAACACGTTTACTCGGAAGGTTTATAAAGATGCTGGGTTACACAGTTCGATGACTTGGTTGAAAACTGTTGTAAGTTGATAATGTTGCAACCTGAAATCAGCTGTGTTCACTGGTCTTCTCAAACGTGTGCTAAAATACAGTGTAGAAGTTCCCAAAACGAAAATTTCTCCTATCGGTGGTTTGTGGTGGAAAAACTCCCCTGGCTATTTTTCTGACCTTCAAAAGTCACATCTGGACATGGTCAACATACGGAGGTTCGATCGCGCAGAAAAACAAGGTATCTAAAAAATCCAGCGTGTTTCAGTGAGTTTACACATTTTACTAGTTTTAACCAGGTGAAACACGCATGTTGTAGTGAGAACTTCGGTCACCGGAGTGCAAGCCGTAGCTTCGCGTCCAGTTGTGTTACACAGGAAACAAAAACGCTCAGAACGACTTTGAGAAGGATTTACTATCCTAAAAGTTCCAGTAAACTACAACAAACCGGAACCCAAAAACATTAAAAGTGATGAGGTAGCCGAGAAATTTGCATACATTGAGCTACTGTTCAAAGTTGACATTGATGATGTTGAGAACAACCTAACTATTCGACTTTTCATTGAAACGGACTTAAAACGCCGTCGAATTATTGGACCATAATCAGACATACGGCCTACTTGTATCCTCAGTCTTTGACTGAGGAAAAGGTTGCTTTGACAAAACAGAAATCATTGCCCTCACGAATGAAAATACATCTATCAAAGTGGGTTTACAAACGGATCTTGCAGCCAGATACTGTAGCTCCAGAAAACTGTAGGCTCCCAGCTTCTAGTCATAAGATGAAGCTCACGTTAGCTTTCATGATCGTAGTATGGTATTATAACCCGCAGGCCTTAATCTTTGAAGGGCTTGCCGCGATAAGCCGGCTCAGATCTGTGCTCTGCATTCAAAATATAAATGTGAACCTTTGGTTGCCGTGGGCCTAAACTATGATGAGTTCCATTCAGGTCACATTGTTTGTTGTTCATATTTCCCTCAATTATTCTAGAAGTAAAAGTTTCTGGGTTATTGATTTTTAGGTACTAACGAGTCAGTGCGAAACAACCTTCGTCTTTGCACTGTTTTGTTCAAAACATCGAATATGCTGATGTATATTGAGATGCTGATATTTTGACTTAAAAGATGGGTGCTGCCGGACTGGAGATGAGCATTAACCTTGATGAAATACCGGATGGCACTATAATTTTTCAGTAGGTGCATATTACTTCATCTGAAAATACCTATTAGGTCATCGATATTTGCTAAGCGACATATATGTTTTGAGGATATTCTTATTTTGTCTTTTTTATGGTTAGATTATGCATAAATAGTGACCTTCTGAACAACCAATTACGCAGCCGTTCGCCTACAGCTGAGAAACAAGGCAAAGATCCACAAACCGAGTATAAAAATCTGCTCGTTTTCCCTCGATTATTATATTAGAAAGACGATCATACAACTATCCAGACGGGTGAGTAAACATTGGCTAAAATGAAATTCATTGAAAAAAAATCGAACTACAGCTCAGCGCTCAGTCCTTCATTGCCTTTTATTGAGCTTTGTTCTCTGGAATGGGTACTTCAAAACAGCGTAGACGTTTCCTGTCAGACACGTAATTCCGAGTTACGTGTTCAAAAGATATTCATCCAGTCAATACACCTACTTTGTCGTCATTGATGGGATCACAAATGACGCATGTGTATTGTAAGCTGACCGCGTTTATACAAACCTAATATGGACAATCGGGTTTATCGGTGGATTCGAACCAGCGGCATTAGCTGCATGATACTATGCGGAACGTGCTCTACCAATTGATCCACGACTCCATGCCTAGAGTTCATAACTCCCTTGTTTGGACTCAGCCTCCTAACCACTCCACAGCAACAAGTGATAGACGCTATTTCCCCACCCCATATCAGTGGTTTGATAAGCCGACATCTAGTCGACTGTCGATTTGACACGATAGCATTCGAACGATTACGCAACGTTTTGGCTGTTCTTGTGTATAAAATCTAGAAGAGCTTCATAACCTAAGCATATATGAATACCATTCGTTTAGTGCTAATTTTTGTTGATTGTCCAATTCGTTGATTACCAGTGAGTCTGACCAAGATCAAATTGACCATTCTACATCAGTAAACGTGGACTTACTTCTCGAGAGATTGTGGATCCGTGGGACCAGCTATGAAAAGTCCTGTTATAGAGCTGCATACGCGGTGGAGAAATGTGTGTGCAAGTTCTTAAATACTGCATCACCGTCATACCTGTGGACGAATCCATAAACCTTAAATTGTCGGACTTGTAATGTGATGTGTGTATCTGCACAAAAAATCGCAACACAAATGAAATTATTATTGATTATTTGGGATACTCATGCCATGACAGTTCATCCCCTGAAGGATTTTGTGATATGGAATCCACATCGCGATGGTTGGGTGATGGAGTCCAACTGTGAAGCTTTCAGTTTCTTCACGTAGCTTCTTTGCTATGCTTCACCACTTAGTAGAAACGAGCAGTATTGATAAACTCTCATTTGTGCATACATAACCATGTTCACTTATTTCGATTCCGTTTCAATTCTCAGTTTTCATTTAAGTCTGTTTTGGTTTTGTCTCTTGCGTTCATTCTCGGCATCTTTCAGGATGTCTCCATCCTTTGTAAATGAGTGAGGCGCTCTTTGAACCACATTTAAAAGTTAGTTGAAGAAAGAATCAAGTTTGATTGTTGAGAATGATAGTAGATTTGGTACCGCGGGTCGATGTGTCAAGTGTTAGCCAGTCCAGCGAACTTGATGCTCACTCTTAGTCAGGCGAACATAGTCAGTGCGTGCAGATTGCACGTAAGGTTGCAGGAAGCTCAACTCGCTGCACACTCATGTTTTCGCTTTGTTCTACGATAAAACGTTTGTAATTTAAATGCAAAACTCGGTAAACAGCCGAGCGTCCAGGATTTGAACACACTGTGCATGTCATCATCAGGGTTAAATCATGGTACAGCAATACTTCGGCTAGGTATATTTGCCTCTTCGAAATTCGCACTCTGTTATGAAGCCTTACTGCTCTACAGGTCACTTCTACGTTTTAAAAGTAACACCAGTGACAGAAAGTTGTCGTTTTGTAAAACAGACTACCACTTTTGCAAACCGGATCGCATGGAACAAGCCAATCAACATTGATCCTAAATGTGAGTGGGTGAGACTTGTAGATTATCGTTGCTGATGTGCAAATGATGGAGTATACCTATCTCGAGAAGAAATAGTTGACTGCACCCCTGTTTTCGCCTTGACTTTACTGGAGAATCGAAAGCCATTGCAGCTGGGACTTGTAAATGCCGTGCTTGTTGTTGTCGGTGATGTTGTTAGATTGAATCCTGATTCATTCCTCTGTTGCTGTTACCTTTTTCAATCAGAAGCGAGCTCACTCTCTTAACATTAATTATTAACTTACTGCAATCAGCTCCCACCGTTCTCCATGGTTTGATGCCGATGCACTTATCAGCGTCAATATCTTTACATACATCTTCTAAACATAAGACAGATTCCGGAGACTGACTAATTCCTCAGAAATCGGTTATCTTCTATCCATTTGGTATGAGCCGATTATCACGAGCTTCTTTGGATAGACAAGGCGTAATTGCTCGATAGACCTGTCTGCTTGGGATTCACTACTGTCATTTAATGTCCATGATTCGTCTGTGATAGCAGAGCTGAAATGTACTTAGGTGGCATTCATGAGGCTTGTATGGTATTCAGACCTGCGTGCCTTACAGAGGTGTGTTATACACGCAAGTTGCTGATTAAATAAAACGCAGTGAACCAGCTTACTCCTCAAGCAAAAGTGCTTAGACAACAGTAGGCAATAAATTTAAAATTCTGTCAAATATATGTGGAGCAACTGACATTCATTTACAATCATCACGTCAACTTTGTAAACAACTGGTATGAGTCATTTTACCACACGCTCTTGGTTGCGTATGAATTACCGATGAAATCGGGGACAGAACATGTTGATAAATAGGATTTACAAACAGTTACAGATACTGATCCTCACTGGAGCTTTAAAGCTTTCTGTTTTAAGTTACTGATGATTGGTTGGAGATTTGGTTAATTTCAAGTTGACCATCATTCACATTTGATCGCAACTGACGTGAGATAACCCAGCGAAAGGGACTAACAAACGGACCAAAACTGGCAAAACAGGGCTGAGCAGACAGACTAGAAATGATATGAAATCGGGCACACCATTGACAACAGTATGCTGTCATCTCGGGTAACTTTTCCACCCAGCAGTTTGAATGATCACGACTTCTTCAACCGGGTGAACTACACCCATCTGTGTTACACAAAGACACACTTTAGTTCTTCGTATTACCTGACTACGTCGTTACTTGATCACTGCACGAATTTG
Source organism: Paragonimus westermani (assembly GCA_008508345.1). Lineage (NCBI taxonomy): Eukaryota > Metazoa > Platyhelminthes > Trematoda > Plagiorchiida > Troglotrematidae > Paragonimus > Paragonimus westermani. Next base: position 296,384 of record QNGE01000231.1, on the reverse strand, counting down.
CACAACCCCTGGTTTCCGCAGCAAATAATACCAGGTTGGGAAAACGCTCAAAGAGCATATGGAGTGAGTGATCCGATCATTACGGATTGTTCAGTCTGATTAGTTGATTAGTCAATGACTTATCTGGGAAGTTTCGAAATACGCACCGGCAAGTAGCCGCACCATCATCCCACTCGGTGTGGGAAAACTTGCAAAAAAAACTACACCGAATTTGTTGAGATTTTCGTCAAGGACAGGCCATGTATCTGAACCATGGGAAGAAACTGAACAAGCTCAAGTCTTATGTGCTTTTCCATTAAACTACAACCAAAAGTCTTCTCGACGCTACAAATAGCTCAGGTTGTCAAAAACAGCACAAGCCCTTGCCATTCTTTCTAATATCTTATAAGCAGTACTACACGTTAACGAGATAGCGCCATCCAAGTATGTGGACCTGTGCCCAGCCTCAAGCAGACTGTCAGAATCAAAAAAACGTGGGTGGAGAAATGTCAGTCTTAAAGTAGCGTCTTGCAGTTTGGAGTTGAGAAGTGCGTTCCGTACAGACCCGCCCGGCCAGTCACCGTGTTTAACACGGCCTGAACGTCTTCACTAGAACGGCTAAGTATTATGGAGTTAACCACTTGGTCTACGCTGGTCAACAAAACCCCAGGAAGGAAATTGACATTAGACTCAGTGTATTGCTTCGGTGCGCCTTCTTGGCAAAATTACTCACAGCGGGAGAGTTCAGGTGTCCTGGCACAAGCTACCATGAAAGATAGACACTCGAGCTCGTTGCCCATAAACCGCACTATGCTTACAAAGCAAATATACAACGATCTCTAAAATTCACGTATTGCCCTGGAAAACTTTCGCAAAATGAACAGTTTCTGAGAACTTTACAAACAACCGAATCGAAAGCAAACTTCACGTCTAAAACAACGCGACCGTCGACTGCCTATACAAGTGTCCATGCCCTAGCATCCATCGCAAGCTGAAAATGTGATCAACACACCCTCGATCACATCGAAATCCTGCCTGTTCCTCATGTATCTGACTTCCCTGGGCTTGGTGAACCGATATTACATAACGCCACTGAGTAACCTGGACGCAACAGACACTAATCTGATGCTTCCGCCGTTGTCACGTAGAATTCAGGCCGCCTCGATCAAAACGGGAATTACTGTCGACAAGCAGCAATCACGAGGTACCTCTTCAGTTTCCCAAACCGTCCGATAGAGTTTGGTCGTTCCTGATATCAACCTATCTCTCCCAAACTGTAAGACAGAAAGAGAAGAGATCTCGTTCAGCAACCTTGTTACAAGTCAATAACTTGAGCTCCAGGGCTACTTCTGGTCCCGACGGAGAGTCGTTTGGAACACAATAACTGACCATTCCACCTCTATCATCTACATGGTCTGGTTGAAGCCAGCCGAACTGTTTCACAAAATGTTCGGCTCACGTAACAATTCAGTGTGACGGGCTGGTGACAAAACAAATAATTCAAAATATAAGCTCACCCACAATGACTCAATGGGCATAGCAGCTACGACTAATGGTAAAAAGGTTTCGGTTACTCACGACGTTTGCGCAAAGTTAAAGCCAAATAGCACTTGATTTCCGGTCGGTTGTCATTATATTCAAGGTCTGGTGAAATTGGGCGGTGCCTTTTCTTATAGTTTATCGGTAAAACCCAAACGTATTTTCTTAGACTCTGCTGAACTCTCTTGGAACGTGCCTCTACATAACAAGCTTTCTTGAATGTTATGATTTGGTCCAAATTTCGCTTCAAATTTTCTCAGCCAGCTCGATCCAGGCAATCTCTTTACCTAGGTTGCCTGACAAGCGCCCTTCGTTCGAGTGTCAGTTAACGAAGGTGAGAAAAGTTAGAGAATATTATCGCCTCCGGAACCAAAGTTTTACCATAGACGCGCTTGTGAATTCCAATTTCGCATTTCACTTTGCCGTACTTATATATTTACAATAGTACGATTTCGTCTTCGATTTTAATGTGACCCGTCCGTTTGCATTATCCGTTCCTGCTCGCAACTGTTGAATGGATCAACATTGATTTGATTTCCATAAAATCTACATCGGCCGTGAACATTTCAACTGTATCCGACCTCATTACTTATATTCTGTTTCCTACCACGGCGTACCATATTTGTTTATCTGAATAACAGTAAAGCGCTACCCATATTACCGCCGGAATTAACTGGACGATTTATCACATTTCTGCTGTGCTGTTACAGGTGTTTGAAAACGATCGATTTGAGTTGCTTATTATTGTATTTGTATAACCACGTACGATACCAGTATTTATATTTAAGTATAATCTTCTGCTCCCTGTGCATTTTAATATATATATATATACATATCCAGCCCAGAACGTGCTTAAAACTAGGGCACTAGAACGCATAATCCGACTGTTTTGTTTATTTAACAAACTACACTGCATCAGTTTGCCTCTGACCTTCAGTACCGAAATTCTGCTGTTCGACTTGCGGTTTTTCCGTTCAGTGTTAAATTTTCAGAACATTGATTGCTATGAAGTAATCTCAGAAAATTTTCTTCTATGTGACCAGGAGGTATGAGAAGATTTTGCTCACACATCAGGCAAAAACAGTTTGGATGAGCGTGTGAAATGTTTCGTGAATAATTAATATTCATGGGTGATCACCAAGTTCCCGTGATTTGTCAATGTAACCCACATGAACAGATCGGTCCACAGCTTATTCTCATGTAAGGGGACACGCATGAACAGAAAAACGTGGATTTAACAGATGAATTTTATATTGCGTTAACTCTGTTCATTTGGACAGAAAACGGATCGATGAGTTCGCCTGGTGGTTCAGCTGACAAACACCGTAGGTCCACTAATTAACAGATCACATGCAAGCGTGTTTGGTGAGGCGCCTGTCATTATCACAGAGTTATACTGACAGGCGTTCTAATTCATTTAGGTATGCCATGAAGACACAATATCCTTCAGAAAAGAATAAACTAAATTTTGTTGTTTTCAAAATGTTGCTCGACGACGTTGAAGTCGCAATATTGAATCCTGACTACAATTTATCCAAGATAATTAACAGTGCATTTTTGGGGGTTTCAACGAGGCATTATGTGCTTGTATGCTGGCCTTTGTTGTGCCATTCGGTACCGTCACATGTGGAACCACAAAAACTACTAGTGCCATGGCTTTCTGAAAATAAATATTCCCCCTGCTGTTCAAGTGTTTAACGGAATTGGTCAAGCAGCACTCACTTTCCACACTCTTCAAGTCCATCGGAATTGTGAAACGACAAATTTCTGGTTCGGGGGCCGTGTTATGGAAAGTAAAGTATGCCTCATCTGGTGGTTTGACCTGCGGTGTGAAATTTCAAAAACAGAATCTAAAATATCAGTGGGCCGATTGGTACATGTCTACTTTCCCTAACTGCCACGGAACCTTCCAAATGAAATGACAGGTTTTAAACAAACATGCACGTTAATTTCCACGCTGACGTCATCATGGACAGTACTATCTTACTGGCTGATAGAGATACTCATCCCATGTATGGTGCGTGTAAGTTTCGGTTTAGAAACAAAACATGACTAGATTCACTAGAAAAACCCCTGCATAAATTTGAACATTTCATTAATCGGTTTCCTCACAACCCAACAAACAAATGAACAGCGCGGAAAAGTGAGATTGCATCTACAACACAACTCTAAGACCTTCATTCTGTCGTTGCCTCACTCCCCCTTAAATAACAGGCAACTGAGGCAACCAATGGCGTGCATCATAAATGTGGACTTGATTAACCGACATTGACTGGCTTTAAAGATGCACGCCATCTGTTGGGGTTCAATCAGTGTCAGATGTCTTGATCCCTTCTACCCAGGCAACTAGTTACTCATCTGTTGTTTGAAGCCATCGAAGTCCGTAAGCCCTATCATCATGTCAAGGTCTGTAGTGTTTAAAACGAGGAACGTAAAAAAACCAAGCAAAACAGAGCACGCATCTGCGCACACATTTACACTCCCACACCCTACATTAGTTTGATTGTTCAAACCAAGTAATTTGGTTGTTTCATTCCTCGTGTTGAGTACGGTGGACTGTGCCACGCAGTTAAATCACCTAAGGCAATTATGTGCTACCCCACGTGGATTGAATAAGAGATCGCTTTTACTCACACTTATACTCGTTTCTCAAACCTGTCTAACTGATCGTTTATTATCTGCTCACTGTTTTTCTGTTCTAGGACTTTTTGATTCACCCGAATTTGCTCAGAAGTTGGATATGTTTAGTGTTACATAGAATACATTTGACAGAAACACAGCCAACGTTTTACATCATAAACATCGAGAACATGGTCCATCTACCTTGCTTAGGGCAAAAGAAACGTGGTTTTCTACCGAGTGGTTGTTCTCTTTGTGAGTTTATTAATACGGCGTTCAGCGCACTTTGCATACACCTTATTTTCCCCAACATTAGCACTGTTTGTTATAAGCGTCGTGGATTCATGTTGTTTGGATTCTTCATCTCCTGTAAGATTTTTGTGTGGCAGTTTCTTCGGACTTCGCAATCACCTGCTATCTTCACACCTTGAATTCTGCACACGATCAACCCAATTACTATAAGGCGATCAGATGTGGGACTAATATCTCCATAGCTTTGCGTGTTACGATCCGATCTTTTGTACATAAGTGGAATAAGTTGTGACTTTTAGTTAAATCAATGAATATTATAAGATAACGTAAAGAATGAAAGGCGCCTGTTCAGCAAATTTAAAAGCACCAACATCCGTTGTCATTGTTTGCAGTAGCGACTAGTGACAATCGTTTTATAATGCTCTAAGATGAACGGTCGACTTCGCCTTTGTTTGCACTCATTCCGTGTTGATGGAAAATCGAACTACAACTTCTTAATGATACTAGCCAGAGCTATCCATTCGGTCACCAGTTCTATGAACGCGACTTTTGCAACCGGTTCCCACTCAGATCAACGTTTTTTTTGTTCGTTCACTCCATTAATCGAACCTTCGATATCTGTTTCTCTCCAAGTCATTCCACGTTTGCTGCATAACGTTTAGCTAATCCTTCTTTTAGTGAATTCGAGCGTTACATTATACACGTCTGAGTACTAGTCCTCACAGATTCTTAATTGAGTCAAACCTGGGGCTCAGAGATGGCTATGTCAATGCAAAAATTTTGCCACATATTGACCATAGTTTCTCCTTTACAACTGCGTGTGCTGTGTAAGACGTTTTGAAACAGCGCAAGTTCACCAATCTTTTGGCTCACAGATGATGGCTGTCAAATGACAGCCGTGTCTATCTATGTCCATCTACTCCACATTCCTTGCAAAAACATTTTTTCAACACATGCTTGCAGTGGGTTTGAAGACTGTTTAAACAATTGAAATCTCCATATTTAACACACTGATATCAGCAATGCTTCAACAGAGCTTTTAGGTCAACTTATTTTCAAATTTTGAGCTTTTTTACATTCCACCTTAGGTGTAATCTTGTCAGATGGGCGAAAGGGCAGCAGTCAGATGAAAGAAAGTTGCACTCTTGGGATTGTACGTCGCACTAGTGATATCGAAAGAGTGCTTAGGTAGTGCGGCACGACCCTATGAGCATAGTAGGGCTATTACCGTCTTTCACGTACGGAAGGAAGAGGGTAGGAATTTCTCTCTCAAAAAAGAACACTCCCATCGCTCAACGGTTGACCGTGACTGCCGGCAAGTACGGTCGGAAAACATCCGATATCATGATAGCTTTGAATACGTGCACTGCACACGGCAGTGCTCAGAATTAAACATTAATGTCTTATCTACAACACTCTTGAGGCATATAAGCTTCTCATTTTCAAGTGAGTCAGACCATTTCTTAGTTGGTTCTGGGTCAGGTTCCCTGAGAAAACCCTATATTCTTCTGCCTTGCAGGTCAGAAACATGAAGTGGGGATCTTGAAGTGAACTTCCTTCCACGACATAAACTATTGGGATATATCCGAAGTCGTTTTCTCCCAACAATAACATTGACTACGATTTCTCTCTTTCTGTCTTACTTTCCATGCTTTCTAAATTCTCTTTGTCCTTAGGTGATTAATGTTTCATGAGGCCAAGACAACTAGTAAGTTTCGGCGCCTTCACCGTCCACACTGCCTGACAAGTCTGTCAGCAAGCTGCTGTGGCAATCACTGTCTCAAATCTTGAGCTTGATGTGTGCTGCGTGTTGGAGACGCGAGTCTACGATTCTAGCGCTATTATCCACTTGAACTCATCACTCCCTATTAGGGTCTGTGGCGACGCCGAAGCTGAATCTCGTGATCAAGCTGGGGTGGAAATCGCACTGAGTTCGAGAGCAGAGTAATGTTTGCTTGGTTGGATCCCAGTAATCAGTCGCTTGTACGCTATCAGACTGAATTCAGCGGTTAAATCCTGTCGCCACGGATCAGAAAAGCGCTGTATATTTATTACGTCGGTGTACGTCCCACTGGACAGCTGTTCGTGTGCTACTGAAGATGCGCTCTACGACGTCCTCGCGGACCTTCTGAACTTCAACTTCGTTGACCTTTTCCAGAGGTGAAGCGACCTAGAGTTACTTTTGTTGTCCTGGCACAACGTACTAACGTCGGTGAAATGTTGCTGCAATCGTATTCATCCCATGGTTTCTGAAATTTGAACGCCAATTCCGTGTGTTCTCAGCCTTGGACGCAACTAGATCGTATAGCGTTCAGTTGCATGTAACATTACTCTGTTGTAGGCTGTCGTGTTTTTGGAGCAACTACTGTAGTGAGGTCGAGCGGTCGCACTATACTACTCACATCACTACTATTCAGTAGTGAAGCAAGAGCATGGATTTTGACATCGAAGTAACCGTGGGGAAGATAGGGGAAGGAACATTAGAGTGCAGTATTGCATGAATTGTCTCTTGTTACACAAAGGAACTGAGCATTGGCGTCCGTGGCAACCGTGACTTTCCGAGACCAGTGTCGTACGCAGATGAGTGTTGGTGTTTGTGATCCTGTATAACCCATAACCCATGGATTGGTTTCCCTAGTAAATAACTCTTGTGCCGTACATGTTATTGGTTCACAACAATTGTTGCCGTGACCAAGCTTGGTGGAGGAAGATCTCGTGGCCGCAGCCGTTTGAGCATGGAGATGCCCGGATTTTCCTGGAGGACTTTTGGGACGTGACGGAGGCGATTGGATTCAGGGCCGACCGGGCGAAGCTGGCAGTCCCGTGGATGCTGCTCGAAGGCAGGGCGAAGGTGGTGCTGGATGAAGCGCTATGGGGTCCTGCGAAGCTGCAGTGGGCTGCCTCGAAGGAGGCGTTGATCGCTGGGTTTGACAGCCCCGCGGACCGCTAGGAGGCGACGCTCTGGTTTATGCTGTGTCACTGTGGACAGCGTTGTCAAGAGCTCTGCCACATCTGAAGGAGGACTCAGAACAACGCCTGCTGAAGAAACAGTTCTTGGACGAAATGCCACCAACAGTCCGGGATCAGCTCAGGGTTGCTCTCGTCGCACATCCGATGACGCTGGAACAGTTGGCTAATGCAGCTCGACAATTTCTGACAGAAAACTCCCCGACAGTCAACAAGTTGGAGACAAGCAAACCAAGTGAACTGAATGACCTTCGAAACGCAGTAGAAAGGTTGGGTCAGGAGGTGGCGGCTTGGAAGGTAAGGAAGGAGGAGAATCGTGGCGAGCTCTGCTACAGATGGGGAAGACGTGGATTCTGGTGAAGAGTTTGCCCACTCGGCAATAAAATGTCCTGCCCAAATAAACGTTTCTGAGATTGTTTTTTTGTCTGGGAAGGGAGATCCGGTAATATGTGCAGTTGATAAGATAACAGTTCAGGCTGGGTTAGAAATCAGTGGTAGTTCGGAGTACTGTTTGTCTGACACTGGAGCCGCAAGTTCATTGGTTAGCTTGAGGCTAAGAGGGATTGTTCAGCCGTGTGCGATGGTTGTTCGAACAGTCGCTGGGTTCACCCTCAAAATTGATGGTCTGGCAGAATATGGTATTCGATCGATGGCTACGTAGCCAAACAACCTTTCGTCATTTCCCCCGATGCAAGTCAGGCCACATTAGGAGCGGATTTTCTTGATCGAGCTGAAGCCATGATTGATTTGAAGCATGATAAACTCGTAACGAAGTATGGGGTGGTTCCAATAGTGAGGAAGCTCAAACCTCAGTCTGGACAAATTGAAGCGAACGCACCCAGAACAATAATAACTTGTGATCATACGTTGCTGAATGAAGTGGAAAGCCAATTCAATGAATTGTTCACTACGGATCAGGAACCGTGGCGTGCTTAGAAAGGTGTCTCGTTAAATCAGTGACTTTCATTATATCTATATGATGTGTGTATGTGTGTACCAATAATGTCAGTCCGCTTTGTCATGGGATGTATTTGCTAACGTTTCAGTCTTCTCAGTCTTTTTTGTTCAAACAGAGTGCGCTCTATTCAAACCCACTCAATGAATCCAATCATTTGCAGCGGTTTAGATTGTTTCCAGTTTTGGTCACTTTGATCTGGGGTCGGAAAGCAAATTCTGTTTCTTGGCATATGTACTGTGAGGGCTTGAAAATCACCTAATTAAAAACACATGGAAAAAGTGTACAGACTTTGACGAGCACATTCATTTCTCTCTGTGAAATCCACAAGTTTTATCTAGTCAAATTGTGACATGGGAAAGACAACGCAAGCCAGTTTAAGAAAGTAATGTATTTGAGAAATTAAGTGTCCCTGCTATCAACCGTGAATAAGTGGATTAAGGGAGGGATAGACACAATCTACTCTCGAAGTTCATTGTTCATATCAGACGGAAAGCTTGCCGGACATTTCATCCATCGAGGACTGATTTAGCCTCTTTTTCCTCGGTTTCGAAAAGCGCGATTCATAAAGTACTTACTTCAACACACACGTCATTTATGTAACCGGCGAATTTGTCGTTCAATTCGACCATACCAAAGTCTCTTGCAGAATATTTGACCTGAAGGGATCGAGGTGCGCCATTCACCTATAGAAAAGCTCGATAGCGAGTGAGCTCGTGTGATTAGTCGTGTTTAGGAGTAAAAATGTGTTGCACCTCCGATAGATATTTCATGGCTGATCTCGATATTGTTGAATACACTAGTAATTACTGGCAAGTAATACCGCTAACAGCCTACATCCACATTCTGTGCATTGTACCTGGGTTATTTTGGCTGAGACCCTTCTCCATTGGGAGAGAATTTATCTCCAAACACGACAGGGAAGTCGTTAAAAAGTGAGAAACTACACATTAAACGATAACTTTTGCGTTAAACATGTTGTATGTGTACATCATCATTGTTCCTAGGCTCTGTTCACCAAGGCAACTAGAAAACAAATGGATTCTTGTGAGGTTACCACTTTATTTAGTTTGGCAGTATTTCTAGTGGTGAAGTGAACAGCAGCCATGACAGCTGGTTTGTGAAAAGTCCACCTGGAGTACACCACTCTTGTGTTAACCAGATATGAAGAGATACGTATCAAAATCCGTTCACAGTTCTACAGCTCTGTGAGAGTGAGAGTTAAAAGATAACCACATGTACTGTTCATGTAACTCCCATTTCGATGAGCGAATGTGAACCTCTGTAGAAAGTAGAAGGTCTGCAGCATTTTCTTCCACATAAAACTCTCACAGAAGGTCTGAAAGTGACTGCTACTCGGCACGTAATATCTTCAAAAAGAGTGATCCTACTTTGTCTAAAATTGTTCACTACATTACACACGTCTTTGTCTGTCTCTCCTTTACATTATTTCAAAATGTGTAATCAATGTTAATAATACTCCCAATCGACTCTTAGTTAGATATCTTTATGTGTATGTAGTAAAGTGGCTACTCGTGAAGGGCGGCTGTTCGTGAGCAACAGTTACTATTGATGCAGTGTCAAATTTTTTGATGACCGATAACGCTCAAAATCGTTAGCGTAATCAACGCCCATTTGTCTTATTAGAACTGCAACAAAACAGCATGACAAACAGAGGTGAGGTGATCGTTAGAATGTGACAACTGGGCCATTGGACAATGTATGCCTTCTCGTTCTACTCTTTCGTTGCCTTGCTGACCTAAACAGTTCTGGCAATATACAAAGTTGGTTCACACTTTTTGTGGTAGCCTCGGATCAAAATGGTGCATTTCTTACATTCACAGAGAACTTAACTTTGAGTTTCTTTGACTGTACTACCTTAGAAACGGTTTAGAAAATTTTTTAGAACTTTTCCGGATTTTCAAATGTCAGTACGACACTTGTATGGGAAGTGCTTTCTGGTTGTTTGTTTACTGGAGGCTAGACTAATTAAATGCACTTATTAACCGTCGCTGCAGGAATAAATTAATTCACAGTACGCACCAGTAGAATGAATTGAACTAGATTGTTTTACTTAGATTTAGATAACACTCAACTGTGAAATTTAAGGTCTTCGACTGGATTCAAACCAAAGACAGAAACAGCGTGCTTAAAAGTGGCAAGCGCTCTACCAGCTGAGCTACGGAGCCATACCAGGAGTTCGGAAATTCCATATTTGGACTTGGTCACCCACCTGTCCCACGGTCTCACATGGAACACACCAAATGATCGAAGGGATCGACTATTCCGGCAGGATTTCCGGAACAGTTCACATCAGAATCCACCAAAGTCAATGTTGTTGTTGTTCTGGTTATCGCAGCACTTCTTGACAAATTGGCTGTCAACTTTTTCACTCTCATAGTTAGCTTGAATTTGTTGCATTTTAGCATCGTCTTATTGATCATACTACACAATCAAAATGAGGATCACGTAAGAAGAGCTCGAAAGCGGGAGTTACTCTTTTTTGTCTGGACCAAGTCAGCCAACCTGAGCTAGGTATTTTGGCCACGTTTTATCCATATGTGTTCCTATGCGCCCTTTTACACAATAATCGTTCCGTGGGGCTTAATTTCACCTTCACACTTGAATAGCTTACCCGTGACCGTGTGATTTGAGGAAGAAAACAGCTGTTCACTAAGTTGATTTACAGGAGTGCACATTCGTTTCGGTCGGTCTGGTTTGGCTCGTGAAAAACAACTAACTTCTATCTGATTTCATTTTTTTACGCACAAAATGTAGGTACTTCTCTGTTTATTCGAAAACAGTTTTTATCACTTAACAGTAGGTTATAACGTTGCTCCTATAATATTTCCTTAACACTTCTGTGAAATATCAGCCGGTTTTCTTGTGAAAGTGGCGTAAATGGCTTCAAACAAGACAGAGGTTTTTGAAATATTACATTGGTAACTTTCTTATGTGATTCCAAATGGGAAATGTCATCGTTAAACTACTCGATGAAAGTGACTTCCCACAATGCGCAGACCCCCCAGAGGGTAGCCATTTTTTGTCTGGGCTACTTTATGAAGCTCAACGTTGTCCGCAGATAATTAAACCGCTTTGGAAACGTGGTCGTCTAACAAGGATCTGGTTTGCAACAGCATCTCTGTTGTGAGAAATTTATCTACAAACCTAGTATTGAAACCTACATCTTTTATTGTATGGCGCCAGTGTTCGACTGATCGGGAACTGTCAGTTTTAATGCGAACCGAAAAAATTAAGACAACGTGCATTAGTTAAAGACCAACCTCTTGAAACACAATGTAGCGTATAGAGATAGGAATATTCCATTTTAGTGTATTACGTCAGTAAAGGATAACGTTCTACGCAAGCTGTCTGAAACCAGAAGAACGTTTCGTCGTTTTCTGTTATATATTTAAATCCAGAACGGACACTTATGTAACTTGACCAAAAAACTTGAAAGGCCACGTACGTATGCTGGAAAAAATGCAAGACTGTCTAGAAAAGTATGATGGTAACTTAAAGTGTTGATTCAGTTCCGTTACATAAGTATGAAAAAGAAAGGGGCATTGACCAATAAAGAAAACCAGAACGAAAACAGGAAAAAGAATGCACAATAAAACCCAAGACGGAAAGAGACGGGTTTGAATATCGGTCCTACATTGTACTTGCATTTCGAATTTCTGCTTTGGTTACTTGAGATGTCGTTAGGCTTTGATAAGTTGTGTTTAATGCCAGTCTGATAAGACCACCACCACAGGCCATTGGTTATGGTCATATCCTTTATTGTTCCTAACCGATGGCAAGCTTTACTGAATATAAGTCGGGGTTTTGTTCGCTTACGAAACTGAAACGTTTTCAAGCTCAAGTTAGAATGTATCTATGGTTTGTGCTGAATGAAAGAGGGATCAGAAACTTGTCATCGAGAAACACTTTTGAATTTTGGTTGTGTTGAAAACTGTGCTGTAAATATGACCAGTTTTACGTTTCCTGTTTTTCGGTCAGCGTGCGTTCAGAAGATCGACTGATATAATCGTTGGTTAGGTCAAATGATTGTAGTAGAAACCTGGCCAGTCGTATCTTAAACGGCTTCAAAGACTGGGTTTGCATTATATAGAGCTCCTCAAGAGGACTGTAAGAATCTACTGACTCTGGAAAGAATTTCTGAGAAGAAATTTGAGACTACTGCAAGTGTTGTGAACCGAAAAGGAGGATGGCACACAAGTTGTTTTTCGAGAAACCAATACACAACTTATGCGTCTCAACGGGACTACGAACAGAAACACTCATTTGCACACCACACTCGTCTGAGGATGCTCCATTCGCTTTAGACACCATGTCTTAGTTCCGTCATGTGGCGAAAGTCATTCTATGTCATTCTGCCTTCCAATGATTCTTCCCATATCTTTCCCGTATTTATCCTGCGATCATTTCGATCTAAGCGGCTACTGAATAGTGATGTGAGTAGTATGGTGCGACCGTATATCCTCACTGCACAAGTTTTACAAATAATATGGTGACAGAACACCGGTCAGAAGACTCCAACCGCAGATCGCCACCACGCCGCCCTTGTAATTCCAGGGAGTACAAACATGTCCAACGTTGAACCTATTCATCACGAGGTCTTGTTTGTTGATACGACGAACTCCGATTTGTTTGGTTTTGAAACGCACAGTTTGTGTTACTTCTTTGTAATGCGCCAATTGATGTCGGTGCACAGACCACTTATTTGAGAGTTGTATGTTTTTGGTGTTCAATAATTTACAATACACAGAATCAGTTCGATCTGTGCAAACTTTCATAATTCCGTATTGGTTCGTCCGAATCCATCGTTTTACAGCTGTCCCAATGTAATTTTTATAGTCGCGGACCATTACGGATTGTGTACCACCTGTTTGCATGGGGCACACTCAAGCTACGATAACATTGCCGGTCTGTGTGCACCAGGGGGATAACTTGACGTCAATGGTTTTATCTACTCCGAGTGGGCTAACAAGCCCAACAGCGTTCACTCTGTTGAAGGACCAGAGTTCACTTATGTAGTGCTAGTTTTCCAGATACATTTCTTGAAATCTGTCACGCAGTTAAAGGAAATTTTTGTCGTTGTTAAATTCATGAGATTACATTTCCACTTTGTGTAATGCATACAGCATGTAACTCAACGGTTTACTTTGTGATCTATATTTAAAACAGTCACAACTACTAATGAAGTTGAACAGTTGGGGCGTCATGTTTAGCATGTTATTGACAACACTCCTGAGGAAGGCCACCCATGGTGGTTGAAATGTAGGGTATTACAACTTGCTCGTAACGTTGTGTTATTCCCAATCTGTTTATCAATTATCAGTCACAGCTGCTGTTAATGTTGTTCATATACCCTACCTTTGTAACATTGCAGTGAAGCTTTGAACGCCCTCATCAAAAGTATTTAATTACCCGCATAGATTCTGGCCTATGTTCGGTGACTTCAAGAATAAACGAGCTGATCGATCTGTATCGTGAAGGTAACCTGTTGATCAATGTTTTGTTTTTTGCTAATTCGTAAGAGCCAACTCGGTTAACACGGCTGAATTATGAAAGCGTGGCCAGACATCCAACCTCAGCCATCGCAAGGACAAACACAACCGTTTTCTGATGGTATAAGCGCGATCACTAGTAGATTTTAATTATCTCTAGTTATCGGCGTTATCGCGGTCTCCCATCAAACGAATGTTGTTAAGGTCTGATTCTTGGGAGTTTGACCACTCAATCTTTGAAATAAATTTCAACAACTGTCCGATGATCGTTCGAAATTCGTTCACAATTTATTTAACTTACAATTTATGTGCAGTAAATGTGCCCCTGTATTCTCCTTTCCAATAGGCAGAATAAAGTAGCATATACACTCATCGTTTAATTTAGTTTATGAACCATTAGCGGTCTCGGTCATTTTATTTTCCGGAACCGTGAATTTCGCTCCTTTTGTTTCCAGACGAAACCGTCAAACGCTGTTTTAATCCCTCACGATTCAGCATAATGTTTGCAACAGTTACACATTACTCGTTTAAGCATGCTTGTTGTTTTCCTTAAAGAATAATCCTTATGTACACGAAAAATATTTTTAATTTGTTCAATGAGTAATTTGCTGAGCCCCGTGTTAGATTACATTTCTGCACTGATCGAAGACGAACAACCTGAACAAAGTGACTGCTACTCGCTTCTTCAAATTTGTTTCGGCGACGCTTTAGTGCTCGTTGTTTATGTCTACTTGAATTCCGGTTTCAAATCTTTGTACTGGCAGTGAGATCAATATGATCCACTGGGTAGAAAAATCAGTCGAAAACAACCGAGAACTGGCTAGTCAGTGAGTCTTGCTAGTCGAATGGGCATGATTTTTGAAAAATTAAAATGAAACGGTTTATTGTCTTTGATAATGAAGACTGGCATTTTTTGAAACAAGCGAGAGAACTGAAAAGAATGAGATTTCTACTTAGCGACTATGTTCCGCAGTCTCAGTTTCAGCGTTTTTAGTGACACCATAAGTTCATCGGCGAATAATCTGTTTTCAGTTATTCATCATATGGCTAACTACACAATATTTTATATTATCATGATCACCAAACGAATAAAATCCGAGGCAATTTTAAACAGTTCTGAAGTGCAAGGCAGTCAGGTAAACAAATTGACTTACAGAGGTTTCATTTGTGTTATGAGTGGTCACATGACTAGGCAACCGAAAACAGTGTTCGCGAAACCACTGTTTATTTCTATCAATCGCATTAAATTTTAGGGTATTTGCAGCGTGTTCCAAAGCGGATTTGCGAAAAATAGAGAAGCTACCCTCAAAACTCTGTCAACAGTTAAAAAGCTTCCTGATGCATTTTTATGGCCTTATCGTGTCCTCTTACCATGTTTGCTGGCCTCAAACAATCGTGTAGATGACTAGTAAGGCAACAATTCCGGTGCGATGCAATTTTCAAACCAACCGACTTCTTAAAATAACTTTTGCGACCGTTATTTTCCCATGGATCCCGGATTTTTACCTTCTAGATATCCTTTGAACTGTTTGTTTTAATGCGAGTTTGTTTAAGTAAATATTCTTCTGAGAGTGAATCACAAGTGACGCAGAGTTTAGTAGCCCATGGATTAAAAAACATCCACAGCGAATACGGAGAATTTGAAACTTCACTAGCTCTGCTATAAAAGAGAAGAACGGATTCTTGGAAAGCAAAATGCTTGATTAGTCAACTGGATGTCACATGTGAGACATATGAGCCATCCGACTGTTAACACTGAAAACGGATCGGAGTGGTGCGTTATTGTTATACGGGGCGTGTTGGACAGAATAATCTGTAGGCTGTTTCTATTCTGTTAGTCGTTGTTAGAAGACTTCCAGAACAATTGAGTGTACGCCCTTCCAATAGATGAATATGCTCACAATTTTGTATGATCTTTAAAGGTCATGGTTAGTGATCATCAGTTGCACATATCCGGCTGAGCAACCTGTAAATAATATTTTTTGCAAGATCTCATATCACTCCTTGAGCTTTCAAGAGATGCTGTAGTGTGCGTTGTACCAAGCCCTATTCGGATATTTCACTAGTGTTGTTATTCGACTCCGGAATGAATGGACCATCACATGCTCATTCCTAGCCTTGTTTATATCATCGTCATGGAACATAACGTCTAGACATGCTGAGCCAATTTAATCTTTAGCAAAGCACGGTCCTATCCTCACAGACGGCAAGCTTGATTACTGTATTAGCTCAACTAACCAGTTTCTCAGCAGTAACAGTTCTGTATGGATTTGACTGCCAGTTCACTTGGTGAAGCACACCAGATACTCCGTGTTAAACCAAGCGAAGATTTGGTTTCAGTGGGTTGAAACTGTCATATTTTAATGGTCTGCCACAGTCACAAATTGCGACGAATGGAACCTTAAGGGGTTAATTAACTATACAATTTGGTGAGGTAGATCGTTCAGGAAACATTTTAAACTGGCAGAGAATGGTGTTGAATAATGTTGTAATACCGTTGGTGTAATACGTAGAGTGTGCGCTGGAGAAAGAGAGGGTTACCTTCGAAAAAAATAACCGATAGTTAAGGCGGTTAGTTACAGATCACTTTCATCGGTAGACCTCGCGTTTTTCAAATTGCATTGAGGAAGACACCACGCTGTTGTCTGTGCGAGCTGGTTAGAGAAAACCACAAATTCCTTGTCCAGAGTTTAGGAACTCGACTACAACTGTATCAGTAGTCTGAAAGTTGAGGTTGTATTCGAATTGAAATGAATCTAATGCTTAACAAGCCATAACAAATTTTCCTAGCCTTGATTGCGTCTGATTAATCATGAAACAACATGTGTGTTTCACACTGTGGAATGTAGAGCGTTTACATATTAAATTACTACTTTGAGACACACGTTGACGACTCAAACGGAAAAGTATATTTGACAACCGAAGTTGTGGTGAGTAACCAAAGAATGAAGAAACGTTCGTCGAGACTGTTTACCTTGTTAACATCTGCGAGAGTTTAACAGACGGTGGTGCATTGAAACAAATCGTTCCGTTGATGAATTTGAATACAACCCTGAGAAGACGCAAATCATGTGATGTTATCGGAAGTAACATTTCGCACATTCTGGTCGTCCACGGACGCGCTAATACTTTTAAACATCGAGACAAGTTTCTATAAAGCGTAAATCAAGGTTCAAGTGATTATGCAGACGAGCACGAAAGTCAGAGTTAAAAAGTATGGAACTGCTGACAACCAGACTAGTTATAACGTCAGCCCTAGTTGTTGCATTAAGCCGGGTTATATGTTAATTGAGGTTGGACAGATACAGCAATCTCATGAGAGAAAATGCAGACAACTGAAGCTTAAGCGAAAGAATGAAGGGCTGATCTGGACCAGACAATCAGGAAACCAATAAACTGAGGTATTGAGTCTGTTTGGAAGATGTTTGATGTGAAACGGATTGGTTGAACGGATGCAGGAGGTGGATAGCCAGACCAGGTGAATCGAGGTCGTAGGGCATAACAGTTTACCGGTTGTACAATAGACGACATTGTTGCAACCCAGTGGTTGCCATCACCGCAATCATTCAGTAGTATACTTATACAAAGGTTATTGGCTGCGCAGTAAACTGGGATTGTCGTACTTTACTCGAATGTTATGTATACCGAGTTCTTCATTAAACATGACCGGTGGGACAAAAGAAGTTATCTTCTGAGAGTTGTGTACATAATTATTAGTGCTGACTCTGCAATTTTTGTTCCAGCCACACATGAAATAATTATTTCTGTGAAAATCTTCATAATTTCAAGAGAAAAATGAGTGGTTGGTTAAAAATTGAATAAAGACAGTGCGCTGTCTGTAGTACCTGTTTTTCTTTCCTGGCAGGTCCCAACTTACTTGGCAACAATGAACTGGAATCGAACCAAAGCATTGATCATAAAACAAACATCTGAGCTGAATTTGAAGCTTACCTCAACGAGCGCTAGTCTGGATCATTCTCTGGCTGTCCGCTTACCCGAAGAGTACAAATGGAGTTGCAATCGACCATTTTGGTTCGCTAGTTTGAAAGCCGTTGAAAGCCATTGGAAAGTGGCAACCTAGGGTAAGCTATGCTGACATTCTGACCAGCCTGCTGGTTGTGAACTCGTTTTGGCGCAAGTATTTCGTGGCACTTTGTTCAAAACAACACATCACAACGACTGATTTTGTACTTTTCCGAAAGTGTTCGACTGAAACTTTCGGACCGAGATTTGAACTGACGACCTTAGTGTTAAGAGCCGAATTCTTAACAATTAAACAACCGGTCTTATGGACATAGTAGACGATGGTCTAAAGAAAATGTTCCTGTGATCTGGATGAAGGTACCGCGACTCAGATCGTTGATCAAAACAGGTCAACTCAAAAGTATTGCATTCGTATGATTGTTAACCTACACCAGGGAACACATGAACAGCCCAAGTGGTGATCCTTAGATCAGCTTCCTTGTGGATGAGGACACTGACCTACAACGAGGATATCATCGGTGAGTTTGTTTCCGTCCAGTCCATCGTGTGTTCATCATAACTGTCATGCTTCTTGGAAGCTGTCGGCGCAATATGTGAACTTTACTCCTTTCAATTCAGTTTTTGATACTACCATTGTAGTTAAGACAGGTTAGAATCGTCATGATATTAAAATCACTTTATGGTGCTGTGGTCACCCCACCATAACGTATCACATTCCCGCGCAAGTCTTTGCGCGCTTCTCCTCAGATTCTGCCTTACCCTGTAAATGACTCTCTAGGCGGACTTCGCATGTAGCCTTCCGGGGGAATTTTATTTCTCGATACTGTTAGTGGTAAACTTATCTACCAGCTACTCAGTAGATCTATGAGTTAAGTCAGTGTAAAAACTGAAGCCAGACCACTTAGTTGCGATCGCCTTATAGAAGAGATCAGTTCCCCCATGTAGCTTGTATGAGGTCATCCGAATGAGTAATGCACCAGTGGACATTATAGACCCAGCGGCACTTTCAAGATATGGTGAGTTTTCGAGCAAGTTTTTTAAGGCTCATATTGTGAACAAATCGCTGGATACACTCAGCGGAGTGCTTGTTCTTGCTTACGTCATTTCAGCCTACAACAGATGATATGTTCTATGGTCAAGCTGTCCGTTGGAGAATATCACGGTTACTATATTGTACTTTCCTTAATTCTCAGACGTTCAGTTAAAACAACCATAACCTGAACGGTTCAGATATTGGATAATCTTGACGTAACGGTCCAATCCATGATCATCAAAAGTATGCGTCTGTCCAGGTTTCCCCTAATTATTCCGACTGAAGACTCGATTCTAGTCTACAACCAACTCATTTGATCGTACTAGCTTACTCATTGTTGATTAAACTCACATTCGTTTACAGCTTTCCTATATCTCACGTTTAGTTTCACCCACGTTTTTTAACTATTGTTGTCAAGATTCTCCTTAGTCATAGTGGCTGACAGAAAAATGTGCACACACTGAGTTGTTCCTCGCGTTCAATTTTGGGTGCACTGTGATAGCATGAAATTGGCAATGACTAACAATAACAGCAAGGTGACTAGGTTTCGTCTTTTGTTCAAGATGGTCGTGAGGGAATAATGAAACAAGTACATTTATTTAAAATGAATTTTATTTCCTCATATATGTATAGTTTTAGGTTGTCCTCTTTTATCAGCTTAATCCACTGTTGGTTCCCCATCACCCTTCGTAGTGTATCAAGATGATTTCATCAATAAAACGCTGTTTTCCATAGCATCCTATTTTATGGCCTATTCCCTTAAAATTCAGAGGTTAGAGTACATTTTTTTGGTGACAGATTCATTCACCCTATTTCATGGCCGCTACTTTGTATAATTTTTATTCTGGGTAGTTTCTGTTACTTGCAGCTAGGTTTGCGATCATAACCTGGGCAATGACAATAACCAATAATTTATTCTCATGCTCGACGTACTTTTTTTTACATCAAACCTCTACTTGACGTGTTATTTTGACTGCGGCAAAAACCACGAGTGTAAGCTGTTTTTTTCGTGATACGTCGACTTTCCGCATGTATCTCCGTGGCTGATTTGTGTATTCTGTCTTCTGCTCTCACAATCTCCTCGGCATCACTAATGCAAAACCCCATAGATCATCCATTGGGACCCCGTGCTGTCACCGCTCCAGTTGGCTTCATCAACTAACCCACATGGAACGCGCCTTGCCGTATGGCGTCAGTAGTTGAATTCTCAGTGCTTTTGAAATCATTGTGAGATGGATTTTTATGCTCAGCACGTCAATCTTTCTTTTGACTAGGTGTCAAAACCTCTTCTCGCGGATTCAACTCTCGTTATGACAAGCTGAATGTCAGACCTTATGATCACTTCACGCCCTGCGTTTTCAAGGTCATGCTTTTAGTAAACCAAAACAACAGCTTTCAGAATGTACGCAAATCAAGTTGTGGTCAATGTGTATGAATGCTACTTAGTGGGCTGCAGGGAAGGTTTGATATATGAATTCACTGTTCCAACTCGAATACGGCCGTACATGTGTGCGACCTATAGGCATGTCAAATCGATTGTATTGTCAGTGATAACAGTTTGGTAAGTCTGCCGAATACATAGTTACATAGACGGCCCATTCTGTGATGTTTCCAGCAAGGCATGTGTGAGCATAACAATCTGTGGTAACACAGCGCATTACAGGATGAAAGAAAATTTGAGCTGTCTTTTCAGGTGTGAGATGCCTAGATGTTTGATCTGACGAGCAGTGCATTAGGGGTCGATTTCGGACCACTTTTGCGAATATCGAAATAAAAGGTGACACAGAACTCTACAGAAGGTGACTTAGCTATGGTCCTCCAAGATAAGATAAAACTAACAAGTTTGACAATGAGACACGACGATAGTTTACACAACCAAGGAAGCAAATAGTCTACGGACATCGGCTTACAAAGAGACACTATCTCCAAAGTGCAATAGCGAATAGGAACCGGCTGATGGCATTGGCCATAACTAATGCAAATAGCGTTGGAATCGAGCTGCGGAACCGCTTTGTGCGCTAGTTTATTGGGTCCTGTGTGGTATGTTAAAGTACGTGCATGATTTCACCAAGATAGTTCAGCCATATCCATAAACTATCAGAAAGCAATTTGAAGTGGTCGACACTTACGCGATATATATATATAGACTGAAGACAGCGCGGAACATCAAACCAATGAATTAAAACTAATTTTAAATCTGAAGCTGGAAACTCCCTGGTAAATCATAGAGACTACTTCCAGGAAATTAACCATATATTGCTGAACTCTGAAAGTAATAGGATACAGAAAGGATACGTAAACTTGTAGAACAGATTACTTGGGGTGGCTCATTCGCTGTCTCCAAACTACAAGCGCAACGTGTGAACTCCAAATTAGGATATTAAAGTTGACTGTTACTAACATCCTGAAGATCTAAGGCATAGTTGTGTAGTGAGGATAGACGGTCGTACTATACTACTTACACCACCACTATTCAGTAGCGAGACGACAACATGGATCGAAATGGTCGCGGGAGAAATACGGGAAGGATTATTGGAGGGCAGCATCATATGGAATGGTTTTTGCCACAAAGGGGAACTGAGACTTGGTGTCCAAAGCGATCGGAAGATCCTCAGATCAGTGTGGTGTGTCAGGTTGAGACGCATAACTCGTGTATTGGTTTCCCCGAATGAAACAACCTCTGTGCCATCCGCCTTCTCGGTTCACACCACTTGAACACCTAAAGCTGGTTTACGGGTAGGTGAATCACATGTTGGGATAAGGTCATCATGTTTTAAGTTCGTTAAATGATCGGTGGAACCTCAAGGATCACTAATGAAATGTTCAATTACTTGTCTGCGGGATAACGTGAGCTCAACTGATCTGTTTGACGCTTAGGTATCTCAGAGCGTTATTATTGCGAATAGTCTCAGAACCCACGAAATATCAACTATTTATATGTAAACGCAAAATTCGGTGACTCGAATGACCACGCCTGTAACTACCAGTTTGCTGTTGAACCACTCGAAATATCAGGTCAAATTCGGAAGCATGTCCGCAATGTATTTGTCTGCACAGTTCCTCAATAAAACTGCTGAATTAGTCATGTACACGTTCAGATGAATTACCTTTTTGACATGTATTCAGCAGTACACTCTCTGAACTTGATAACATTTTGGCGCACATTCCAACGGAAAAAGTGAACAACAAGGGCGACAGCGTTCATTCTGTTAGCTTCTGACATAACGTTTTACAGTTGACACCAGAAACGTTCAGCTATTTTAGCTATGGTAGCAATTATAAAGTCATTGACACCAACACGTTAACTTGGTCATTGTTTGGTATGACCCGGAGCCACGAATACTACCGGAACAACTACGCAAGTATTGTTACACAGCTTAATGACTGTTCCGTACTATGTAACATCATAAACAACATTATACTCTTAGCTAAACGTCAAAATGCCATCTGTACACTGACTATTCTGTGTAACTAGCCCTAATTCCTTCTCTCACTTGTTGTCTAGATTGAATAATATTCACTGAATCAGAGGAAGGCTGATTACCACTGATCCTACACTTCTCGTCGTATGTGTCTCAACATTTTGCCATAGCATTTTACTACTTGACATTACTTTCTAACCTGTATTTCTAATAGTTTGCACTCGTCATCGTATTCTCTTTGTGTCAGTCAGCTGAATAGCGTCATTTGACATTTGCTCATTATCTTATTGCTAAAAGAGTAGACTGAGGGAGCTTCAATCAATTTTAAGCTATCACGAGTCTACCTTCGGGTTTTTTCAAGTTATCGCCACCCCAATCTAATAAATCCAGTCTATCTTATATCAGTGAGTTTCAGCTCAATCACGTGTGTAACAAATGGCGGGGGGCTCTCGGTCATTCAACTGTTTGGCCTAGATAAGAAAGTCAAACTAAAAAGATATCCTTTGTACTGTGGGTTATTGGCCGTTCTTTTATCAAGGTACTCAGAGCAGAACTATTACTGGCTATAGAGACAAGTACAAACAATCTATTGCAGTTGTTCGTCTTTTGGTGCTCCACAGTTTTGTACAATCATGTATGTGTTCACTATATAATTTTTCGAAAAAATTCAACACTGTACCAACCTTTGGAATTCGTCAAATTACGTGAAACTTTGGACGCGGTAAACTCATTTATGGTTGTCTGTGATTTGTTTTGGGGTCAAAAATGGAGCCCGATTTATTGAATGGAATATATAGTCATCAACCCTGTGGTAGCTCCATGATTTATGGGCTGCACGGTGTAGTAATACCTAACTATTTGTTCTACTGTGCTTCAGTCTTCAACGAATGGATGGACCAAATTCACCTTATCCTCTGGCGCCATGCATATGTGCGAATATCAACGAGATCTTATGTCGGCCCCTATCAAGTCATCTGGGTTGTTTTATGGTGGCGACACCAATTCTTTACACTACAACCTTGCGATCAAACTGCTAGCAAACCTGTAGCTTAGCTTTTCTAGGCTAGACATTACAAGGCCATAAATACTTAGTTTTCCAGTCGCACGGCTACTAAATACTGCTAAATACACCTTCCAGTGCAGAGCGGCTTTTGGCCGTGTTTTTTCACGATCATGCTGCCACTAAACTTTCATTAAATTGCTTTGAGTAGACATCACAAGTGCGCGAATTGCCAGATCAAGACACGAGAACCGGCGGCATACACATGCTGAATTAGGGATGGCAAACTTGTACCCTCTGCCAACTGATGGGGTCAACTCATTCGCCGAATATTGGTCACTGAATGTATCTAGTGTTTTCTTACACAATTTGTAGACTATGTATGAACCACGCAGATAGCTTACCCATATGGACAGAATAACAGTAATAACTGCTAACGAATGCGGATGATCTGAAATTGACTTACAGCGAATTCCGAATCGTCTAAACTGTCCGGTTCCGGGACGATTACTGCCTCGGAACCACTCTCCCTTAGGTTTGATTGGATGAATTCCTCTCCGAATTTAATCCTTTTCATCATGACTCAAGAGACCAAGTTGTGGCGGGAGGTACTCTCGATAGCGATTAGAGAAAAAATGACTGCTTCGAAAATAACCGAAATGAGTGACACAAGCACAAAGACAGACAAATGTTAGGTAACTAAGTGATAAATTAGGTTGCACGTGACCTTTTGTTTAGTGCAGCTACTGCTATCTGCTTTTGAGGTCAGTACGCAATCGATCTTCATAATAGGTTTTCGGAACAACTGTGACATAGTTTCTGCAAGTTTAAAATTTCTGCCTTTTCATTTAGGTCTTCCGCTTCTGTTTCCAAACAGCGCGCCCATATTTTGTACTCTTCTCTGAGTATCCAGTTCTCCAACAAGTCACAAGTTGAAAATCGAATCTTAAAATGATTGCGTACACAATTAGTAGCACAATGAAGAAAGTGCAATTGAAAACTTGGAGGTTCACGTGCAGAGAGGCTTCTACACATTCACATGCAGCATAAATTGGAAAAACAGAAGTCTATTGCAATTCAATTCCGATGAAGAATTTCAAAAGGCTGATTGCTAATTATACCAGTTTGAATTTGTGAACAATGAAACAAACACTACACCAAAAATATTGTAGTATCCTTTAAAACAAGACGGATACTACTTGACACTGCCATCTGATTAAGACGAATGACTCAACTTAATCGCATGACACTATCAGCTCTGCATATAGGAGAAACTGCACACAAAACCCGACGGGACAACGAGACAGTTGAAAATTAGGATAAGCAGCACACTGGAAACACGCTTTATACCAGGAGACAACACATTCAAAGAAGTTGGAACGTGTATTAGCCATCCAGTTGCACACATTAGATGAAGGTAGCAGAAAATGGCTAGGATAACGTCCGGTTCCTACAACGAGTTTTACGTCAAACAGGTGCACGTGAAAGCGCTCGCGATCAAAATGCCCTGACTGACAGTCGCAGTGATCGTGCCAATCTCTTGTCATTCCCTGCCGGATTAATCAAATGACCTAATATACATCACAGACAGGTACCCCAGTCAGTTCCACAAGGCATATCAGAGAAACAGGTGCGCGGATGTACGCAAAAGACAGTGTTGGAACTGGTTAACACACAACCAATCAAAAGTGCACAGACTAGTCCCATGAATATCAGCCGTAGAAACCAAAGCTTTAGAAACAAGAATATCATTTTCTTTCGAGTACCTTTTAATCTATCCAATCATTTTCACTTGGGGCGTAATCTACACATTTTTGTTGGGAATAGTTTCCATTCAGGTGTTTTGAGAGATAGCCAATGAATTGTGGAGAGCACTTGTTAAAATTCACCACATATCTTTCTCATAGACTAGAATAATGTTTTTTTTAAAGAAAGGTATCGAGCGTTAAGCACCGCAACATGATTACACAGCCAACGCAGTTTGTCATGGCACTTTCCGGGTGTCGCGTTGACCCAACCTAACCTGTTCATGCAAGGTGCTTTGAGAATCCAGATAAGAATCAGGACCTGGTCGACATTGTAATTGTCTATTCGGTATCGTGGTGACTTCGATAGAAGCAAACTATCAGGTGAGTGATCCCCAAACAGTTCACTAGGAATATGGACTACGGGCAAGATCTAACAAGAGTCAAACTCAAGTCTAGTACTACTTTTCGGAGGATGATAGTTGAGATGTTACTTTTAGTACGAAAGTTTTATTCAAATTTGAAATGCGCTCAATTTTTTACAGCACAAATTCTCGATTGCTTGCAAATCTAATTTGTTGTTACACTGCCTAAATCATACTACGAACATGTGACCTGACCAATATGAGAAACATGGAGATTCTGGTGGTCTAACAGGCACCACTAAGAATAAGACAAATTGTTAAACGGCCTCTTTCGAAAGAAAGTAGTGGATTTCAATTTTACCCTTGTTAGATTCCACCAATAGTGTCTCCAGTTAATGGTTGATTGTATAGGGAATAGTCACACAACAGTTTACTCGCGACTATTTCACGGGCTTACAGATTTGACAGCCGCAGTGTCAACCGAATGATGATGCATTTCTGAAGTCTGTTTGAAAATACTATACCAGATCAGTACATCAGCTAGAAAAGGCCATGAAGACTGGTCTAGTTTTATTGCTGCCATTCCCCTTACTTTTCTCCATGTAGTCGAACCCGCTTGTGGCTTTCTAACAGCACCTCCTACTTTGTGTATACGTCTTACGAAGTAATTTATTGTTAAATAAGAGGTTAGCAGGTTTCTTCTATCTCTAGTATACAAATTACATAACCTCCTTTGTGTAGACGATGATTGCCGACTGTTGCAGTTTACCCCTCAATAACCTCTACTGAGCATTCAACTAGCGGGTTTTGAATGATTCTCTAACAGTTAGAAACGCCCGCGATTGAATCAAATACAAAAACGTCCAGAGAGTCTCAAAGTTTGATGACGGAAAGAGTGTACGACCCTCCTGTTTTTCATCTTAACCGACAGCATTACACAATACAATTTGTCTCCTCCAGAAAAGCTTTGTCGAGCTCAGCCTGCCAAACGCAGCCTTCTTTTGTTTAGCGTTTGCCGGACTTCACTCCTCGGGCTGGATAACAATTTTTCTCATTGGGTAACAGTGTGCGTCGGTTACACATGTTGGGCTGATACTCAATCTTACATGTTGTGATGACATGGCTGGGTTGAGTTGACAGACGGAAAACTTAAGGATCTCGTTCACCAGTTCACAAAGCACTATCACATACCACTCCAAAATGTTTACGGGTGGAGTTACTTGCTTTGAATGAACCGAGCTGTTAATACAAGCGGCCGATCAAAAATTTTTATAGTAATGTTACGACGCATAAGCGTGGATCTAGGGCCAACTTCTTTATAGGCTCACTGACTGGTTTAAATCGTGTTTCACTTGTTTGCCGTTAGGGGGTTGTAGCTTCGATTGTTCGATTCAATGACAGTGATATTTTCTTTGCTCACTTCAAGCTACAGTGTTCAGTCAACGACGAAACTTATGCTAATGATCAGACTGCCACCCCTCAATAGAACACGAAAGATACATATTACTGGTTTTCTTTTTCTCTCTTGTCATACGGCAGTATCTGTGGTAATGCTGATCCAATTCACTGCGATATGTCGGACCACGTCGTTGCTTTTCTCAGCAGAATAATTCTTCGATGCACGAAAATCAACTCCATGGCTTGTGCAGCATCCCAGGGTCAACCGCGTTCGCCTGAGGGTGACAAGGGTTCAGTTATTCCTCACTTCAATGGACTGCTGTGAGCTCACTTTACATAGATTGGCGAACTGAAGTTGTAATCTGCATAAATGTTCCCGACAATAAGTCAAAGCTGAGGAATGTCTGAGTTTTTTAACGTTTACTAACCACAGCAAGGCGAGAGCCGCCACGTGATCATGATATTACAAGCGTTGAGGATATTTGAATAGGATACTGGATAAGGGTCACTGACAGATGACATGGTTAACATGATATTTCGTTACAATAAGCCAGATTAGCAAATATATTGTAACATACTCTGATCCCTTGAAGGGCACGAACCGTGATTACGGAGGCGTTGGCTATATTATATTTTCAGTGATGCAGACTATTCCAAGAAAACTGTCCTACTTTACTGCAACTTTTTAGAATGTCATATAATTACTTTTATAAGTTAAACGGCGGCCGCGGTTGTGAAGTCACCACGTATCATTTAGGGTATCGTGATTGAACGATATCCAACCGTTTACTGTCGTTAACTCCAGGTGCAGAAAGTGCGCCATCTGTGATCTTGAGACACCATTTAAAAACCTACGAAAATCTCAACGTTTACTCTCTCTTGATAAACATATTGGGAATATCAATGTTCACTCACTCTCTCTCTCTCTATAGTCGATGAGGTGCACTTCTATGACCGGTAACTGAAAAGGTCACTTATCAAAGTAGTCGTAACTAAGACGTGAAGCCACTGATAACGAGGCATCAAATGTCACTCCTGATGGACTTTGTTGAACTTTAGACTAGACTGTGGTGTTAACTAGCACTGAGGTGCTATCCAGTACCGTATGGTGAACGTAGAAACTCAGGCTGTTTTTGTCACAGCTTTAATGTTCAAATGTCTACCACTGAGAAATAAATTGCGCAGGGCCAGTTGCGGGTGACCGAAACTTACAAATGGAAGGAAACACTTATTGGTGAGCTACGTATCAGGATAAGGCGAACAGGCAGAACACACTGACCTACTCGGCTACTGGCGACTGATTGGGTAACCAAGACTCATTTTCAACTAAATCGCTTTGAACGGCTCTGGACATTCCTCTCATCTACTCTTAGTGATTATTCGAGTAAATCCACTGAGTTAAAAATAGCTCGCATTATTTGAAACTCGCCAGTGGCATCAGGGGGCATATTAAAAAGTTTGTTTATTCGATCACAACTGAACTCGGAACAAAACAGAAAACTTAAGTAGTCTGGTTGTTGGAAAAAGACGCGACCTGCCGGCCAGTTAATGAAACAGCAAATCCAAACGTGACTGAAAGCAAAATTTAAATTAAATGGTCAATCTATCGCCAATTTTTCGAATGAAATCTAACTACGAAAAATCTGAGCTTCGGCTGGATTCTAACCAACGACAGAAACTGCATGCCTAAACGCGGCATTACGAAGCTTCGTAGCTGGTCTGAATCCAGCCGAAGCCCTGACTTTTCGTGATTGGGTCTCATTTGAATCACGAAACCGGCCACACTACTTATAGACATTGTCCTTTTCTTTATATATATATATATCCCGCAATTTAGTTGAAGCGCCGAATAAATCATAAATCACTTGATACTTGGTGTAAACTCTAGATAAAAATTTCAAAAATTATTGCATGCATTTCAACTAAGGGTGCTCGGTGTTCAGGGGCACAAGCACAAGATGTAACTTCGTGGATGGGGGACATAATATCGACGAAAACTGACACATGACAGTCTGTTGAAACTGACCTTTAGTCGGCATCGAAGATAAGGATGCAGAAATCAATTTCGGTCAGGTGACCTCAAAAAATATAAGCTAAACCGTTTGTTCAAAGTTTCCAAATAAAATTTGCGTAACGAACCCTAATTTTATTTACTCAAACTAAAATCCACAGGAAGCCTACATCTGGTTTTACGTTTATCAATCACTTTTATCGGTAGGTAAATCGTTTGCTAAAAAATTGAAATTAATAAATCCTGAAATGATGTGAAATGTTGCTAATCAAATGTTTGCAGGAACTTGTGTGCTTGCAAAACTAATCAACTTATAGTTTATACAGTTGTTGAGCTTAGGTTTTAGCAGCGCCCATTATCCTTATCGATTTGTACAACACTCGAGTCATTGGAGAAACGTCGTTTTTCATGGTTATGGACTATTCACGTGTTGACGACGGGCAAGAGTGCATGTCAGATCTGAAGCATCCTATCCCAACCAACGTGTCGAATTGGCTCAGTGGAAATTAGTTTCAAGTGTATGTGAAAAAAACAATCCCAGTCATTTTGTTCGACAATCTGGATGGACTATTCAAGAGCATAGAACAGGAAAACGGCTGAGATAATCCGGATTACTCTTCTACGATTGTGCTTGGTTTCGCGAAAGTTACACAGGAACTATGAACTGTACTGTAACGAAGTTACATGCTTATACTCAGACCTGAACTTGAACGGTTTTGAGCACTGTTTGCAAGATCTGTCGGCAAATGTTAGTTTTATTTTATAGCAGTCCACCGTAAAAGTCTACACTCAATGTGTATCATATCACTTGGATCGTACATGTGGTATTCTAATCATTGCAGCGAAATGATGAAACGCATCAAAAACAATACGGCGAAATTACTACAAGACGATGTGGGAGACAAACCGGGTTTTCTGCGGAGTCTTCTCAAACTTCGCTGAATGCACTCCCAATGAGATTGAATTCGTGGATAACTTCAACTGAAACAAATGAAACGTAAATGCTGAGGAGATTCTTGCTGAGTTATATGGATTAGTTCTAACATCTGCTGGGAATGTTAATTGGTCAGAAGTCGGAGTGACGAGCTGCCATACAGTTACCAACATTATCATCATCATAGACAGCAATACATCAGTGGTTCGCACTTATGCTTAATTGACACATAACCATGAAGAGTTGTGAGGACTCATGGTTGTGTGTGGGCTGAAATCCTGCCAGGGCGCCCAGACCTAGACAGGAGAACGAGTAGGGCTCTCAACCAAAGCCTTTGGCTCAAAAGCCTGTACCGCAAGGCAGCGGGTGGGTGGCGGTGTACCAGAAATGGTATGTTTTTCGAGAAGAGATGCCAACCATCCTGGAGGACCAGGAGACTGTGGTTTGTTAGACCTCCACCTGTTTGCCTGCTTGGTATGAGTAACTCTGTTGGTGTGGTCACCACACGGTCCAGTTTAGCCCAAAAGGTCATCGAGATGTGCAAGCCGTCACACCACGTCAACATCCAGTCTCACTGTGACGGTACCAACGGTCCCCAATGGACCAAAAGTGCTACCGAATTGGACAGCATCTTGAACATGCCTAAACAACCAAATAAATGTGACCAAGTTTTTATGAATAAGGTGTGACGTGGCTGTAAATCATCTTCGGGAAAGTACTAAAGTGGAAAACATTCTTGCTGACTCAGGAAAAGTTAAGCCGGATGAACGTGCAGAGAAACATTGATAAAACAGCTAGGTCGTTAGCTTTGAACATTTATGCCACTTGTTAGCGTCATTAGTATCAAAAACTTTCTAAAAATTGCGTTTAACAAGAATCCATAGCCTAGGAACTACAGTCTTTTTAGAAACGACAAAGACTACGTTCTAGTATTGTGCACGAAAACTGGTTTCTGCACTGACTACATTTTATACTTTTTTTAAAAAAGCACTCTACCTCTTTCTTGGAAAACAAAGAAAATGCAAAAAACCACCTTTGTGTTACATCTCTAACAAAGTGTTCCTTTTTATCCAATTATGATTGCTATTTGAGTCCTTTTGAGTGCTTTGAATAATTCAATAAACGATAACTGCGGTCAATATTGACAGTGGGAAACAAATCCTGGTACGCGTTAAGACAGCAATCAGCGACCACCTGGTAGTCATATACTGCTAGGTTTTGAATCTGCTCTGCAAAGTTGTGTCATTCGTCAAAAGTTTGTTTATTCAATTATGTTTCACCGACAAAATTATTCGATGAGTCCTCAGTGACATGTCTCAAGATGAAAAGCCGTACCGTGTGGATTATTTTTTAAAGTTTCTTCAGATTTGTCGTCATCTCTTAAATTAAAATGCATGTATATAACCACTTTCTCTTGTCCTGGAGCTCAACAGGGTCGAACTCGAAGACAAGCTGCTGTTCAAATTTGATATTGAAGCTGTTGTTCGCGACCATTCTTCAAGAAACGAAAGTATCGTCACTTAAGCATTGAACGAACTGTTGTGTACAAAAGGCTGTCCATAACAGAGTTTTTAGTTTTCTACGAGAATTACACACACTGTTCCACATTTAACACCATTAAGGAAAATACATGTGTGTGCACTGTTGACTCTTATACGATCGATCAGTATTCGATTGGTTTCCTATCCAGATTCTACGTATATCTGCATTCTGCTTTCAATTACAAGTTGAGCGATGATTCTACCTTCATCCTGTGCAAGCCGCGATAACAATTCATAAGGTATACACCCATCGTATCTTCAGGTCTTCTCAAACATTTTCTACAGAGGATTTCGTCGTTCTATGCGTCATCTACAGGGTTCTTCGTCGCTGCATACAGTGTGAAAAATCTCGCATCCATAAATCACGTCATAATGAAGTACACACTATCCTCGACTTTGGGCTTCCTTTTACTCCCGTTTTTCCTTACTCCTCATCTGTATGCATGCATGCCTATATACATGAATATACATATCACATTGTAGTCATTGAACAATGTTTAATGTTTGTTCATTTCTTGTCCGACATCCTTTGTTTCACGCTGGCCTAAACAGTTGCTAATTTTTCATTAGCCCAGTATGTTTCTTTGCCACGTTTTTATATGACAACCTCGTACAACATACCACCACTAACCTCCTATTTGACATGGTTGGCACAAAACATGCAAACATCGCAACATTAATTGGTCAGTACTGTTCAGAATATGCTCTACTGCCAGGGTCTAACGCAACCAACGACTGAGTGTAGTGGCTGTTTTCAAAAGGGGGTTGTTGAATGGTCTATGACAGTGCGACTTTTGCAAGTGATTGTCAGTGATTTTCAAATTTGGTCGAACAAAATCACCACATAAATGGCTGTTAAGCTTCTTTTTCTCGTTGGTTGTGGAGAGCAGTTTACAAAACTTCTTACAGCACCGCTGGCCACGAGTCCGAGACCTAGTCGATGAGTGCCCTGAATAAAATCTGGTTTTTATTCACAATTTAAATACCCGACGTGTGCGATGCTGACGAGACCCAACAGACTCGAAACAGCTGTCCACCAATTCGCTGATTGTCACGGTGACCAACCATCTGCAAAATCTCCTACAATTTATCGGGTGTTCAAAATACCACCCAAGTTTAATAATTTCTTTGTTTTTAGCGTGAAGGCAAGTTCTTGTCTCGGGGTCATTGAACGAATTTGGTAGGAGAGCTACTTTGTATTCCTTCAAGGCGATCGGGCAACGTCAGCACTACTCGCAAGCGATTGTGCCTGAACACTTTCATAGAGTGCGTCGGTTGTGCTTAATGTGAGGTTGATGGTGCAATGGTCAACACGTTTGCCTCACGGCGGCGAGGCCAGATGTTGGATCGCAAGGTTGGTAAGGAAATGCAGAACTGTCGAACCTTTTCACAAGCAAAGCGTGGATAGATTCTAGGTTCAACCACAAAGCTTCTTATAAAGACTTGCCACGTTTTAACCTGGGTACCTCAGAATTAAACCATTTTTCATAGGTTAAAGCGTATACGATTTTACCACATCTGCCGCTATTGCACATAATCTGTTCTGCTCGATATAACAATCTACACGGCTTGCTAATGCCTCCATTCGTAGGGATTGTAAGTACTGTGTGCAAATGCGAACGTCGTCGTGTTTCTATCAGTATCCAAAATAGTTCCGGAAGATTACACTCACTTTCAAGTTCCGTACATAATGCTTACTTTAGTTAGTACCAGTTAGTCCCCCAATCACAGCTCCACCATATATATATTTCAAGCATTTTAACCTTCCATGTTGTAATTGGACAGCAGAGAACAAACTTTCGTTCATTTTACACTGTACTCTCTCAGAAAAACATTTCAGACTTATATAATACTATGACGATTTCGTGCTGACGTATACCTTTATATTTCCTGCCAACCTTTTATTGAATAGAAACTGATCTTTAGTACTCTTTTCTTGAAATATCTGAGTGTTATTTTATTTTACAAACTTACTTTGTAATCCCAGTTGACAGAGTGAAACAATTGCCTTTCAGAACATTGTCGAAACATTATCTGTTGAACTATTCTGCAGTTTTATTGCCATCTGTGTTATCTCGCACTGTAAATTTGTCTATACTGACTGAAAAAGAAATCAACCTTGCTTAGATTATTCAGTTGAACCTCCATTTGTATTTTTTTCCATTCACTTGTCTCCCCTCGTAAATCTCGTCGCAATATATCCCCTAATTATGTTCACCCATTACATATGCTTTATTTCGGGTCATTTTTGCACCTTCCAACGCCGGAAACACAAACTGCTAGTTACGCAAACATGATCTTGTCCATCTTTATTTTGCAGGTCTTTTTATTGGAAGCTTTCAGTGGACAAATGGAAATCCTCCCACTGTCTACCGAAAGACTTGTTCATCAGTGCCAGATTGCCCTGGTAACTGATGCGCGTTGATGCATATGAGTGTGCGTGTAGTTGTGTAGTTGTTGATCCTGTTGTTTGCCTTCACACTGTTCACTGAACTTTGTTATATAAACCCGCTGATTGTAGTACGTACCTGGTGAGATGCAGCGAGATATGCTCGAGAGGTGTATTGTGCAAAATCAGTTTCTGACTTCTTTGTTAAATATGTTACGGGGAAAAGTTGCTTAGCGGAAATCGACAGATTTTTCTTAAACTCCGTAGCAGCGAGTGTTCGGAGAACATTCACCGTTTGGAAGCAGTAATTTTTTGACTCAACTTGATCTTCTGAATTACTGAAAATTAACGAGATTTTTAAAGCCAGATTGGTTGATGAACGTTTTGGAAACCTTAGCATAAAATTCTCCTGATGTTCTCCATAATACTCACGTTGGTAACCAAAATGGAAGTAACGAAGATTGCTGAGATAATTTCAACTTCCTCCAAGTGATGCCACAATTGCTTGTCATAAGTTTCCGAATTCTAAAACCCCACAATCATAATTAATTTGTTCATTTGCAAGTATCCAGCTTCCATACATATTTTCCTGTGTGTTATACGTGATTACCAACATGATGACCTCCATGTCACGTCAGAATTTTTCTCATTAGGGAAATTTCAATGTTTTGTGGTTGACGGTAGGTTCACGCAGCAGCCCCTCATGTTCATTTCCACTGCATGATACCTCAGTTTGAGTTCAGAGCTTAGCTATGAAAATCCGTTATCAATTGTCACACTAAGTTAGTGTTTTCTCGGATTCTAAGATGAAATATCAATTTGGAGACATCACATCACGATTTCATTGCATCATCTGAATTATGAATTCCATGTGCACATGCAAACAAGTAATGTGATGTTTGTATTTCTCACCGCATTAAATGTATACTCTATATCTTTCAATTGTGTTGTTGGCTAACTTGCTATGCACAGGCTCCTCGCTGGACCGGAACATTTTCACGTGTTTCCATCCTCTTATCATCAGTCTGGTTGTTTGAGGTTAACACTACATTCTTACCCGAAGCGATGGCACATATCCTCTGTTGACTGACTTATCGAAACATGCACCCAGTGTGTTACTCATTGGTAATTTCGTATGTGGTGTAAACGTACAAATGACCATTGAAATCTCGAGCTCCACATGCCTGCCTGTCAAGTAACGACGATGACAACGGCCGTCGAAGGTATCAAAGCTAATCAAACAAATGCATTGGATTTAATCCCGACGTCAACGTCAAACAGTCTTTCCCAAACAAAAAGTTGTTTACCGAAAATAACGTAAAGCAACAGAATTCGTTAATCATGGGTTGAAAAGTGTAGCTAATAGATAAAACCTATGAAAATGGGACAAATAACTATAGAATGCCCGCAACAATTCTGATATTTTGAGATTAGGGTGGAAAAGTTTGGCTTCCCCATGACAATATTCCGGTGTAAACAGACCATCGTTCCTACAAGGTACGCTTTAGCTTGACTTGCCACGATCGAACATTATCACTGAACAAATTCCGCTATTAGCCTACATGTCTAGATAATGCCTACCATGATATCACTCATCAAATTAGCGCCCGGCACTAATTGTAGGATGTCACATGAATCCCAACACAACTGATGCCGATGTTGTGCACTTGAGCGTACACGTGTGTACTGCTCCGAACCCGAGGGCTTCAGGACATAGCTGACGGGCAGATATAATTAAAGCTCGCTTGTTTCATTACTTCGGGATTTACCGATGCAGAGTGCGTCAACTGCTATTGCGATGGACGTATGTGATAGAGTCACGCCTATGATATACTTATTGGAAGAACACGTATAAGCCAATTAGTCAATTACAACACCAAATATCTAAATCGGATCATCCTAATACGTGAAATGGGAACTTTTCAGCTGCGGTAACTTTGTTCACACATTGAATAAGTGGTCTAATATGATAATTAGAATTACGTAATGGGAATTGGGAGTATACTGAGCTCAAACCCAGAGCTAGCTTCTGTACGCTGGTATTGACGCAGTAAGCTAGCCAACTAAGTCTGTATCTATACCACATGATTACTCATGTAGTAAAACACCAATAACATACAATGTTCGGTTGTGCATTACAATCACTATAGCTAAGTTGTTGACTGTATGTATTGCGATGACACGGGAAGTCTAAGGTATCAAACTAGAGTAAAATAAGTGAGTATACAGAACAGATCTGATCATGAAAAATTTGGGCTGTGGCTGAATTCGAGGCGGCAACGGAATTAGCATACACAGAAGTGACCAGTGTTCTACAAGTTACACTGCAAAAACAATCTGTGTTAACTGGTGACATAGCTGACGTAGAATGTTGAGGATTCAGTCAGTACATTTACGATTTAAGCGATTAGTTTTTGCGCCCCGTTGTAAAACAGATAGTCAGCTAGCCAGTCGATTCATGTTGTACTTATGTTTGGTTGATTAGTTCCAAAGAAACCTATTCACTTGATCAGTAACGTTGCAGCACATCTACGCTTATTCATTAATTTACACGTCTGCTCGTAGACAGCACGAAATCGAATTTGCCGTTAGAGTGACATCGGCAAAAACAAAGTGAGAATGGAATGAGCCAAAGTTGTTTTCCAAATGAGTGTAACACTGACATGAAATCGACAAACAGTTTGATTGTAAATAAAAACAACATTCTCCATGTTTTGGGGAAGAAAAGCGGAATCTCTCAAAGTGTTTACAAAGTTTGACCGTAAAGTCTGTCGTTGACAGAGCCTTTTGCCATTGATTAGACTGTTTTGAGATAGCAAATATGCTCCTCTGTGACCTAACTTATTGTCATCACTAAGATGCACAACACCGTGAAATCCAGTCAGCTTTCAACTTGGTGGTTATGGCGATTCGAAGTGGACCAAACAGGTGTGCAAAACTTCAGTAAATGTGTAACAGTATGGATATATCTTGTATGAGTTTTTGTGCGTCAAAATGCAGTCACGCTGAGGTTCAAGGAACAAATACCTCTGGGTAATATGGTCAGATATTGCTGACCACACAGGTTGCAATAGAAAAAACATTGTCAAAAATATTACGCTGACACAAAAATTTCAATGTGATGTGAGTTTAACGAGCTGTAACTTTTAGATTGGATTCACATTATCTCTACACTGGCTGCTTCCCACCTAAATATCTCATCTAACAGTTGCTGTGACTGACTGTGTGTGACAAATTAATTCACTGGGATAAAGTGTTCACTTATATTTAACAGCCAAGTAGTTGTAAACCAGTATTTATGCTTCAGTTCCGTAAATTTTAACTGAAAAGCTAGAATCTGTTTATCAATTCACATTTACTTTGAGACTCTATTTAGTTGGAGTCTATCAGTGTCCTATCAACGGATAAGAGCTGTTGATGGTTATCAATTTAGAATGAGCTGATAAGTAAATTTAATGTTGTAGGCAGTCGGTAACTTTATTTGACCACAAAAGTTTCAACAGAATGTTTACACTACGGCAAGACGTACATTCCTGTTTTACAAGAGGCTCAGTTGGTGAGTTGGCATAGAAGTGGAAAATCTTTGAGACATGTTTCTGAAAGTTTTTGATTTACCAGGGCTCAAGTTTAGATACGTTGGAAAGTAATAGACAACTGGAGCGCAAACTGATCAGCAAACGGCTATGTACGCATAAGGATGTTAGCATAAACGATACACAAGTGGTTTTCCTTGAATGCGTTCCATTAAAAATGTGTACTTCCTAGAATTGCTTGAAAGAATTGGCTACGAGCAGTGTTCTTGAAATGGTTCAAGGAAATCTCCACGTCAATGGTGCCAAACCTTGAGATTCTCTACAACTTACTAGTCAAAGGTTAGAAGTCAGGCGGATACAAACACAGAAGTGAATTTTGGTAAACCGGTCGCTGTGACTCAATTTGTTTTGACCACCCTTTGGGTTGTTTAGTCCACGGAAAATTGTTACAAGAACACTCACTATTGATATTACCCAGCAAATGTGATCGGTAACTTCAAGACTATAATGATATGATTGAGAAACACACCGACTTATACGAATGGAGGTACCTCCACAAAGAAACTTGTATCCTTGTCAGGATGACGTCCTTCTCGGTGGGTTGTTCACTTTTTGTTCACCAGTTTACAGCACACTAGACAAGCTGAAAGATGGAAGTTAGGATAGGTCAATACGAAACCCGAATTCCCTTAAAGTGGTATATGTGAACTAGGCACTCTATACCGGTGAACGAGTGTACGCACGTGAAATTGCATCGAACTGAGAGAGTGTCGCTGCTCGTACTGTGTCGGCATTGACCAATTGACACCAGCTGGACATGCACATTTAGTTACTATATCAGTGTACAAGATGCATGCTTGATCGTGCTGGTTGGGAGTCACTCTGTTCATATGCCACCCAAATGAGCACACGCCCGGGCAAAACTTAGGCATTTGAAGTTGTTTACTGTATAATTGTCTCGTACAGTTAATACCACTGGAAAATAATGGTCCTTCCACCGAATATTTCGTGATAAGTCATGGCTTATTAAAAGCTTAACCGCATATTGCTTGTTTGCATAAACGTATCCTGCAACAGTAATACCAACCATCAGATTTGAGATACATCTGGTGTTGGTGTAAAAGCTGGGCCCAAGAAAATGCTCTGAGTGAGCAGGGTAGTTTATGTAGGTTCCACGTAATAAAACGTTTGATTTGCCCGCCTTTTGAATTAGCACTTACCGTCATATGTGTACGATAGAACGTGTACAAAACGCTTCCCTTAATGAACATAAACCATAAGGGCAGAATGTTGTGCAGGCTTACCAATAACAGAATTAAAACAGAAAGCGACAAACTAACACTAGGAGAGCGATCAGTATTTGCAGTCATAATACTAGTGTGTACACATTATAAATTTCCTCAATGAGAACAGCGTATTCAGTTTGAGATGAAGTGTGCGTTGAACTGACAGTAGATTATCTTTTCTCCCTAACGATAGTTATGACTTTTAACGAAGATTAAGAAAACTGCGCTATATCCCGGAAATCCACGCGGTGAAATCGCTCCCGTTTTGAATTTGTTGTTGAAAAATGTCCAAGTTAGGTGAAACATATTGCCCCAATGTAGTCTGTTAGGTTTTTAGCACTGCCTTCCGATACCTTTATCTGCCTCCTCAGATCAGAGCGGTAGCCTCCAACTCGGTTTTCCATTTGATATATTGTACTACTACCACTTCAGCAAATCATTTACACCGTGATTCATCTCATCCGTTACAGCCACGATTTGATGTGGTAGTTTAGCTAGAAAGTGCGACACAAACCAGATTAACCCAACACTGGAGAATGGGCGTCAATTGTTGACTAGTGAGGATGAATTCTTCAGTTCGGGTGGTACCTGACATCAGTGGTATTTGCAGTTCGCATCCTAGTAAGAGGCAGTCTTAGTGAAACAACGTAAAATGTTACACACATGCGTGAATCAATGACTGCCTGTCCGGCATAATGAAATGGGTATGATCACTGCACTTAAAAGAAACAAGAGTGGTATGCATTCAGGTGGTTAACTCAAGAGCTCAGCCAGTTACTGTAGTTTTGTTTCTTCTGCTTGTGGCCTACGCGAGTTCGCGCTTCCCGTAACAACAGAGCGGTGGAATAGTTATCATCACTGACAAATCAGGTTCTGCTGCAAAACGTTCAGTATTTACTCAAGACGTTAATCAGGAACTAGTTCAAACAACTTTCCTAGCTCCCCATACAAACAAGATTAACTAGTGGCATGGACCTATCAAAACTATCGGGTGCCTGTCAACGTGGCATTCACGTAGTTGTTGATGTGGAACTAACGGCTGAAATTTTCCGTTGCTGTCTTCTTTACGGAAAAAGTTTGATTTCTGACGAGCTCAATCTGTTCAGACTTGTGCCCTAGACATGTCATTCATTTTAGGCATGTAAGCTTAATGTGTCGGTCCAAAAAATGGATAACAAGCAGTTTTAATAAAAACTACCGCTCGCGTGAAACTCTTCCAGTCTGGTACGTCTGGGACTTTGCTATTTCCCATACTGGAAAATGTTAACTGTTCGTAGATTCTTCTCGAAGGAAGACGGTTTTGGTGCTACTGTTTGCTGAATGTATCATAATAATCATATGTAATCTAGGGCATCAATTCAGATATCACAGAACTATCAGTTCTGTCCGATCTGAAGTTCTGAAGTGAGGATCAATTGTAATAGAATTCATGATTGATTTCAGTCCCCTACTGATTACTCGTATGCGCAGGTCGGTAGACATTCTGGCACAAACAGTACGTTTCCTGTGGTTAGTCAGCGGCGAATTTGCTTTGGATTGTATAGATAGTCGTAGTTGAATGAGAAGCGTGGTGATACTTATTTCAGAAACGTTCATTTTTTTCCCTATCAATTTAATGAAGTAGATAACTCTGCTGAAAATAATCCACTTAATCCGCTGCAGGCAAACTGATCGAGTAAGCTATACGTGACGAGCAAGTAATCCAGTTACTTATACATCGGGGAAGTAAAAGAGAACGGACCGAAAGGTATTTTGCCTATAAAAACAAAGTTTATTTACAACCAGAGAGGTTTTGAAAATACAATTTACATCAAACGCATTCAAGCTGGATAAAGTGAACGAGATCGTTGTTGGTAGTGATTTTAAAATCTTTGTCTTTCCAGTGTATATTCAAAAGCAGCCATTACCTCTGGGAAAATTTTCAAAATGTCAGTTGTTAGTAGAATTTTAGCCCGGTGGGACAGTATTCCATAATCTTGAGTGTGGTTGAAGGCTTAGCAGATGTAATGTTGGTGGTTCCCAAAAATATCGGTGCCCACCTAGTTTGACGTCGGAAAGTTGTTTTCCAGTGGCAAATTAACGAACCACTTCAGGCGAATTGGCTTGGTGGTATTTCATTCAGACTGACCATTACATTTCCAGGAAGTGTGTACAATGACGGGATCCGCATCTGTACGATATTCTTTTCGGATGGCCATGGCGTATGGAGAATTCAAGGATTGTGAGGGGAGTTCATCCGTGGCCTTGATAAATGGGGGGAAAATACAGCCTTTTTGACGGGAAGGTATTTTCTAGATTACTAGTTTATCGTCATCTTTCTAACCTGACTACCCGTGCAACCTATCTTTGGAGCTTGCGTTGTGGTCTTGTTTTTGTTTGGCGAAGGAAAGTGAGATCTACTCAGAAAACGAATTCACAGTTCTCTTTATCATGTTTTGTCGACAAGAAAAA
The DNA here is from genome assembly GCA_008508345.1 of Paragonimus westermani. Classification (NCBI taxonomy): domain Eukaryota; kingdom Metazoa; phylum Platyhelminthes; class Trematoda; order Plagiorchiida; family Troglotrematidae; genus Paragonimus; species Paragonimus westermani. Next base: position 255,468 of record QNGE01000231.1, on the reverse strand, counting down.
TTTGGTCCCTGATTTACTGTGGTAAAATTGTCTCTGAAATGTCGAATGTTATTTCAGAAATGAACATTACACACACTTGGTCACCGCTTTCGAATTCAGATAAACCTCTCGGCTAGCCCAATTCGAAAGGAAGCACCATGCTCAGTTGGTTCAATAAAGACGGTAACTTCAATCTAACTGAAAGGTTCTGATCACGGATGGCATAGAACACAGTGATTCCCCTTTCGAAATGATCGGGAAAGCTGAACAATATTCACACAAAGTTTGGGTCAAACGTTTGGATTTGAGTATTCAGTCATGCCCACTGTGAGTTTGCTGGCTTTGTGATGGACGCTCTAGCCTCACAAGCATGACAGTCCGAGTGTAAACCCTGATCCAGACAAGGATATGTACTACTGATGAGTTTTGATAAGGGCGAAACTCTAGTCCAGTGCTTACTTTTGAAGTGGATTAGCCAAAAGGCTTATCCGAATGCGAAAGCTGCGATCAAGTGTGGGTTGTGTTCCACTTTGAAATAACCTAAAACCCCAAACTCACACTACTGATATCGATTATTGTTTATTTTGTCTCTGGACACAGAGAGCTGGTTTGAGCCGATTAATTGCAACTGCAGTTGCAATTAATCGGCTCAAACCAGCTCTCTGTGTCCAGAAACAACTGTTCGTGAACCTGACCCTTCCCTGGACTTGATGTCTTATGCTAACTCGTTTATTTTGTCATCCAAAGAGCATTTATAAATTACTGTGTACAAAGAATTTTATTGTTATGATCTGGTGTACATGAGCGACGAACACCTACGCGTCACAGACAACTGATATTGTTTACAGCTGTGTGGGTGTGCGTACAAACATTTACAGCCGGTTATCATTCTACCTAATCCAGTAAGCATTAACATATGCGCTTAGTGATGGTAAACCTCAGTAACCGGACAGATAAAAGCGAGAAATCAAGTAAGATCATATCTATCGAACATCTGTCTTGATTACTAGAATTGTTAGCTATTGTGTTGGATATGCAACTTGACTTGAACGGAAAGATGTGGTGGATTTTACGAAATTTCGCAAATTTTTTATTGCTTACATGAATTACTAGGCAGCTGGCATATGGCTTATGGCTGTCTGTTTCTGTTCACTAACATACTGTAGCTAGAAATAGCTAACTTCACCTGCGACCGCACATGTTATACTGAACTCAATATGGAGATGTCGGACTGAACGAGCTTTTACTCCGACTTGCCGTCAGTGTGTTGTGCCGACAGACAGATTATGTGGATATGAGTCTCACTCACACATGCATTAGCCGACAAGAAGAATTAAGCGTGCCGTGCTCCAATTAATTTCCAATTAACTCAACCATTGTCGCGATTTTTATGTAGCATATTTAACACCACCTATTCTTAAACCAATCTACACACTATTGGACACACCCAGTCGCATTCACCGTTCCATTATTTTTCGCCCCGGAAAGAATTCTGAAACCAAATCGCCTATTTTAACGTTCACTTATACCGAGAAATAGATGGCGCTGCTTAGAGCAGTGTACAACGAAATAATGTATGAATGGGTCAGTAAATAAACGTTAACCGTTGTGTTCTTTTATAGTAAATTGGAATCCTATGCGTACACGAAATATTATATTGATGTGCTGTTCGAGGAACGCGAATCCGCGGAACGTTAACGGTTAGGCATAACGATTTTTCGCTGTCACTGTCATCGTACCGTCGCCTGGACATTCAGTGCAAAACGGCAGGAACAGCTTCTTGCTTATTCTAGTGTCAGTCAAAGATGAACACGTCACAAAACGGTTAACAGGTAAACCCAGTCAAACAGCCCAGATAACTTATTTCATATCTGAACTCCATATCCAATTCACCACTTTCCAGATCCCTAGTTTTACAATACTGACAGAATACTAGTTCAGACGCCATTCGAGTGTATTTACTCTCCCACTAATCTGTGAAATAGACCGTGTTAACCACATATCATGTCGAGGTTCTAGACGAATCCGGGATCACCATCCACGTCGGTTGGGGCAGAATGAAAAATTGCCCGTCAACAATGTCACCTTCGCTCATCAGGTCGAACGTTGTAATCAGGCGGACTCAATGTCAGTCATATTTACACACTCGTAGTCAACACTGGTAACACTTTTAAAATATTCAGTAATGGTTTGTGACATCACACTGTGGTGTGGTCAGGGTCATATATCTGGACTGGCTCCCGGGAGGAAGTGATCACTGACATCGCTGACCTGTTCTCAGATGGATACACCTACGATGACCTCAAGCAGCCCTGCACAGCCTGCCACCACCATTGTAGTCGGTGGCACACACCCATGTGCATATATTTACCTAACGGTTGGCGGCATCCGGTTCGGTCACAGTGACCGAAGCCAAAGGACGCCTGCGCTTAGCCATCACTGCAATTGGCTTACGCTGCACCAATTGCAGTTCCATCGACACACCTCGTATCCAGTGTAAACCCGAAGGAATAAGACCGGGAGGTGTGCCAGTGGGGCCTTTGTATCCAGCCGGCCAATGCTGGTTAGCCACTTGATTGGCTAATAAGGAAAGGAAACCCCTATCTCTCGGAAACTAATCAGAGAGGCTGCAATGACGAGATCTACACTGAGAAGAAAGATTTCTGAAGTGTAATACAAAGTGCTGCAGTACGGGAGTACAGATTAGTGCATCCCAGAGAAGATAGGGATGAAAAGCAAATTTCTCACTAAACTATGAAAAGCCAGGCAGGCCATTCATCATACAATACATCAACAAAGCCAAAGAAAAGAATGGGTAGAAGACCACAGACACTCAGGTTTCTGAAAAGAAGAGCGGATTAATTGTCAATGACCACGATGTTGGCCGATGCAGTCATTAACAGAAGTAGAATAGGTATACCGATTTGACCTACCTGAGCCTAGCGTACTCGCCGCCTCTTCGCCGACGGGGTACTATGAGTACGTTGGTGACCTACCAGCCCCAAACGGCCAGCGCATTCGCGGCCGCACACATCACAACGCCATATAGTCACGTCACCGCGACCTATGGCACCGATGGTTCCTTTGCGTACCGCACGCTTCCGCTCGCGACCACGCAATAGTTGCTCGTTGAACGCTCGGACGCCCGCCCGAACCGTATTCCTCCAGGCCGTCCGGTTCAACGCCAAATCTTCCCAACATCTAAAATCAATGTTACAACGTGAAAGACTTACCTGCACAACATCCTGGTACCTCCGCTTCTGGCCACCGGGATTTCGCTTACCTGACTTCACTTGTCCGTACAGTAACTGCTTCGGGATACGGTCATCGCCCATCCGACGGACGTGACCGAGCCAACGGAGCTGGTTCAGCATCAACATGGCTTCCATCCCGTCCATGTCCGCTCGCCGCATTACCTCAGTGTTCGGAATCATGTCCGACCACCGAATACCCAAGATGCGCCTCAGACACTGAACATGGAAACGGCTCAAATAGCTCACGTTCCGCTGATACAGTGTCCACGTCTCACTGCCGTACAGCAGGATAGACAGCACCATTGAGCGGTAGACACACAACTTCGTGGCCATCTTCAGGCTGTGATTCTTCCAGACACGCCTTTCAAGACGTCCGAAAGCAGCGCTAGCCTTTGCCACACGCGCTCTCAACTCGCGGTCCACGGACAGATCTGTCGACAAGTTGCTACCCAAGTAGCAAAAATCCCCGCAGCCATTCACAGTGTCTCCAGCGATGCGAATTTCGGGTGGAGGTACACAAGCAGCACCTCCACCAGGAGAAGGCTGAAAAAACGAATACGTCTTACCTGTGTTGATGTCCAACCCGAACTTCGATGCTGCCGAAGCGAATGCTGTAGCTAGACGTTGCAGCTCTTCTTCGCTGTGCGCTAGCAAGGCGCTGTCATCGGCGAACAGAAGCATCCGCATCCTTGAGGTCTGCAGCCGGGTTGAGGCGCCAAATCGTCGGATATTCAACAGACGCCCGTCCGTCCGGTACTCCACCTCGACACCATCCTCTCCAGAGTTCTGAAAAGCAACTGTTACCATCGCAGTCAAATATAAACTAAATAGGGCTGGGGCTAGAACACAACCCTGCTTCACGCCAGTGACGATGTCGAAATCATCAGAGGTCGATCCACACGATTGCACCTTCGCCTTCATGCCCGCATGCAACAATCTAACCATATTGACGAACTTACCTGGACATCCAAACTTACCAAGCACCGTCCACAGCGCCTCGCGGTTCACGGAATCGAACGCTTTGGTGAAGTCCACGAACAGGGCATACAAGGGCTGATTCCGTTCTCGGCACTTCTCCTGAAGCTGTCGAGCAGCAAACACCAGGTCGATTGTACTCCGACTCGACCGAAATCCACACTGCTCCTCGGGAACATTCATCTCCAGAACGGACGCATTCAGTCGGTTCAGGAGGATTCTGGCAAGCACCTTGCCTGCACAGCTCAAGAGGCTGATACCTCGGTAGCTGTCGGTGCATTGCTTGCTACCCTTCCCTTTGAACAAGGGTACGATGAGGGCATCCTTGAAGTCTTGCGGCATCACCTCGTGCTCCCAGATGGAGTGAACCAGTTGGAGCAGAGCGCGTTCCAACGCCGGACCGCCATTCTTCAGGATCTCACCTGGCAGCCCATCCTCGCCTGCAGCCTTCCCGTTGCGCAGTTGACCAATCGCCCTCTGCAACTCCAGCAAGTCGGGGGCGAGAGCAAGCGAAGATTTGACGTCCTGTTGCGGCAGACTGTTAACAGTCGCCCAATCAATTGTAGTAGGGCGGTTTAACAGGCTGCCGAAGTGTTTGCGCCATATTCCCATGATGTCTTCCGGCTGGCTGCAAGAACAACCGGTGTCCACGTCTACCAGTGCTTTAGTAGACTGGATAGACGGACCGAAGATCGCCTTAAGCGAATCGTAAAACTCCTTGTGTTGCCGACGATCTGCGAAGCCCTGCATGCGCTCGCCCTGTTTCCTCCACCAGTTGTCCTTAATTCCGCGAACACGCTCAGCCAGTTGACGGCGGATATTCCGGAACCTAGTCTTCTTCGCTCCATTGCCAGGGTCCATTGTGCATGTGGCGAACGCGGCATTCTTCTCTCGTACCAAGTTGGAGATAGCCACGTTGTTGTCATCGAACCAATCCGGGCGTTTCTTGCGCTCCACACCGATCGTCTCGGTGGCTGCTACCATAATCTGTTTCTTCAGTTGTTGCCACATACCCTCGGGGGTAGTGGGTACAGGAGCATTGTGCAGGCGAGCGACGACTGCACGTTGAAAGGCAGCCTTCGTCTCGAAGTTCTCCAACCTTCTGATATCCAGCTTCTGCCGTTGTCCAAAAGATCTACAATAAACGGACTTGCGTACATGGATAAACAATTTGGTCCTGACCAGCCTATGATCTGTGCTACATTCAGCCCCGCGCATCACTCGCGTGATGCGCACTTCACCAATGTCGCGCTGCCGCACAATCACGTAGTCAAGTAGGTGGTGGTGACCGCTTCGTGGATGAGTCCACGTCGTGATGTCGCTCGCATCCAGCTGGAATCGGGTGTTCGTGATAGCCAGCTCGTGAGTAGCACACAGGTGCAGCAGACGATCACCGTTCGCGTTGACTGAACCAATGCCGTAGGGTCCGAGGACTCCCGGCCAAGCTACAGAGTCGCGCCCAACTCTAGCGTTCAAGTCACCCAAAACAAACAGTCGGTCATTCACTGGCGCAGACCGGATTGTGGCGGACAGCTGATCATAGAACTGGTCCTTTGTATCATCAGTGTGACACATAGTTGGACCATAAACACTAACAAATGTAGCACACTTACCTCGACCGAGTCGCAGGCGCATCGACAGCATTCGAGGGCTGACGCCGTGCGGTTCGCATATCATCAAAGCACTGATGCGATCAGCGACTGCAAAACAGACACCATGCTCTCGAACACTGTCTACCGGGTAACCTGTCCGGTAGAAATTGTACCCAGCGCCTGCTTCCCGCAACTTACCTTGGTCTGCAAACGTTGTCTCACTCAAGGCTGCTACGTCGATTCCATACCGGCGCAGTTCCATCGCGATCAGGGCGGTGCGTCGTTCCGGTCGTTCTGTGGCGCTGCATCGCTCCAGCAGTGTGCGCACGTTCCACGTCCCAATCGTAAGCGTCTTGCGTCCCCGGGCCTGTCTCCATTTGGTCTTCTGGGGCACTGAAATCTAACTGAGCATTATCTGCTTTTGGGGGGCTGTATGAGGATGAGTGTTTTGCAGTAGCATGTTTTCGCCTATCCACCCTGCCATGTGCAGCTGATAGGGCGACCCGGTTCATCCTGCGCGACGGCCGATGCAGCATACTATTTGGTTTAGTTTGTATCATCATCATTGTAAGTATGGGCTTCGGATACTGCCAGGACGCCTAGACCTGTGCGGGAGAGCGATTAGGGCCATCAACCAAAGCCTTTGGCTAAACAGCCTAAACCACAATGCAGCAGGTGACTCACACACACGTGCAGACGCGACAGCGTCAACCACAAAGAAGAGGATCTACAGTCATATCAAAACAAGTCCAGCACTCACTCACAAGAACAGCAACACTGTACACATGATCCTAGCAATCAGACACACAGTCCAGGCAAAAACAAGCATCTTGCCCAACACACAGTCACCACGCACAACAAACGCACGCATCTGCATTTTGTCTGGCTGTTCCCCCTTGGCCAATCTGACAAGGTTGAACCCTCAAGGACCGAAGTCCTAGTCAGCACAGCCCTCCGGATCAAAACAGCACGCAAGACTGACCACCACGCCAAGGTAGCAGAAAATGTCAGGGTATTCACCTAAACACACAGCAGCGCGCACACACGCAGCCTTATCTCGGATAACAGCTCACGACGCTTGATTCCGCCCAGTGTCTGTTATGGGGCTGACAAGACAACGAGACTGTCCACATATTTAGACACAACATAGCGGGATCTCTTGCGCATCGGGGAACAAAACGCAACTACAGTATTCCATGGATTACACAGTGTTTCCATCATGTAGATCACTACGTCGCCTTCTATGGGATTTCGCCCAACACTCCATTGACACACCCACGGATTACACTTCCGTATTTTGTCAAAACTCTTGTAAGTGCATTTGCTGTATTTGTTCATTATTTACATTACATTTTGTTTGCTTATCATTCTGGTATTATTTAGGTGTTCGATTTTACCGATACTACTTACAGTGTTGTAAATAGCAAGCCGGCATCTAAAGTTTTGTCTGCTGAAACCTTGTCGAAGCACTCAGTACGTTTATTCTGACAGCGTCCGTTTTACGTATGCCAACGAGGGACTAGTTGCTTTGACCAAGAAATGCTCCAGCGGAGAACATTTTCACCAAGTACAGCTTAAACGGGACATGTATGACCTGAAGATGTGCACACTGAAAAGCAGTGTTATACAAGAACACCAGTCTTAATGGGCTGGATACTAAAAATCGGAGGCAACATTGCTCGCATATTTCTAGAAAGTAGTCGTTTGTTAAAATAGTCGCGCACTAAATGGAAGTGTGCATACGGCTAATTTTAGGCGTTAGGCTCATGTACCCTTACAAGAAATTCCAAACGTTGATGAGAGAGTGCTGCAAAACGGTGACTGATTAAAAGAACCAGTGTGGACGAATACAAGCCTACACAAAATTTACGACCAAATTAGATGGAAGTGAAAGCGAGTTAAGTCACTTCACTAGGTAAGTCTCTAATCAACCACTTCAAATTAGTGGTAGGACTATTCCCAAATAGATCACACAATCCAAAAATGGCAATTTTTCTGTCGTGAACTATCGTTAACAGAAAGGAAAATGAAAAGAAGTTGCGGAATCGAAATCAATTGAATAGTGAAAGAGACGCATTTTGAAATCGGTTAAACAACCTGCTGCACAAAACAATTGGCTCGTTATAAGCTGACTGTCAATGAGTCGGTATGACGCAGATATCAGAAATGTGTTTAGTAAAGGAGACATGTTGGACGTTTGAAATCTAAACAAAACTCAAGAAGGAGTAACAGCTTGCAAGATGCTATCGCTATTTTGGTCTTAATGGGCACGGCTGACTTTTGTAACATGCGAACCAACATTAGTAGTAAACTAGCCGTATAAAATTGGGGAATTTTCACTTCATGATAAGTATGGTATAAAAAAGCATTCGTTATCCAGTGTGTTCGAACAGCTTCTGTAACCTAAAACTGAATAGATCCCATTTTACCAGAAAAATCTATTTCAGTGTGAAAGTGGTTTCGTTGTTTGAATATGAATCCAAATACAAAGACAGATAAATTTTACGCACACACTTTTTCGTGTCGGACAAGGGGTGTACGGTACTGCACATGGAATTTGTATTAGTGGGGTCCTTCTGGATGATAGCTCAGATTCCCGCTATTTGGATGCCAATCTCTCCAGGAATTCCTTCATGGACTGCATTCTGTTAGGTTGTGTGGTGAAAGCTGGTGTGACTTTCGTACGGCTTGATAGGCTCGCCTGGAAGAACTGCATCTTTAAGCTGGAAGCGAAATGCCTTTCTATAGAGTCACTATGTTGTGCACGTGGTTGTATAGCAGTCTAATCTGGTCATCATATTCACAAAATATGTGTTGATTGAGTTGGTACCATCTACAGTGTATTAGACAAATCTTGGTTATTTACTAGTCATACACGGTCTAAAACATCGAGGAAATTCGCCAAGCACGTTAAAGCGCTGACGAACTGGCGTCGAAGCAGCAGGTAGCTAAGACAGATAACCGAAACCCGGTCGATGAAAACTGTGATAGCGGAATGTTATCCAAATGTCATTTAATGCTCATGACAGACCTCAGATCAAGTAATTATGCACCCTTTAGCCGAACAGCCTACAACAGCAGCTTTAAAACAGATGTCCGAAGGTTCAGTGAGCATCAGGTTCGACAGTGTGCATTCAAATTTATAAGAGAGCTATAAACGTCGTGGATAATCGCACTGAGGTGAATGTGACTGTAAAAGTGTTCACCGTCGTAGTCTAGCAAGTCAACAACTCACTTTCAATGAAGAGAATGAGTGTGCCAGGTAGAACTAGGAAAACCGATTGGATGTTTTCAAGTTGAACATCACCCATATTTGATCGCAGCGTTCGCATTCAGATAGACCATGCAGCCAGCCTCTTTCGAACACAAGCACTAGACTCGAGTTTCGCTCTCATTAGAGCTCGTCAGTAGTGCATATGGTTGCCACGGCCGGAATTTGAACTCCGGCCAAGCCGTACATGAGGCAACCGTGTTGACCACTGCGCCATTGACCTCACATTAGGCACGACTAAATCATCAACTCTGAACGCTCCAACACTCTCGCTTGTGAGTAACGATCAGGTTGCCCGATCGTCTCGAGAGGAGACACAGTAACTGTTGTTTGTTAGTTTTCGACAATTATTTCTGTCAGCCGGTACACGAAGCGCCTCCGTCTCATTGTTCCGCTTCAAAGGCAAACGTTATGATGGACTAATGGTTTATATGGGAGATCAACTCAAACATTTTTAATCAGTCTAGTCATTGCTTAGTTTTGGGTAATTTACAGTTATTTATGCTTGTACGAAAACTCGAAAGCCCTTGAAACAGTGAAGTTGCCGTACTGTCAAACCAATCTAAGATGAACAAAGGTGATATCACGAACATTCTCCATTTCCGAAAACTCACTTCAAATAGTGGTCCTAAGGGGTCCCCTTGGTAAGCGACAGATTTGGTAGATTTGCGCTAGGTTACTTCGTGCAATAACTCCATAAACGTGCTGTTGATAAAAACCACTAACTGAAACTACAACATACATGCGGTTAACAAATCCCTTCTTAGCTATATGACAAGTAACAGGCTGAAAGAGCAAAATGTTGAAACTGGTCCGATCATGTAGCTGAAACCGTCACTCAAGCGAGTGCTAACACACTGACATCACGGAGAAGCTCATCCTTAGCGAACCTGAGGTATAAAGCAAAGTAAGGGATTCCACTTCTAAATTTTACCTCATAGACCTAGTTGGAGAATGTGGTTTCCGGCTAAAAATACATCTACATTAGTTGGCGTTTGTGTTTCAT
>QNGE01000231.1:214597-241902 GCA_008508345.1 Paragonimus westermani | reverse complement strand
TGAACACTGCTGCGCGCAGCGGATGTACTCGAAGCTACATCGGGCTTTTGAGAGATATCTGATGTTTTTCGACCGTATTGGATAATACGCCGGAGGTCACGGTCAACCGTTGGGCGATCGGAGTGCTCTTTGTTTGAGGGTACCTTTTATAACCCCCTTCTTCCTGATACGGAAGACAGCAGTGCCGCAGCTATAAAAAATAGTTCTGTTGTATGCCCATAGGATCGTGCCTCACTACTTAAGCACTCCTATGCGGTCAGTAGTGCGACATACAATCCTATGAGTGTAACTGCTTTTCGTCTGACTGCTTCCCTTTGGCCTGTCTGACAAGGTTGCACCTGGAAGGACCGGAGTCCTAATCAGCATAGCCCGCCGGATCAAAACAGTACACAAGCCCGACCACCACGTCAATGTAGCAGTATAGGTCTTTCGCTTGGTAGGGGTATCGTTCACGCAGATTAAGCCTCACTTCACCCGTATTGTGGTGTCAGTTAGAAAAGTCATGCCCACTGGGTTCCCAAAAGAAATCCGAAGTCGACCGTGTCTTTTTCCGAAAAGAGTAATATGAGGCGCACATTTTCGTATCGGTGGACGCAAACAATTTACGTCACGCTGAGGGTAGATTTTGTTAACCGGACTCATTTAAGTTAAACCTTGGTCTTTTTTGCAGCCGTGAAAATTTCCGCACTTGTGTCCGAGGTGTGCACTTGTTGGACATTTTGTGAACTGACTTAACATTCACCAGTCGTACGTTCAGTGTACATTTAATGATCTTCAAATGGACCCAGTGTCGTGTGGACATCTTGCAGTGAATCTAAAGCTTCTTGATAAAACTGATTAGTGCATGGTGATGTAAAAGTCCAACGGTGGTCCACTCGTCAGGACAGTTCCAATATCTTCAGTGAACAGGATAATTTTCTTTTTTTCTCTGATATTCATAAGTTTGATGGAACGTGTGACGGACAGCCGTGAAATTGGGGTTATTTTTGTACTAGGTGACTGAGCTCAAACATTATTAGGATTATTTTTCAAAAGCTCATTAGTCGATCATTATCCCACATCGACGACGGTTCTTTTGTATTTTGAGGCGATTGGTCACAATAAGACGTAATCACATATTCTCGTTTGGTTATACCCCCTTAAGACTACTCACTTGTTCAACCTACCTTACACGTCCACTTTTTTTGTTCGGTTGCCAGTGCCTTAAAAAGTTAAATCACAAAATTTCAAAGATATTACAGCTTTTGCTAACAATTTCCCCAAACGCACATGCTTGTCCAGACACCCTGTTCATTCCAAGCATCTATGATATCTCAACGGACCTGTTTATTTGGCAAACAAAGTACGAGCAACTTCCAAAAACATGTTCAGAACAGCTTGAAAATTTGAGAAATTCATACACTTTTGTGCTCGTTTCAAGCAATACGCTTAATTACATTCGAGAATTGGTGAGAAACATCTGGCACTAAAAGCAAAAAAACCCGCAATCTGTGAAACTTTGGTGATCTGATTACTCTGAAACTGTGAAGCTATAGGACTAACAGGTGTCTTGTATTCACATTTTTGAACAAAGCACAAATTGTGAAATACAAAGAATACTAATTTATCAGTTTCCAGACTCAACAATTTTTATTGAATTATACTGCATGTTATGTACTTTTAAGACCAATAGAAATGCTGTCCTAAAAATTCAGCCTTTATCTCTGTAGCTGTTACTCTTGCTATCTTCATGAGCTGAAAGTGATTACTCACTTGTAGCTGCCCTCTGGACTAGTACGCATCGACGACGGTTGAAAAAATGTTCGGTGGATAGATTTGCAAACAGTTCTTTGCGATAATTACCGACGAAGTGATCCACGTTCGTTTCGACCAATTTGTTTCTCATCGGCTCCTGCGCACTTTCAGCCTATGAGAAGTGGCTGTGCAGCGGTTCAGGAGAGTAGCACACACACACACACCTACCTACCTATGACACGGGTGAACGCGGCTGTGTGGGTTAATGGATGAGTTAAGAACGAACACTTTGCCACTAATTCACAGGTTGTAAGTTCGATTCTAGAAAGTGCGTGGTTTCGGTAAGATCAAAAAAACAATAGGTAACTATCTCTGAAAAATACCGAATTGCGAATTCACTGCTTGAAGATGCATTCAATATCCATACTAGCATTTCTTTCAACGGGTTATTTCGCTACGCGTGTTAATGATTAAACTGGACATTAGTACATTTCAGCAATGTCGTTCGCATGTAAGCGACATTTTCAAAATACCTCAGAGTGGATAGTTGAGAAGCATAAACTTAATGGACAAAATAGACCGGTGGCTTGTTAGAATGTGTAGAAAGGTAGCTAATGGGAACGTTTAGTTCTCAATACTGAAAGTAGCCCAGAAGTCTGAATATACAGGTCGAACGCTACTGGCAGTTTCCTCAGTATTAACAATCTTCCGAATGTGGTCGCAAGAGAAAGACGTCAGTACATGAAACACGAACAGTGAAACCTACAAAGTTCATTACTGTGCTTATGGACTTGGGCTAAATGAGTGTTTTAGTAATCGTCTGCCTACAGTCGGTGCGTTGCTGGTTGGATTACATTTCTCTGAGGTCATCCAAATGTTGCCACTATAAATTTCTCGACTAATGGACAACATGATCTAACCTGTGGAGCAGTGAACTATAGTATCAAGAAATCTGAACAGACGGATTAGATTTAATTTTGGATCATCGTGCTAAATGACCCATTCTTGATTTTAAAAGTGAGAAAATTACTAAAAATGCTGCTTATTCAATTGTGTTCATGGATAGTTGATGGTCAGTGCACTCATCGTAGTTGGATTACCTTGAGAACATGTGGTCACTTAGGACGTAAACTTACTCAGACTGCACTTTATTCCAGTCTGACAAAATTAATCACTCTGATAAATACAGTTTTGAAGAACAGATTGGGAATAACACAAAGTTACGAACAAGTTGTAATACTCGCGTTTCAACCACCTCGGGTGTCCTTCCTCAGGAGTGTTGTAATCGATTACAACACTCCTGAGAAAGACCACCCGAGGTGGTTGAAACGTAGAATATTACAAGTTGTTCGTAAAGTTGTGTTATTCCCAATCTGTTTATCAGTATCATGGTAAACACGACGTCCAAACTATTCAACTTCATTCGTCCTAAATTTGGTGCGGTTATCTTACAGTTTTGAAGCACCCGGTCGCCAGTACACCATAAATCCTAGTTGACTTATCATATGATGTGATGTGGAGAAAAGACAACAGATTTGAGTGTATCACCAACCCATATTGGGGAATTAATTTGATATTAATTGCACAGCACTTTCAGGGAACTACGGATTTACATTCATATGGAATATTTTGCCTACTAAATTAGGGAAAAATGACGCGTACATGAGTTTCGTTTTTGTTACAGTTCGCTATGAGTGCATATGCCTACTGAAAAGTCACTACTTTCCAATCGAAAACAAAAGCAGGTCTTGTGGCACAAAACAAATATCATTTTTACTGAGTTTCTATTGGCTGTTTGGTAGAGAAGACGCACCAGTAGAATGAAGAATTGGTGCCGACAGCCCGGCTTTCCTGTTGGTCGACAAGGCTCCACTTGTAGCTGGTTTGTCTTAACGTGATACACTTAAACGCCTTGTTTTAACCCGATATTTGCTACCACCATAGCCGTTGCTATGATATCGTGCTATCCGAATTGGTCACTGCGTTGAGATGCCCGTTTTGGTCGCATTTTCGACACTGGTTGACCGTAACCTTCGGTGAATCACCGGTTGACATCTTATCGATCCGTTCGTTTAATCTAATCTCCACAATCCCTGTCAAGATCGTGGTAAGCAGAACAATATTCTCAAAAAGGGTGGAACGGTAGAACTCTTAGATTTCACCGTTAGGTAGCGTCGACTGCGAAGTCCCTGATGCACTGTTTAAAACCACACCTTTTTGAGAAAGTGTCCGGAGTGCATATCTCTGTCTTGAGAGGAATAAATACGCTTTAACAAAAACGAAACTCCGAGCTAGTGTCAATCTTCAAAATGGGTTGGTTTCACTCTCTCCTTGAGTACAAAATCTGTGATAATTTGCGTTGTTAAACTAGTGAAATCTACGATCCAATTTTCGTTTGTCATTTAGGAGGACTGTTTCACTTTTGTTACAGCTTTCAACAGAATAACTCTGACGGAATGAACAATTCACGACAGTTCACTTGGCGTACTCATTGACTACAGCATATTTGGCTCTGGCTGTCCAAATATGTATTAAGGCTGAAAAATCGATGATTTCGGAGAAGTTTATTATTTCTGTTTGTGTACAACAGTTCTCATCCTCTCACATTTTATTTGTGACCTGTGTGCGGACGAAAGAGGTGAAGAATTTTGAACTCCTGAGGAAGGCCACCCGAGGTGATTGAAACGTAGATTGTTACAACTTGCTCGAAACGTTGTATTATTCCCAATCTGTTTATCAATGTTGAACTTTCCTGTGTTCACTGATTTGCCTTAGGGGGAGGGGATTTGCTTGGTTGATATGAACAGCTGTCAAACTCCACTGCAACCTCACACTTGGATATACCTTCCAAGCTACTCTACTTGAAGTGTCCGGTCACCAGTTTTGCATATCCCCGCCAGTATTCTAACTTCGGTTCACTGTCTCATGAAACAACCGTACTGACTACCGGGTCTTGGAACTCATAGCAGAACGAAGTGAAATATTTTGTTTTTAAGTGGTTAGCCATATGTGCCTTTGTTGACGCTGTGATCATTTGTAAGTAATGTGGACTTCGTGTTCAACTGTTTTCCGCTAACAATCCTGGCCAAAACAAAGTGTTTTATGAAGATCAGTAACAGAAACATGTGTACGGTTTTCATATCCCCACCATGTGAAGTAACCCGTCTTCATCACCTCCTGGTCGGGTGTAAATAACAAACGTTCCTGAGTATACTTGCCAAGTAATTACCTGTGAACACCTTACTTGGTCGTACAGCCACAGGAAATATTTGGCGTCCCGTTTATTATAAGCCGGAGTAGATTGTATATTAGTTTAACCTCAAAAACCGTAGTTTAACTTGTCTATCCGAATCATTCTACACCCCAGAAATATCAGCGACTTGCATTGAGGTAGCTACCTTAATGTCTTCACCGACTGTTTTGCAATGAAACAGCAGAAGGGGGCCGATGATAGCGCTGTTGAAGAATGGGGTATTTCTTAAATCGCTTCATATGGAAAGCACTTTAGCTACACTTGATAAATCTAACCAGGTGTACGATTAGGTATATGGTAGAAAACATTGCAGTGAATAATATTTTCAGATTACCCCCAAAAGTAAAAACTATATTTGTTCTGTTTTTCCTACAGGTCGTGGTTTTAACGGCTATTGCGATCAACAATGAAATCCCCAGCATAAAACTGTATAAGCGCAATGTAGTATTTAGCTGTACACCTTGTGTTTTCATGTCGGAATTCGTTAGGCATTTGCATGCTTAAAATTACTACGAATATTTGGCGGCGTATATATTAAAAATGAAATCCGTATATCTGTGACAACATGCTTTGTTGGCTACACTGTCTCAGCTCTTCCTAATCATTCAATCCATCACGACCATTCCTGTCACAATTATCATGCGACCAAATGTGACTGGGCGTTAACCATCATGACGTCGACAAATAGTAGTGCTCAATCATTTGACATTAATTTCGGCCCAACTAGAGATGTCATTTTTGAGACATTAACTAGAAACATTTGATAGAAGGACTGCCTAGTTAGGCAAATGCAATTGAGGGTGAGGCAAATTGCTGTTCTGTTGTACACTTTGTGTTTATAAACTAAGTTTATCCAGGGCGTTCTGAAAAGTCAGACAAACGAAACATACGTTAACTCTTCATCTCATTCGCATCCCTCAAAAACCAGAACGCTTCCGAAAATGATGAAAAATTAAGCTTGTGTTTATCGGCGAGAAGTACTCAGAAGAAATACTCTAAGGAACTTTATTCTGACTTGCGCAATGATCTGATGGCGTTCTCTCTCAACCAAAACATAATTCAGTGGTACCGCATCACATTCAGTAAAGCGATTGTACAGAGATGCTAAAACATTACACTGACTAGTGGTTGATACTGGGCGTGGTTTGGGGTGTCTTTATATCGACTGATCTATGTGAACTAATTATAATAGTAACCACAAGTGCGACAGTTGAGATGTTCCCAACACACTTAATCTATTGGATATTGGGACATAAAAATACCCCATTACTTAGGTCAAGATATCTGTGATGTCTCTTCCGAATTTGAGTCTTTGGAAGGTCCTGTGTGCAATCCGGATCATCATCTCTTTGTTTTACCGCCGAAGATAACCCGCTTGGTATGTGTGTAGAAATTCAGAGCCTGCAGTGTCGTAAATCATGAAAATTTAACTTTGTTGTTGGAGTTCCTCCGGTAAGTTTGTCGCCTTATGTTTGATATAGCGCGGAGCGATGAATTCGTTGATGCATGTTTGACTTGTTTTTAAGAAGCCGATCCCAAATTTGCCTTTCTTTGTACTTGCTACGTGCAGTAAACAATCACGATGAACCGTGTACCATATTTGCGCATAAAACGTGTTTTTGCTCTCCTTCTTCAACTTATATTCCTAATCTAATAAAACTTTCGTTCTTGGTATTGTTTGCTATGCTGTCAGTTCATCTGCACCCGATTTTTCCAATGAGCCAAATTCTCCTTTACTAACGGCTATTTGGTAACTTCATGGGACGCTTTTCTGTTGGATACGTTGTGTATCAGGCTAATTCACATTCAAGGTGAGGGATCAACTATAGTGTTTTGTTGTCAACTAGTATCGTGTAAATTCCTATCTTTTCGACCTCATTTTCTGAAGTTTTTGGACCCAGAAAGTAGTCTGATTAACCCAGCCGTCTGAATAACCGTTATTGGGCATGCCTATTATGTGGTACTGAATGAATTATCCTAAATCGCCGGGAGCAGTTTAACATTTGCTATTCGCAAACCATATACCATGGTGGCATTTGGAAAAGGTATCAGCGATTTTAAACTGGGACAAACCAAACCGGCAGCTTAGTTTAATTTATCCCTGTACAGTTAACCTGACACAACCGCCAAAATGAGCAACTAGACGTGTTGATGAAACTACACTTGAGCATATCGCGTAGAGAAAATTGTTCATTTTTATTCTTCAATGAAGTGATGAAAATTACTGATTCAATGCTCACAAGCTTTAGACATACTGAACAGTTTGAGAGCTCTAGAATCCTCAGATCAACAACTGCGTGCATTTGGGAAGCAAAAGTGGTTGTGGGTAAATCTCAGACATTAGTAGAATATCTGTAGAAGAATAAAGAAGATCCACGTTGGTGAATTGCATCATTGACCCCTAAGCGTGGAAGTGCATATATCAAGGTAACCACACAGATAACGGCGAACCAGAATAAGTAGATTCTACCTTTCTCATTACTAAACGTCAGATTACTTCAGATTACCTGACATGGATTACGGAGCTTGCTATCCACACCGCCAAAGTTCGTTCTCGTTCACAATTACTTCCAACGTTTGCTCCGATTATCCTAAACGATCTTATCTAAAATATGCATTTCTGCGTTTTTTAAACACTAATCAACCTACGCCTCCTCATTGAATTCGAATTTGCAGTTCAGTTAAAAAAGCGTGAGTATTCGGTTAGGGGATGGCAAGAGAATATTGCCCCAGTGATAATTCGTGCTGACACCAATGGTAACTTGAAGCGATTTGAGTATCATTATAACTACAGACTCCACAAAGAACGGCCAAATACAGCTGGAACTGTGAGGCCCAGCTTACTAGCGTGCACCCAAATAATAGCCGTGTTGAGACCGTTATATATACAATGTCAAATAAATCGCTTGTTTGGCACCTCTCTGACTGACTGTGAATGACCTTGGCAACCCCCTGGCCTGGCACTTTATATCACCAAACCCGGTCCGTTTTGGCTGCCTGCGTATGTCATCAAATCAATAGGACGTGGTGTGTTAACACGTTCCGTTTCTCTAATTGGGCTGCGGCGTCTTGTTATCGATTACGAATCCTTATTAGAAGTATATCTCTAAAAACTTTATTCGATTAGTCTAAGCGACAAGGGAGTAGGATAACCTTACCAAATTTTAAAATGATCTTGGGTGAATCCGATCATTGTCACCACGGCAACATTCGAAAGTGGTTCTTTCGTTGCAGATGGACCACTTATGTTTGTGTGTAAATTTGCTCCCAAACGGCTGAACGTTGTTTGTTCAAATATGAATTTACCTTACATTGTAAAGTTCAGTTTTGCTCCGCATGTTGCCGGCGACTATGCTCAACAAGTGAGAATGAAATATCCCCACATTTCAACGTATTCATCAACGCGTTACGAGCAGTTGATCACTCGTTCTAAGCAAACACCTCCCTGAATTGATGTTGAATTTTGAAAGTTAGAAAAAGTCTCAAACAAATTCGTGTTGACGATGTGTTTGGGGAGCAGATACTTTTGCTTATATCGCCTTAATTGCGAAAGGTAGAACAGAAATTGAAGACAGTGTAGCTTCGTTTGCTTCAATGTAATAACTGATGAGTAGTCGGGGAATTGGTTTATTTTCTAGTTGACCACCACTCACATTTGATCGCAGCTTTCGCATTCAGATAGGCTATCCAGCCGGCCTCTTCCGAAAAGAAGAACTAGACTCGGGTTTCGCTCTCAGTGCTCACAAGCGAGAGTGGTGGAACGTTCAGATTTGATGATTCAGTCGTGCCTAATGTGAGGTCAATGGCGCAGTGGTCAACACGGTTGCCTCATGTATGGCATGGTCGGAGTTCAAATCCCGGCCGTGGCAAGGATATGCAAAACTGACTAGCTCTAATGAGAGCAAAACTCGCAACATAATCGGTTACTGTCTCCAAAGAATAGAGCTTACAAGATAGACCATAAAATATATAGTAATGATTTTGAATTTCCATTAATTTACTCACTAGGATGCAAAAGGTTCTCAAATATATTCAGTGCTGGGAGAATGCTTTTCTATTGTGATTCGGGTCAGCTATATTCAAAAGCTGGATTTGTTTGTGAAGCCTTCTAACGGGCACTGTGCAAACAGGAAACACGAGACACAGGTGGTAATTACACATGATAGATGGAAACAGAAATTGACTGATACTAGATAGAAGTCCAAAACGTTAATGCGAACTCCGTGTTGTTTACGTTTTGGCACCCCGTCAGTAGATCATATAAGAATATTACGAATGGAGATTCAACAATAAGATGTTCCACTTTATTTAAGGTATGTTCAGCACGAGAAAACACTTTATCAGTAATAGTGTCAAAAATATTGTCATGATATACTCCATAGAATTGGTGACAAAGAAGATCGCATATTTTAAACTAATGATATATTTACAATTACACCTGTCACTGAAAAGTAGTCCTTCAAGGATAACAGTGAATGAACACTACCTACATTTTGTCGCACTCGTTGCATTCTGTTGACAACCCCCGGAAACATATGCTGCATCATCCAGTGAATATTAATGCGTCCTACAGAAATCGAATTTCTTTACTGGTAACATTGAGAATGAAGAATCTCAGTTCCGAGATTAACGCGACTGTTTCCGCAAATTTCTCCCAAATCAAATCAAAAGACGAGTGCAAAAACCATCTCTATCCCACTCCGAAGCGTGTGAGACAATGTGAGAGTTACGGGGTGTTTATGTGGTGCATAGTGATTCACAGACATTCTCGAATGAGAAGATCGTAGGAAAGTTAACAAAAGTGGTAGTTGGGGTCACTAGGCCATCAGTGGAACGATGGTCGAACAGGTTACCAGGTAGCGAAGGTTACTTCTGGATGGTTGTGGAAATTTCTGTTCAACCAGATTAGGAAAAATAAGAGTAATGTTTAGGCTTGTATTGATCCGATTTTTGAGTCTGGAAGAGACATAGCATGGCCAAACTGCTGCAGTTGGTCTACTCGATGAGATAGCAAGCCAATCCAGGATTTATGAGCATTCTTTTATCCACTTTTCTCATTGTCTCTTACGGATTCAACCACGTAATGCATTAGGTCAGCTGTCACGGCTGAATTCCACGAAAGGTTTACGTTTGAGTCCACCAACACTACTGTTTTGGATAGAAACTCTGTTGTTAATACTTACTTTGACGGATTCACTTAGTAGGGAAATTGTCGTAGTACAGATAGTATCATACAGTTGGTCGCAGATGTTGCACTCCCATGGACTTTTCAGCCAGCTTCTTTCGAACAGAAGCGATGTACTCGACTTCTGCTCCCGTTAGTGCATATTGTAGACCGGAGGCTAGCAAATTGTTCTTTATTGTCAGTTGCGCTCTGCATCCCCTTTGGAAGCGATTAACTTCGTCGAAATATTCGTGAAACAGAGCGGCGTGGTATATGTGGTTTGCAACTCAATTGTATCAGTGGTTATTGACAGCTATGTTGCCACATTAAGAGCAACTCAGGTAAGGCGTTTGTGGTCGACTTCCACTTACAATAACACCAAGTTGATTACTGTTGTCAGTTCCAATTGCATTAATCGTGTCTACGATATGTGCACACAAAAGTCAGTGGTCAAACTTTAATGATCAGTAACAGTTGCTTTTGTATACCAAATGAATGTTTTTATGAAGGTCGTTAATTCTACATTTGTTGTGCAAAAGATCGCGATTCCACGAACCACACCAACCAATTATCCTAGAGATGTTTTATTGTTCCGTACTCTACATTTAGGAATATAACCCCAGCTTTCTGAACGCTATTCACTATCCACTACGCGCGAGCATTTGTGTGCACAACGAAAAGTGTCTGTTGAGACAGACAGTGGTCAGCTAAAGTGAGTTTTGTTCTGCAAAGAAATTTCGCGACAGAAAAAATCTACATATATATTTAATGCTCATACTGTACTTGCGCTAGCCGAACTTTGTGTAAAAATAGATTATGTTAAGCAACCGTGTCCATTAATTTACAAGTGGAGCACGATATTTGGGAGGGGGATGGATGTCACCAGTTCACCGAGCAACTTACCGCCGGATTCAAGTGCGAGTACAACTAATTTGGTTTTGAATTTTTCGCCATAGCATAAATAATTATCCAGGAAACAACCAACCATGCTCTTCAAAGCAATCGATGATTTTCTGCCATCTTCATTTGAATCAAATTTACTGATAAGTCTGAGTACAGTTCCGACTATCAGCAAATTTTGTTTCTGACCTCTACGTAACTTTTTATACGCGGTATTTTGGTTTGCAGGAAGAAGCTACCAAGTTACTACGTCTGAAGATGTTTCATAACTTCTGCCAGTACTCCATAATAATATGAACGTGTTTTTTTGATAGGATGCCCATTGATAGTTTAATATAACCATCTGCGAATAACAATATCCAAACACTACCAACATGTATGTATCGATATTTCAGTTTGTGTGCCCTTGCAAAACTGAAAGCACGTTTTAACTTATCCTTAATCATGCCTGTTAGTTGAGAAATGTGGACATTTTCTTCTCTATCACGCCTGCTGGCCACTGGCGCTGAGATCAAAATGTACATCAGAACCATGGTAATCAACTTATTACCTGCCACACTTACCGTAACAGGCTGTCTTACCAAATGACAACACCCCCGTCTAGTTCTGTGACAGTTCTTTCTGGAAATGTTGAATGAGGTTGCCGTATACTTTCGTGCTTCTGAACGTGGTGCACCTGGTTACTTGTAAGTAAATGAGGATAAACCAACACATGCTTTTTTTGTAGAATGCGTCTATACCATTATCGATGATTTGTCGCTTCCGTCAAAAGAAGTTTGACTTATCGCTTGTGGACTAACAACGTCTCAAGACGACCATTCTACAGTCGGCTTTTATGGAACGCCAAAATTACACTGAAAGATCCTTCATCCATACGACGAAGTCATATACTCATTTGTTTTGCCAGGTGTTAGATTTCCGTTTTTGCAGTATAACTCATTACTATAACCCGAAGATCCCACACATTCTTTAATGAATGTGATAGTTGAATGTTGAATTATTTGTTTGTTCCATATAATTCAGAAATGTAACTTGACCTTTTTAATGGCAATGCATGTTTTATCACAATCTCGTTTTAAAACGTTCGTTATTCTGCTTCCCTGACACTCACGTGATACACTTTTGATATTTTCCACATGCGTAGTGTTGGTGTTCCGTACAAATCACTTCTTCTTAACCCACGAAATTCGTTATCTCATTCTCTTGCACTTTCGTTTCTCAACTCGAGTGCTTTTGTAATATATGTGAATTTCCTTCCGATTTTTCGGTTTAATGACTAGTTAGCGTGACAGTACTTGGGTCAATACAATCTGAGCAATGTTCATGGTGTTCCGGAAAGCGAATTTTCAAATGTTTACATGGCCACATTTTCTGCCAATAGAGGACCAACAGCTTACTATACCTGATCCACACAATTCACACGTAATTCGGTAAACATTCACGATAAACACCTGTTCATGAAAGGTATGGATCCACTTCCTTCGTCAGCCCAGAGATGTGAAGATTGGAGAAATGAAGTAGAGAGCACCAGAATCACAACAAGACTAGATGAGTGTGAATAAAAAATAATACCAGGAGCTCCTAAGTGAAGAAATCAGAATTACTAGGCAGAGGTATGCCATGTGGAAATGTCTTGGTGGAATTTTCTCACAGTATAACGTGAGTTGAAACATATGAAACGATTTTGATTTCAACAAACACAGCTGTTTTCGGTAAGTTTACAACTTAGAATGGCACAGTTATATATCGAACCAAGTGATCCTAAAGAAAGTTATTGATGAAAAATGGTATGATGGCAAGGCGGCTGGTTAAAACAAACACGACTTTGTTGTCGTTGTGGTCACATAAGTGTGATAGCGTAGATACTGCTCACTTCAGGTTTTCCTCCTATATACCCTTCACTGTGACACTCTGTGTTATCTGCGTGTTAGTGCTACGTCCAGAAATGGCACTTGGTCATCAGCTCCTTGTTACAGAGTGAACACGATGTTCTTGGGCGCCTTGTTAAAAACGGTCAAAAGATTCTGTATATCTTCCGTTTTGTCCACCAGGCAAAACACATCATCTACATATCGTCGATGATAACTGGTTGTTCTAATGGTTTCGTCCAACTCGTTATTCTCGAGCACACCACAAAGATGTCAGCCAGTACCGGGCCTGACGGTAACAACATAGCTACACCACCAATCGATAAAGTTCACCATTGAACTGAAACTGGATATTTTCAGTACAGAACATTAATGGCTCCTTCTGTCCAACCACAAGCGACTTTCGATTTAATCCCATAGAAACTGTATTATTTCGACCAAGGAGGCATTGATAAATGGGGACAAAACATCTAAACGAACGTTCCCCATGAGTGATAACAAATGAATTGTACGGAATGAAAAAAGCTGGTTTATTTCACATCTCTGGCTGATCAAATTTAGAAGAACCCCAACAGGGAAATCCCTCGTGTTGAAGCTACTTGACATCAGTAAGATTCGTGAGAATAGCACACAAATTCACTGACAGTTCATCAGTTTCTTCGCTGGATGTGGGTAATTCCGAAAATCTTACAAAATCAAACCACTATCAGTATCTTCAATGAGTTTTCCAGTTTTTAATTCTGTGTTTTGAACGTCTACTTATGGAAGTAACTCAAGTCGTCAGAATTACATTATCTGAGCTTCTTTGTTCCTATGAGACAGAAATCCATCAGGCTTATTCAACCGGAAACTGTTTTCTGTCGGATAGATCAATTGAAACAGCACAGCGGACGTGGACTAGGAATAAGACAGCTGACAAATGTACGTGACAAGGGACATCATGCCACGACTTCGTAGCCCAGTTTCGTTTTTTGTATAATTGTTTTTTGACTTTACAGGCGTCACTGGAAAGCTACACTAGTAAACGCGTGATCTCCATGTCTAGATGGGCTCTCCCATAATGTTTTCCAAATCGTTTTGTGCTGGAACTCAACTCGAGTGCTCAAGTCAAGATGATATCCTCTTAAAATAATGTGCTACTGAATAGGGTGCACAACGCTTATGGTTGTATGACACTTTCACAATCAGGGTAATCTGGGTTTTGAAAACGCAAGCTGGAAGAGCGAAAAATTGTATGAAACCAATTCTCCAGACCACTTACATATCAAGGTTGAAACTGTCTAAGCGACTGAGATAGTTAACTTAACTGGAAACTCATCTTAAGTGAAGATTGTTGGTGTCGTAAAGGGCATAACGCGTCTAGCCCTATAAACGACGGAATAAAACTGAATATCAAGAGACAACTTCGAGTCAGATCGTGCCTTTGGCTTGCACTGATGAGATATGCATATATCTTATGTTTTTCGATGTTGCATCAGAGCGCTTAGACAGTGATTCATTGAGTTCGAACATGGGCATTGCATTTTATTTGAAGCCGACATGTCAGATCCGTATGGACTGACAGCGAGCTTTGGAACGAAAGGGCTTCTCGGAACAAGACGGGTTGCAACAAGCGCTGATTAAGGCTTCGAACAAATCGGAACTTCAAACAACGAAATGGATGCCGTAGTGGTTGAGCCCCGTAAACATTTTAATGTTCTGACTAAATTGTAAGGTATCTCCGAACAGGACTGTATCAAGAAGTGATCTAGCGAACACAGTGCGAGCCTCATAAACGATCATAACAATCTGACCTTAAAAAAGTCGAAACTACGTTATGGTGACGGTACCGAAATATTATATATTTAAGAGGGGAGCTCATCGAAAATATCAAAATGAAAATTGTCGTATCCGATCAAATATTATCTAAGCAAAATAACAATTCCACACGGAGCTCGCTGGGTTGAAGAAAATGAGTTCTCAAGTTGAATGTCACCCACATTTGAGTTTTGTTCCCCATAGCATTGGTCAACTAGTCAGGAGGTACATATTGACATCTGAAACGTCTACGTTACTGCTGATCGTACACTTGCTACGACGTTTTCATTGTTTTACAACAGTGGCCACGAAATATGCGTTTTCAACGCACTGTTCGCCTTTATTTTGTGCGTTGGCCATGACGGAGCGCTTCCACACGCCCTTTGGATTTATAGGCACGTTGAAATATGTAGTGCCATATATATTTTTCGAAATGTGTACCAATCACGCTCTTCAGGAAGATCAGAAACTAACTATATGGCAAAAGGCTGACATAATGTTAGGGGAATCTCAGTAGTGTAGCGATGTCCCGATAGCTGAAAAATCCTCAAACCGTTCAAGAAAACGTGCTTCCTAACTTGCTGCAGAACGATACCCTGGAGAGAATGATTGCAAAGAATTTGGAGCCACCATACCACACAACTGAGATCGTTAATGTCAAGTGAATACCGTAGCTCACGATAAACATAGGTCTGAAAATTCGTTGCCAGACCTATGTCATCCCATCAGGACGAACCTCGTGTGGTTGCAATTTACTCGTCTGGGTTGTCTAAGGCTGAAGCGGTCGGAATGACGTTGACGGTTGCTGACCGAACGAAATTAATGTTACTTACAAAAACAAAGTTTATGGCCGTGGAATGTTAGCCAATGTCTCATGCTCAGGCATCCCTTAAACCTTGGTAAATCTAACCAGATGCGGGCAAAACAACAAGATGGATGCGCAACGTGTATTTAACGGGAGGCTGTAAACCCACTCCAAAAATGCCTGATAAGCCAATAGGCTATAAAAGAGGTCCTTGATAGGCAATATAAAATGTATTGAGATCGATGCGATCACTAATTTATAATGCAAAATGATCTGAATTAAATGACAGCAAATAAACACGCTTGAGTGAACCAGTTCGATTTTTTTCTCATAGTGCTACCAAACCGGGGGGATATGTGCACATGATAAATTATGTAAGGACTGCTCCTTACATAGCTTCAGTTAATAACTAGCATCCTGGATGTTCGAGAATAAATCAATTTGTCCACATATACATGGACAGAATAACAAGCATGATACTGTTGACACTCCCTTGTCAAACGCAACGTCAAAAATCAAATAGCCTCATTTACTGACTGACGTCAGTAGGAAACCGGTTCCGCACACAATTATGTGTTTGAATAACTGAAATCCAATGGACTGTGAATTTGCCAGAGCTGGTAGACAAAAGTCACACCATTCGGCTAAGCATAATTGAATAAATGCTCTCTTCAGAGTGCTATGTGCGTGTGATTTTAATTTAAAGTGCCTGCAACAGGTTCGCTCCATTGCTTTTATTGCGTATACGTCGCAATTGCACGTTACATAACGTTCGAAAGTCGTTCGAACATTGTAAGTTAAAAGTCTTCATTCTTCCCCTGTTCACTTGGTTACTTTTAGTAGTAAACGTGCTTGCGTTGTCGACCAAATCCTGTGCACTCCACTAGTCGATCGAGTAATCTTGTCTGTGTGCAATTTGCATCATTTACCTACCTACCTATTAAAAATTAAGCTGCTGTTTGACTGTTTAGCTTGTTGCTTCATCAACTGATCTGTAAATATTTAAGCGCGTGTCATGGTAGCTTCTACCACTGAATGGTGGTCACTGAGTAGACAATCAACAACAGTTTGCTTGTACGTGTTTCAGTCATCTATGGGTTGGGTTACAGTTTTGTGTATGTGATAGACAGAAATGGATGAAATATCGTTCGGATTGTCTTTTAAAAACCAAAATATTTCGTGCTAAACGCACATTCTAAGAGCTGTCTCATTTGCTAGAAGTAGTCTGATCGTGGATTTAAATCACAATCTGTTGTACAACTGGTTCTTGAAAGACTCAACATGGTGTTATCTATGACGCTGTTGTACAGGCGATATTATTGGTAACAAGTCTGGGCACCTTGGCAAACATAGAAGCAAACACCCTTTTGGGCAATTTCATTTAATAGACATGCTGTTCGAAAGTGGTATAAGTGATGTTCATCTGGTAGTCAAAGGTTATGATGAAGATATTAGATATACATTTAAGATAGTCACCAAGGTTCCCATGTACCACTTAGTGCGGCAACATTATCAGGAGTGAAGAGTTCGTAATAGGACCTCAGATAATCAGGCTAATTAAATCCAAGCTTGTGAGGCTTCTACTTGTGGGTTTCTACTGTCCTATTTATTAACATGTGTCAATCATATGAAGCTAATTCTAACAGATTTCCTAAATCACCCCGTTAACTAAGAGGTTCGAATGGATTGCGTGCTCATTGACTAGTGATATATGATTTGTGTCGGATTATAGTCCACACAAGCACTCACGGATTGGAGCGATTTAGCCCTCAATAAACATACTAAAACGCAGAACCATCACGTTTGGGCATGATTTCTTATCATGACAATGAATTGTAACACCTATCCTTCATTGTCTGATCTATCCTTGATTGACATTTTATGAGGTTCGCGATGTTTGACAGAGCCAGATCACTCCACACATCAGCCAGTACGCTTTACAGCCGGGCTAGGTTTCTCATACCTTAGTCTTTGTTAGCATTTAAATATAATCAACCCCAACCGTGTTCAACAGGGTTGTGATACAATGAACGAGATGCTGGGGATACTGTTAGAATTCCGTCTCTGATCAGCAGATCCTTTAACATTCGGCGGGCTTTAGGTTACTACTCTACAAGGTTGAATGGTGTCATCTACTAGCCATTTAAAAAAACTGTCATATAACACTATCTGAACAAACTAACGATTCTTCATGTTTGCAAGAACTATCTGGTCTCTTCCATTCGGTGGTATGAATATGAACATACCCAAAAGATACGTCGTTTTGGTCATACAATTTACACACATGATGGTCATCGGCTAGAGTATTCATTGTGTGTCTTCCCAACGAAAGAGCACAGGTGTTTTCGAATATGGTGGTTTTGAACAGGAGTTTCTGCTACTGTTTCAATAAACCGAAAAATGGTCGATTTAATTGGTCACCTACTGTGTATAAACATACTCATCGTAGAAAGGCCAAATATCGCATTTGCGAACCCAATGAACGGAAAGGAATATAACGCTTTCAGGTTTTGTAATTTTCGAATTACTGTACACGATAAACACTATGCACTTTTGATATGAGAGTCAAAAATTATCCTCGTTGACATTATAGTTTGTCTGATCATTTGACATCCATGTTAACAGATGTTCTGTTTTGAGGGAGAACCTAGATAACGCTTTCAAAACTAGTCAGATATGAGAACGACACTGCTATGAACATAAGGCTCTTGATACTTTTGTACACATTTTGTTTCTGACAATGAGCAATATAAGGTTGTATTTACATTACTGTCTGTCTCAAATTCGTAGGTTACTTTTAAAGTCCGCCATTATGCAAAAGAAAAACCAGCGAACCAAACTGGAAATCAGAATAAACCATTTCGTGAGAGTAACAATGGTAAGATGTTACCAGCTGGCATCATGCAGATATTTCGTTAGTAGAACTCACAATACATGGTATGTTGTTAAATAACAGAATATCTTAGTATAGCAGTATATGTTATCTGCAATATACTGAGTTCTATCAAATCCTCTGTCTGTTTGCATAACGTTGAAAAACACGCCAAATGCGTTTTTAAAACCTTGCCTAAATATATGTTTCATCCCATGACGTACGTATAGTTTTCAGTCATCGTTCCGGTAGGAATCCCATTCTGTAGTTTTCCATATGCCCACTCACTTTTCGCTAATAAATCGTACGGTTGCAGCACCTGCTTTCAAGTAAATTCCATAACACCAAGAAACTTGAAGGCACCTTAGGATGTATGTTTGGAGGAGCCTATCTAGAGTCTTTCAACTATTCATCAACCTGTGGACAGATTATAAGACGCTTGTGTCGCATACTCGGCTATGCAATCAAGTGAAAATCAGAACAGACGTGTGAGCGGCACTAAACAAGCCCAATTTGTTGGCAAAACAGCACCTTTTATGTAGAGGAACAACAGTATGCTATGCTATTATGCTATGCTATTAAGTGACAGGCGTTCTCGCATTTTGATTGGATAGTTTGTTGCTGTGTTGTTCCACGACCCTGTGTCTAGCACCTCGGATTTTTTTAAGCAGATACGCATTCAACAGCAGCTGGTCACCATCTATGATTGGTTGGCGTCAGTTTGGCCATAATTCTGTCTCTAGCAGCTTGCACACCAATATCGATTGGCTGGACCTTCTCCAATCAAGAAACCGCTCCAGTCCAAACCCATTAAGCCACATCGGCTCAATTCGTGGCTCAACTGCATCTACTGGCCTGATGGCGAACGTTAGCCGGTTTCCTTCTTTCTTGCAGCAGAGGCACAGACAAACAACCAGGAGCATCCTGAACATGCGGCATAACTCAGGAAATGTTAGTTCCAGGTGGCGAAATGAATATAGTGGTGAGGGTTTTGAAAAACTGGACGCAAACGAGGAACAGTCCAACATTTAGGATCTGCCTACCGCCAGCTGTTTCGTGTGGCATCGAAGAGTGGACCCTAAACTTTGACACGTTTATACATTCATCTTAATGATACACTCATCAGTACATGTGTGAAATCGTGTTAATCATACCCGGACCATAAACACTGATTCACAACAGAGAAGCAGGCGTGCTGGTCAACACTGTACATGCATATGAAAATCGTCAAAAACCTTAGTCCAGTTTTATTTGGTATTTTGTCCAGTTTGCATATATATTTCTTCTGCAGATAGTAATGCAATTCATCAAAGTGTTAGAGCTGATTGCTGTTCGTAGTTCATGACCTGTTTGATTTCTGGAAACATGTAAAGTATGCTACTCGTTTAGTATAAATTTTGGGCAAATTCTGCACACAGCTATCAAAATCATCACTTATTCTATTTTTGAGATGTTAGGTTTTTATTACTGGCAGTGTGTCCTGGGTTTGATGGTGACTGTAATGGTAGTGTCCGTCTTTTGCGAGTGAGATGGAGTAGCGCGCTCGTAAAACAATCCCACATTATCTGTCATGGCTGTGAAGTTCGATTCCAAAGAATATCATCCTACCCCAGCTTACTAAGTCATTGACAACATTGGCAGCTCTTTGTGTTGGCTTTGTTCTCCATAGCTTGTGTTTCAGCTCGACAGTCAACTCAGGACTCAACAGGGATGGAATCCCCTTTCTTACTAATCATATGCTTCACCCACTGGAGGCATATTTGAACGAGAAAGATATAATTCAATCAGGGTGTTTCTGGTGCAGACTCGATACTCCCAGTCGTCTGAGACAGCTGATTTTGGAATGTACTCAAACGACGTACCTGATGCAAATAAGGTGTCCATATATCGTTACTTTATGGGACCGCGTTAAAAATGCAAGGATTAGATTAACTAAAGTGCAGTGAGTTGCTTCAAATCCGGCACAGTATACTACACAAAGAAGACAAGACAGCGGTAAAGAAGGACTTAGATATCGTGTATGGACGCACCCTGTATGGAAATTGCTATTCAAATACAATCATCACATCAACTATGAAAACCAATGGTATTCGCTATTTTATCGCGCATCTTTAGTTGCGCATAACGAGAGCAAATTATAAGTGAATTCTGAAACAGAATATACTGGTAAACAAATGCTTTTCAACAAACATTGTTGGTGGCATACTCACTATTGTGGACATAAAAAAAACAGTTCTGCATGTCATTGATATACAGATTGGGAATAACACAACGTTTCGAGCAAGTTGTAATACTCAACGTTTCAACCACCTCGGGTGGCCTTCCTCAAGAGTGTTGTAATCGAAATCCCATGTCATTATACGTTATTTCATCTGCGGAGTAGCCAAAACCCTATTTTACGCTCTTAACATCTACCATCGCCTTTTTCTTGTGAAAAAATATTTTGTGTTTTTCACATTGAGACCTGATTAACCTGTTGGCTACTGTCTTGACCTGTTCCATAGAACCTGTAAGAATTGCGATGGATTATGGAGTAGCACTTAGGTCTACGGGAACTGGTTTCTATATGATGGTGTACACCGTCTAACTTTCCAGAAATTGATCAGTTAGCGTACGATAAAGAGCACTGTATAAGTAATACCTAACTCACCTCTGCTATCGTTTTAGTGAGTTATACATCCTATCAATGTGTGATGTACGTATAAAGTGCATTGTACTGTCGAATGAGAACGCGTGCAGTGTCAACAGCCTCCAAACTGTTTGCAATACATTACCTCGCTTCCACTCAATCTCAGTGGGACGTTCTCCATAGTCAGTGTGTTGGCAAAACATGAGTGAAGCAAAAATCAACGGTAGGTAGTCTTTAAGGTTTGGACACCACCACACGGTAGGTAATGAACAATACGATGACGGAAGTACACAATGGCTAGCAAAAATCGGTGTATTAGATCCTACTCAGTCTCAATGTTTGGTCACTATAGTATCACTTCCGGAAGTGGATTTGATGGTGTTTGAGTAGTATTTACGTTCAGAAATACAAGGGCGACTGAGTCGGGAGAGAACGGGGTTAAGCAATGGAATGAACCCGGTCGAGAAGCAGTCACTTTAATAACGAACCCAACTCATATGTTCACACTTATTCGTCCCGACCGTGACTGGCGAGCTTCAATGCGAATGAAACCTGGGGTCCATTGCTTCTTTTCGAGGGGTTCTGGTTGGAGAGTCTAGTTGAATCCGAAAACTGCTATCAAATGTGAGTGATGTTCGAGTTGAAATTATTCGTCTACCATTTTAAGACAAATAGTGCTCGAAGTGCCATCACTAGTGTGGTGGAATATCAAACCAGAGGTGCGATTATTCCAACACTGGGGGGAATATTTCGACATAATCGTAGAATACGGCCAAAGCCCATGGTAGATAGACTGCGGAAAACACGAGCGACCGGACGATCCATCACCCAACTAGATCGGACCAATGGACGAGGAATGGCAAGCAAATACCTCCTCGACGGAAGATGTCGAACACACACAGACCGGGCTGAAGCGCACACAGTGGGAGACTGAAAACCGGGGCTGTATTGTTGACCGGAATTCCGGTTCATAAACGCGACGGTGCGAGTGGTATGACAACCAGCGAATTGGGCAATGAAGATTGTGCTTTACTGAACGTCTTTTTGCTACACTGGGTCGAAACTTCTGTTGTTCGAGGTCCAAATGTAACGGTTTACTTTCAAGTTCACTTTGAAAATCACGACGAACAGCTGGGAGGAATCGTCTCATTTTAAAATTTTACCCGGAGCCTAACAAGTTAGGTCACTGGAGCGGAAGCATTTGGATGTCATAAGATTGCTGCAACCCAACACGGATGTTCTGTTGACAAACTCATGCATAAAATCTGAACTTGTTCTACTAAAGAAGATTGGTTATGTTGACTATATGGTACCCAGACTTCCAGAAAGATCAAAGTTCACCAAAAGTGAAAAGGATTGTGACAAGACAACAGTTAGATAAAAGGCTACCAAAACACTCAGGGAAATAGAAACAAACAGATTCAATTAATGCACACATCTTTGATCAAAGTGGACTGACAGAGGCGGTACTTCTTTGTATCTACGGTCTGCCTAAAGTCCCCAAAAGACGGTCTCCTTAAAACAGGTACGCTTCTTCATATCATGTCTTAACTCACTGAGAATACCGGGACCAAGGAAATCAGATCTGACTCCATTGAGTTCAAAAACCAATTTTGATTTCTCCAACGTAGCTGATCACTGAAAGTAATATATTTTTAGACGCAACCACATCTTTCATGAGCTTGCCGTTAACAGAAGCATTCACGTGAGAATGGTAAACTTGGGATAGACAATCAAATCGACAAACTCCATAGAGTATTTTTGATTTGTACGACAATGACACTGAGACTGTTTTGACCGAAGTCAGTGGTGTACATGCCAGTGTTATTGTGGTGGGCAACCGGGCTGGAGGAGTGGGTATACTAAAACTCAGCATAATACCTCGATGCGGGGGGAAAACACGTCCAAAACTCCACAACGAACGGATAGGGGACGGCAGGGGCGACCGAATGAGTCATCGCTCGACTAGATCGGACCAACTGGCGAGGCATGGCATGCAAAAGAGAATGGACGCGATTATTTCAACCCTCGAAGGAATATCTCGACGCGGTCGTGGAATACGATCAGAGGCCAGTGTAGATAGATGGAGGAGAACAAGGGCGACCGGACGAGCTATCGCCCAACAAAATCAGACTAACGGACGAATAATGGCAGGCAGAAAACCCCCTGATAGACGGCGCCGATCATGCGCATAAACCGGGCAGAAGTGCGCACGATGCGTGAGCGGAAACCTGGGTGTGTTGTGGTCCGGAATGATGACTCATAAACGTGAACGCGCGCGTGGCATAACTAGCGTGCTGGACAGTAAGGATTGTGTTCTATCGGGTGCCTTTTCGCTACATTATGTTCACCATCATGGTGCAAAGTATTCCAATACTGTGTAAAGTAGGTAAATCAGTTCAGAGGTCAGCTGGTAGAAAATACATGAACTAGTCCATAACCTCACTTTCCCAACTTGGTTCCATCCAAGTGCAAACGAAACCTGGTTTTAAATGAGACTCAACTGTGAAAAGTCAAGGCTTCGGCTGAATTCGAACTGGCGACATACACACCATGCCTCAACGCGGAAAGCGCTCTACCAGCTAAGCTACGACGCCACACCGGGAACTCGTAAATTTCACATTTGGACTCTGTTATCCACCCATCCCACTGTCTCATATGGAATCCTCCAAATGATTCAGGGGATCAACTGTCCCGGCAGGATTTCTCAAACAGTTCACGTTGGAATTCACCAACGCCACTGCTGAGCAGCCGAAGCCCTGACTTTTCACAGTTGGGTCGCATCTAAAATCACACTACTTATTAGAAACCTGATTTGTTTGTTAACACGCATTTAGTACGTCTGACTCATGCTAAACCTAAACAAATATTCTCAGCGATCTATGGATGCAAGCGTTCAACAGAAGTTGGACCGTCAGATTGTTCAGTTAGCAAATGATAGATAAGTTTTCACCACTCTATCAACAAATGTAAGATTACGAACCGCAGACTTCCCAATGCAGATAAGAATTTCTAGTCCGCGGCGAGGATTTACTTTTCAATCGTTAATTGCATGTGTTGATGTTAGAACAGAACATAGAGATTGCCAAGGTTTTTCTCGTCATTTTGTGTTCATTCTCTCACCTTTTGTCGCCAGACCAGTTAGGTCGGCAAAACCGTGAGTCGGCTGTCAAAGAGGATTCATGAACAATTTGCGAACTGGTTTTGGGAAGGTTCGACAAGGCCCATGTCAAACGCGATTGGCTTCCACTTGATCCGCACTGGAGGGTAAAGGAAAACCCACTGAAGCTTCCCCTATCATTTACAAGGTACGTCAAGTCCATTCCAGAGGTACTAGAGTTCAACTGTCATCAACAGTAGAAGCTACTGACATCATACTATGCAACCCATATCGTTGTGCACATAAAGAATCTATACAAACCCTCCATTTAGCCTGGTTACTTATCACAAGCCCAATTGAAATTTGAACAAACGTGAACCACTTGACACTGACAAACGTGTCTCATGGCCGGCAACTATGACATTCACACATTCACTCACACTCCCACCCTACTCTCCAGTAGACTGTCATCAACCCCAAGTTTGTGATCTTTGTTTATCTACTTGAGTTGATCTACTTTTCATTTATAATGCGCACATGTCTTACATAGTTATGAAATCCTGATCGAATTTACCAAGAACAGCTATTTCCATAACTGAGCACTTGGTTGCATTCGTTTCCCGGTAAGATAACTGACCGGTTTGCTTACACCCCATTTACCCATCCTCCAGCCGGTTGCTATGACAGTTCATCAACGCACATTGGTTGGCTCTATCACATCCAGGTGGACGGTTTTAACAACTTGCTCTAGTGTTACGAACTCCCCTGTTGACATGTAAACCCAAATAAGGTCATGTAATATCGATGAACCGCTGAACAGATTGGCATTGATGGAAATTCTCTAGATAGTCTGCGAATGAATTGTACAGTAGTGCTGAAAACTGTTTATGCGCTCTAATAAGAACCAGATTCGAGTCTAATGCTTCCTTTCGAAATGGAATAACCGAAAACATATCTGAGTGCGAAAGCTGAGGGCAAGTGCAGGTGATGTTCAGATGGAAACATTTGGTATCAAGAAGTCATAGCAATAATAATTCAGTATATTTACAAGGATACTCAAATCTAATCTCATATTCATCCTTAACAGTGTCAAATTCAACACCCATCATGAAAGTTTCACTGACATGAGCAAGCGGGTTCACTTTACTCCGGAGGACTGCCGGAAGGGGTTGGTGTATCGTAAATTAGTTGTAGTCTATACATATGATGTACTCATCTACGATATGACACTTTGTGTTCTGGAAAATTGACATTAACTGTAGATATATTGTGGTGGTGTGTTTACAACCGACATAACCACGACAGCTAACAGTAATTGTTACTTCAAACCAATGGTATTAAACTCTAGCCATCACATCTGGGACAACACATACCGTACTGAGGAGTAATCATACTGTCATGATTTAACTATTATTGAATGGTAGGACATTCTTACTTTGTTTTCCAAACTAGATTCTTCCCCGTGTAAATCGTTCAATATTTCACGCATGAAGTTAGGAGATGGACCTGACAACTCCGTTTGAACAAAAATATTTTGTAAAATTTTTGGACTCAAAGATGGATATCAAATTCTACCGCTACCTAAAATCCATTAGTTAAAAATCAGTAAAGATTTGAAGATAACATCAAATACTCATGATGAGATTTTGTAGTTACCTAACAAAAAGGCGTTTTGAAATCAAAAATGTCACAAAAACTACAGAGACACATTTTAGTGAATGATGGGACCAGAGTAATTAATGACAACTACTGAACTTGTCATGATAGCTCGGCTAAAAAAATCCGTAAGTTTTTCAATGAACATCTCCCAGATGTGATGATAGATCGCTTGAATTGGATACGAAATTTCCGTAACAAGATTAACTAGGAAAATTGTTAGACATTTATTTCAGCGTTGACGCATTTTGGAGCTATAGTACATCGGAAATTAAATCTTAAATCGTGACTAGCAAGTTTTTGGCTTGTTGCAACTGCCCGTTACAACAACTTTATGCAATGCGTTTTCCAAAACATCCCGTTTCCATAACAAACGTCGCACACGTTTGGCTTAGCATCTCCACCTTAACAGATTGGTACCTTCTGTTCAACAAGAAGCAACCACCTACTGTAAGTCAATCTGGCCTGTTTTGTTACAACGTTTGTCAAATCACGATAGGAAAGACATTCGGTTGGGAAATGTACATAGCCGTTGTGTTGGTTTAACACTGATGCAGAGGTAACCAATTATATTTTTCAGGACCAAAGCAATAACTGCGTGCCGTGTGTTTTATTGGACGCAGTAGTTTATGGCATCCGGCACAGTTAACATTATAGAATTCTGGATCGTGTTCTAATTAATGTTTGTCCAAACAAACAGAGAATGTCAAATCCATAACTGCACGTGGCTTTGCGTTCCTAAAACATTTTCCATTCCAAAGTATACATTTTCAGCAGAAGGGGACAGTCACCTAAAATTGGACTACTTCGGTCCTTTGATCCGGTACCCGTCGAACAGTAGATAGTATTGTTTTGTTGTGCATTTGAAGAGAAGTCGACACTTCGGACACAGTCGCACCTTTGACCAAAATCAGTATTTGCTCGTTTGCACCATTTTCTTACTGATTAGTTTGTGTAGGTCGCTTGAAATGTGAACTGAAAACGGTAAATGCAATACTATTTGATGCACAAGAGCGGTGGTAATTTTCTTGCTTTGAATCACTGGGTTCTCTTCAACAACTAAAACAGTGCAGAAAGGAAACGTATTGCGATACGCTAATATTTCTTTTACTCTCATCAGCCAAACACCCAAAATATGCAGGCTAGATACGATAGAAAATTAGGGGGCGATAGGGTGTGGAACCACACAAGGGTCAGTAGATTCGGGTGCTGATTGTTTAACGTCAGAGTCCACGAATAGCGTGACAAACCTGAATACACAGCATAACGTGCCTCAGACCCCGTAGAAAAATGGTTAGGTTTTAACCAGTCTTTTAGTGATTTATGAATGAGTTTCGTTCATGAATACATCTTTCTATTACTGATGAGTAGTCGGGGATTTGGTTTATTTTCAAGTTGACCATCACTCACATTTGATCGCAGCCTTCGCATTCGCATAGACTTTCCAGCCAGCCTCTTTCGAAAAGAAGCACTAGACTCGAGTTCCGCTCTCATTAGAGCTCGTCAGTAGTGCATATCCTTGCCACT
>QNGE01000231.1:168037-211767 GCA_008508345.1 Paragonimus westermani | reverse complement strand
AACAAAAATGGTGACAGCGGACAGCCTTGACGTACGCCACTCATGGTGCTGAAACTGTCAGACAGTTCACCGCAAACCCTAACCTGAGCTGAGGTATGGGAATAGAGTGCCGACAGTATGTTCACGTACTTAGTCAGCACGTCTCTGCGTTTGAGCGACTCTGAAAGTGTAGATCGATCCACTGAACCGAACGCACCTTTATAGTCGAGAAATACAACAATTGTTGTTCGGCGGTACACACGACGCTGCTCCAGAATTTGACGAAGAGTGAAAATGTGATCTATACATCCCCGCCCGGGGAGAAATCCTGCTTGTTCTTCCCTAATGTTTACCTTTTGAGCTGCAGTGAGTCGGCGAAGTATAATGGATGCTAGAACCCCGATTAAGTACATTATAATCATTCTTTCAGTTGACTAAATGGTTAGCTATTGGATAAAATTTTCGAATGTTCGGTCATGTTTCGACTGTTAGCTTTGCCTAACTATACATACAACTGATTTTGATGACTGGGGAATGTACCTTTGCTGATTAAGTTTCGAAAGAACTACTGTTTCATCATCAGATAAGAAGAGTATATGTTATATTTTGTTGACGGTTCGTTTCCGTTAACCACTTGTAGTATTAAAACACGCAGACTACACATAAGACAGACAGAAACAGACAATGACTAGCCGTTCCTTCAGACCTCAAATGTTACAGTCAAGACCACGGCAAACCGATAAGCTGCCTCAGCCACTTTTCTGCGAACCACTTTGGTTGATGAGTTCAAATAAACATGGTTTTGCACAAACAGATTTCAAAGTTCGATTGCGCAACAATCACCTGACTGAGTTCACTTGGTTAACTCGGAGTCCTCTTTTCGTGACGTACGTCTCAATGTCATGCGTCAAACCGTGTGGCTCAATACTAGCCATCCACTCGTTCCTCAACCAGAAATCAGGCCCTGCACGTTGTCAGTCTCATTTACGCACGCGACCTCCCGCCGACTCTTAAGGCCACAGATCCATAGCATGCGCTTCGCCGACCAACGTGCTAGTCCAGCCTGTACGCACAGGCTCCGCTAAGCGTTTTCCACCTTTGCTCACCCGACACAGCGTGCCACCCGCACCATCGATACAGTTGCCAATGCCCTCCCCGTACACACGCATGCGTGCACTCAGAGGGTTCTCATGCGTGGTGCTCACGCACGAGACGATTGAACTTGCAAGAGTGTAACAACACAACTTCCAACACCGCATCGCGGACCGTGAACGCCTCAGCAACCCGCTAAGCTAGCGAACACGAACAAGTCACAACCCTACAATTCACAGAAAATGCTCAAAATCTCCTCCACACTTTTCTTTACACAAAAGGGTTTGCTTAGGCAAGATGATAGCGCACGTTGCAAAGCACTCTCACAGATTGCATCGCATTTGGAGACTACAACAAATATGAGTTCTTCCAATGTTTGTGAAAGTGCTGTGTGGATTCTGTGTTTGGGGCAGCCTGAAAGATAACGAGTCTCTGGAGTAACATCTGGTACCCGTGACAGTTGCCGCCTTGGCTCACTGCGCCGATCCATTATGGTCCGAATGTTTCATTCGGATATTCTCGTAAACGAAGTGCTGCGCCATCCTGTTGAAGCCAAACGTATACAAGTACTCCCGATTGCTCTAACGCTGGTGCAACATTCGGCTGTAGTATCTGGAGATTGGAATGTCTTAGTTTGTAAGTAATTGTGCGAATAGGGGTTTTACCTGCAATGCTTTTTTCAAGTAAGACAGACCTGTTAACTCGTGTTTTAGCAAACTCTACCGAAATCACAAAAACTGTTCTATGTTGACGTCGAGCTTGAACAAGCCGATGGGAATTTGTGATGTGCAGAAAGTGGGATTTCCGCACGAATACATTCAGGTAGAAGAGAGCCAGTGAATACCCCCAAATATATTTTCATTTTTAACAAATGTCACGGAACAATGTTGGCATTCGAAAACCGAAGCTTCTGTATTCAGGCCTCCAGGTATGACTGATACACCTTTCTCCGTGTCCAGTGTAGAGTGGACTTCAAAACGCGTATGCGCCCGCTTTGCATTAAACTCGCTAATGGTCTCTTCCACACTGTCACCAAAGGTAGCATAGATAAAAACGAGTTTAGTAAGCTGATCGATTTTCAGATTACGGGCATTTTTTCTCTCATTTGAGCTTGATCAGGTTCCAGCATGATAAACTCGTCCAGATCAAGTTGTGCGCCTTTACTGTCTGGCAACCGGAACTGGGAAAATTATGATCTAACATGAATCAACATAAGTTTAAAACTGTGAGACACACATCACACTAGTCACACCAGTGAGTGCAAAGTTGACGTATCTTCGGTGAAATTATTGATTTTAAACCGCCATCAGAAGCACCCACGCTCACAGTCTGTACTTTTAGCTATGGAGCGATCATTCCATAATTTACAAATCTGTTCAGTTCCTGAATTCACCTTTCCGTTATCCAACGTTTGATGACAAAATTACCTTGATAGGACAGTCCGTTAGGGAAATATCCTACTATAAGTTTGTCCATGCATGTTGGTTCCTAACCAAACGCTCCTTTTCAAATGCAGTGACAGATGCTGAGACTTGCGTGAGCAACCAGGTGCGATCGGTCGTGGACCGAGGTGGCCAGAACACTGGAATGCTGTGACCGACTCACCCGACCGAAAGTGCATATGCACCCCTACCAATGGGTTTGGCTGTGATTGCGGTGGCGTATTGTGCTCGTTCGCTTACTTGACTTGATTAGGAGGTCTGTTCGTTACACAATCTCTTTGGTTCGGTCTTCAGATTCTGTATCCGGGTCCACACTTCTGGAACAGCGTGTCTTTTGCTGATTGGCTGGATCTTTGTATGGTATAGGCTGAGCAACATTTCTGTTTGATTTCAACACCCATGTTTATGTAGGTTGTTCAGTCCGTTGTTTTAAAAGAATTTATATAATTGGTTTGCGCTGCCGTTTTAACTTATTGTAATGCACATCTTTGTCTTACTCGAGGGCTTATCCACTTTTCTAGGTCTCCTTGAAATATCTCCATTACTTTTCGTTATAATGACTTCGAACTATGTGAGACTGCGTTATCACATCTGAACTCTATGTCATATTCCCTCGCGAGTAATGAACGAGAATGTTCGATTTCGTTGAATGTAGACAACTCTATCGCTAAATGTACCACACTATACTACACTGTATTCAATATCCCGATAAGTAGGATAACCGTATATCAATAGTCGTCTGGGCTTCTAATTGTATAGTGTTAACCCTGCAACTGGTCCACAATCAAGTTCATCATGATGTGTTATAAGTCCAATGAAACAGGCACCAGTGACTTCGATGAGAACTGCCGCTAACCCCTCCAGGGTGTGTGTTTATTTCGAAAAAGGGATCGTGTCATACGAAACACACGATAAGCCTTGTTATATTTCTTTACTTTCAAACATTGTTAAATCGATCCGGGTGAATCAGGATAGTCCACTCAGTAAAGTGTACTCCATAATTCCCATAATGCTGATTCAGACGATAGAATTAATCGGTCTATCTTCCATGTCCAAAAGCGGTCTCCAAATAGTGCTGTTGACAGATTTGCTCTCTCACCATGAATATGAATTAACCGTGTACTCAAATAACCCGGCAGAATAAAAAATGTTCACAACGGAACTGTCAAAAACGAGTTCACAAGTAGTTACCAGTTGATGGGAAGTTGGTTCGACAAATCAGTCGGGCATAGATGACAGTGGGAAAGTGTCAAACAGTACGAAGCAAGGAAGTTGAATAATGATAGTCTTAAAAAAGAGGAAAACAGATTGTGTTTGTACAAAATTCATCATGTTCTGTCCATTGAACACAATAAAAAATGAAATAAATTCGAAGTTATGATCGACATTTTACAAACAAACCAAACATTCCTGAACGAATTCAACGTACTGTATCATAACAAATCCAGGACCACAAACATACCACCGGAAGTTCAAAAACCAAACAAGCATATTTTCGTTAGTAGCTTTCGAGGAATCATTTGTGGGCGGAAACTAGTTGTGCGTATCCTTAAAACTGCGGACCCGAATATAACCTAAATTTGCTTCCTACTGCTGAAAGTGCAAAATACAATTAACTGTCACCAGAAAACTTCCATAGATCTTGTTTACTTTGATTATATGACTAAACTTATGTCACTGAGTTTGCCAATGTCTATTCATGAGGAAATGGAATGACATCACAATGCTTACAAATCAAGTGATACACCATCATTAGTTATCAATATTTAATTTTGTGTTTGCCTGCAAGGCACAAACGTTTCTCAAATAATCATACATAATTTACCAGTTTGCTCCAACTCCCTCACCGGAATGTGGACTGATTTTCCAACCTTTCAGTTACGTTTGTTTCAACAGGTAAAGCTACTATTCTAGGGTATCAACATTCCTGAAAATGGGTTCATAAATCATTCAGTCATTGGATTTATAATGAATTTATAACAGATTTATAAATCATCCACTAGTGGACCTCTTATGGCAATAAAGTGTATTGGTTGTTAATGACGATGAACTGAAAAATCATGGAGCACGGAGAACTTAGATAGGGAATAATCAGTGAACCGACTAGCCACTTTTTTGGTTAATTTACAAAACGTTTGGTTATGTGGTAAATATTTATCTGTCCATGCGCTCTTGTCCCTGCCTTATCAGACGCGTTCGACTTCACATGATCACCCACATCTAAATCGAAACTTAACTGACCATAGTTACCCAACAAGGAAGAAAGTAACGACAAAACCATCACACTGGGAACCGGTACTCTACGTAGGTCGATCGTAACCACTTGGGTAGCCTAAGGGATGCAACAAATGTAGCTAACAAAACGCTGAAGAAAGACTCTATGTCGGCACACAGTCGCATCGGTAAACCTTAAGAGAGATTGGTCTAGCTTGTTTGGATTGACGCGTGCCTGCACTGAATGAAGGCAGCAGACACTCGGTAAACAAATGGAAATTAGAGAGCTTCATAAAAACAGGTGAACACGGACTGACAACGTTGGGGAATACTTAATAAACGGCAAAAGAACCTGTGGTTTCTTCTTGAGAGTAATTTGTTCATACTGCCGATTTACAACTAGTCGAGACATTCGCGAAATTTGCCAGTGTTGCTGCGGCTTGAATGGCTGACGCCATAACGACCAATACGACTGAGTAATTTGAACGTTGAAGGTTGGTTCAACAGAAACTTGTAACTGATGCACAGTTTGGAATGTGTCCATCATTTATTCGAAGTGGAGGCGAGTTTAGCGCTAGATGTTTTCAATGAGAATGGAAATAATGGTTGGAATGTTAGTTAAACTTACGGGAATGCATTATTTGTGAGCAGTGTGGCTTTTCGACTGTTGAGAATATGGTAAGCTTCCAGTTACATCTTGTATCAGCAAAATCATCTCAATAGATCTTGCGTACAGTTTGACATTTTCCAAGTTTGCTGAGGCGAGTTAAAGTAGATGAGAATTTTCACCTTATTTAGCTTATTTAGCGTATGGCGTCACTGTCTGCACTATTCAAACCGATGTAGGCCACCAATTAACCATCACTGTTGAATTCTTTTCGTTAACA
The DNA here is from genome assembly GCA_008508345.1 of Paragonimus westermani. NCBI lineage: Eukaryota > Metazoa > Platyhelminthes > Trematoda > Plagiorchiida > Troglotrematidae > Paragonimus > Paragonimus westermani. The sequence goes on along the minus strand of QNGE01000231.1, from coordinate 206,153 downwards.
ATGGGCTGTAATAATTCAGAAGTATATGGGAAGACACTTGGTGCACTATTAATGTGTTCATAATGGTCCAGGGTTTCCTTGTCTGCTGCCGGCAGAACCGACGAAAATATCCATGAAGATATGTAAACATCGGAACGCATATCACAACTGTTTGCTTTTTAAGTAGGATGGGATTTGGCCGGTTGATCGGGTGGACGTCATCCGTTGCACGAATATGCTTCTATGGCCAGACATAAAGGGGCTGGAATTTCAGTAAATCCGCACTGACTTCGAACACCTGGTTCATCTGTCTTTTCTCATATCTGTCGGGCAAATACAGAGTGTGAGCAACTCAGGCGCCGTTGTCACTATACAGAGCTACCATCCATTCTGTCCGTGTGCATCGATTCAAGCGAAAACAAGCCAACCGGTTATTTTGGCCTTAGCTGGTATGGAGGACAAGGTCCACATTATGAATATGGATTTTGTAGTCACAAATGATGATGTTTACCATAATGTTCAAACTGCAATAACTTCAGTCGACTCGTGGTAACTGTTTTTAACCTCGAAGATTAAAAAGAAACGTTCACGTAAGTCCTTATATGGCGTTCAGGAACGCGCCAGTCTCCTCTCATTCCGCAAGCTCATCTGGTACTGCACAACGACTGTAACGGTAGAATGAACGTTAGTACAACCCAAACGTTCACACTGTGAACGTTATAGTGGATTTTGAGTGCACGATAGTTGGCAGAATCTTCACACATTTGTGAGGTTTGTGTCATTTAAAGCGGCCAACACAATATGACTCGGTGATCGCAGAATAGGGCTGAATTATACAGCGCGGTAACTTGTGATGAGAAGCACTGTGGTGCACCATGAGTACCACAGGAGGTTATAGGGCGAAATCATCGTATGATATAGCTGCTGAATGATAATCATTTTAAAAACTAGGTAACATGATATAAATATCTAACCAATCGGACAGCCTGCCAATTAAGCAGCGTTTCAAATATTGGCCGAACTGTTGAGCTCCAGAAGCGAACCATCAAGGTTCTGGTTTATTTTTGTGGGTTCGATCTATGCATCAGTTTCAGAATGAATGAAATCATAGTAGCGGTTGACAAATGCGCAGCATGAACTGTCTCGTGATTAAAATTTCTAACTGTTGAGACCCTAAGCAGAGCAAACGTAGACAACCTGAGGTGTACTGGATTAGTTCGGATCAACCGAACAATAAACAAAGACAAACAGCAAAATAGCTTTGATACGCTGTCATAGTCGATATTTATAACTCTATGGTGTTGGTAAGAATCTAGCTCCAGCAATCTCCACCATATGACGTCGAATAAAAGAAATTACCAAACGAGGCTTGTTGGTTTCGTAGGTAGTGTCATTAAACCTTCAAACCAAGTGAGAGCTAACATTTAGAATCAAGTTGTCTCACAATTATAAAATCACCAGTATCTTAAGCCAATTTATGAAAAAAGTTAGTGTTGAACAATAAAGTTTCTGTCCAGTTGATTATTGTTTACAGGATCCCATCACAAAATGAATCAACATGATATTTACGGATAAATCAGGCGTACCTGATTGTCAGCGTGATTGTTTCTTGGAAGTGTGGTCGGTGTTTGCACTCCTGCTGTGGCAAGGGCACGCGTCACTGGAGACGTCTAACAAGAGCAAAGCCGGAGTGTGGTGCATTTGTTCGAAATTATATATGAATTCGAGAGTTTTAATCAATTGTGAATGACGTTCAATGCATATCAGTCGAAAACAGTTACTACTTATCTGAAATATAAAACCAGTTAATGAGGATGCCCAAAATTGGCTATCTCACGGATTCAAGGCCATCTTGTGCTGTGACATTATCGTGTAAGGGCTAGACTAGGAACATTATATACTTCCAAGTTTGAGCTTCGTTCCTGTTGAAGCGAACGTTACCTTGGTCTAGCAAAGAGTGGAAAACATCTGTTACACTGTTCCAAAAATCAACTTGAAGTCATTTTTCATATTATAGATGCTTAGAGAAATGTTTATCATGTTTTGAGCAGCCTTTGATTTCGTTATCGCGTGCAACTTATCCTTACAATAAAGCAGTCCGATGACACCAGCACACATCACAACCTGTGAAAATTGCTGAAGAACAGGAGGAACTGGGGAGGGAAACAATAATATTCCTCTGATGGAAAGGGAAGTATTGCGTGAATTTGCTGTTAAAGCAATGACCGCCAAAATATGAAGAAGGATTTGGTGCAAGCGTTTTTACTTTCAGGGAATTGTTGAAAGCTTGTCACTCGTTGCATCTGAAATGTTTGGACAAATCTCACCTAACAGAACGTGTCGCAAACAACGAACAATATCTGATAGTTGGGATCAGTGGTGGTGTTGTNATATAAGAGCAGGCATCGATCAATCTTCACATTCAAAATATACGCTGAAACACTTACGCACTGATGATGTCACCTCGCCTGGTGATGAAACGTTTGCAACCTAAATGCCAAGTTTGGCGAACATATCAATACCAAAACGAACAATATAACAGGTTTTGGACCACATCATCTAAACAAATCAGTGGTGCAGGTTGGCGTTTCCTGATGAAATAACATAATTTGGATGATCTGAGTATATAGAGTTGGTGCCGGTATGACCTACAAACAGTCGCATAATCTGAACAGACAATCGGGTAGAGTTTCCAATGCGATATTCTGAAACAGATTATGATCCGCGCAACAAGCTGAAGTTTGTTTGATTCGGTAAGAACATAATACTCAGGTATATATTTGGAGACCTAAGTTTTAGTTACCAGTTGGTGTCTGTTAAAGTTGTGTGTGTCTATTTCAGCAAGACAAGTGTACTCTCGATTTTGTCCAGTGACCAAAGTGCCGGTTAGTTTTCAGTCAAATTGCTGGAGCGATCAAGCCATTCGTAGATTTCTGTCCCAGCTTAGATGAGAACCTCTGGGGCGGATACAGTGCGATCGTTAAACTTATATATCAAATGACTGATTAAACTAGGCCGTTTAGCGGATATAAGGCGTTGTGAGTGAAACGTGAGAATTAGATTAACTATGTTGAATTGGTAGTGAGTGTAAATACAATAGGGAGCAATAGGTCATGTCCTCATTCATCTGCAAACGGTGACAGTAAAAATTGGCGGGTGATTTGTGGTGACAGCTGTTGTTTGCCTACACGCTCTTTGTTCTCTAAATAAAGCGCTTTGCAACAAAACCGTATTTGCACAAAAATGGTGACACTGTTTATGCTTTAACACAAAAATAGGGTTGTTCCAGGAGTTTAACTGAAATTAATTGACCCCGCAATTCTGTGGTTTGTGGCGGAAAGTTACTTATCGTTCAAAAAAGACGAGCTTTTCTCGGTGTCATCTCAGAGACAAAGAAATGGCGAATAAACTTTATCTGTTTAGTGAGAGGACATGGGATTATAGACTACGGTTTTGTGTCGATTCTTATCACACTGGCTGCTTGAGAAGTCGTGGGTTGCACTGAATCTTTCCAGTTGCATCCGTTAGACCAATGTCAACGTCACAATGCTTTGAACTTAATCATGTAGATATCAGACGGAACTAATCGAAAAAGATGTGTTCCTAAAACGATTTAGGTAGGCATAACTGTTAGTTTGGTTTTACTAGTGATTATGACAACGTCATAGAGCTGAATTGTTGTATAACAGATTACAGTGTTTTTTTGGTATGGCACATGGCGATAGGTACGATTGCAACTCATAGTCGCTGCGTTTGTGATTAACTTCACCGTGGTTTAGCTGAAGCTTCCATTCGCATTTTTTTCAACAGATTTAGAAATGTGAATTTCGAAACGTTGCGAAAAGCTTGAAGCTTTGAACATGAGAACTATGAACATGCATATATTGGGTTGTTGGTGGTCATATTCTTGTCTTAACAACAATTCACTGTTAAATCGTACCCAAAACGCTCAGCTTAAGCACAACAAAACGACAGCTCCTGTTACGTAGGGGTATCACATTAGAAGAGCTTGTTTTGTCGTACGAAATACCCTGTACGTTTTAGTGAGAATTTGTAATGCAATTGAATGGATTTTGGGTTGACCCACTTTTGTCGGAAATATCAGTTACAGACAAGGTTGTTTGTAGCAAAGCCTTAATCACTGAAAACCGGAATAGCAAAGTTTCCTGTTTCTTCGTCCAATCCCATAGTTTTCTGCACATGATCACAAGATTTCAGACTATGACTATTGTTTTCGCTTCGGGTTCTAGTCTCTACCTTGTAAATATGATTTAGCCGATATCTGTTCTATCTTAAGCATTTCACTTAATATTTAGCTGACAACATCTATTCACTGAGCTCACGTGAATTGAACGCACAAGTGTATGAGTTTTATTTTCAGTCATGAACCCACTGGCCATGGTGCATACTCAGAGTACAACCCACAGGTGATGTGAGTTAAATCCATCTCAACACGTTTTCATGTTTCATAGTCTTCTTGGGTCTGTACAGCCCTGAACAGTAGCCCCAACAATGTTTTTCACATCATGGTGGTCCACAAGTCACAGGATACAGGCTTCACTCAACGTTGACAGTGAAATCTCTGTCTATCGGATAGCCGTCGTGTTGTCTACTGATAGCGTAAGACAGACCAAGATAATGATGATCCCAGGCCATTAGCTAGTGGTCAATTGTTACGGACCAGACTGAAAATGATGAGTGAAAACTAACTTGGAATTGAAGTCTTGCGGACGTTAACGATTTCCTCAAGAGAGTTAGCTAAAGACTATTTGATAATTTGGTACCAGTAATTTTTCTGCAAGCGCCAATACGGTTTCCAATCTACATTCGTTGTCACGACTTCTAGCAGATATTTTCGTTGTTAACATGACGTTATCGAATACCTCTGCAAAATACGTATAAGGCTTTCTGTTGTACAAAAATTAACATAACTCATACATTTAATATACGACAATAAAATATTCATTGTATGTCAGTCTTACTCACCACAGACTCAATTCTTCAACTGTTCCACAATGTTTAATTACACTATCTGTCAAAAAAAGTCGTCACCTTTTTCGAATCAAGTCCTTTTGGTCGCCTGATTTTGTCAATTAGGATGCTGTTGTCTAGTTCATTACTGAGGAAGAACGAAGTGAAACCCTACTAGAACAGACACAAAAGATACATTACAGATGCATGTCTGTGAACAGTCGATCATCTCTCAAATTGCATCATGTTCAATCAGCGGGAACACTCTAATAGTTCACCTGAAAGTTTCACGTTTTTTACGCATTCTTACCACCTCTATTGTATCAAGTGGATTCGATCGGTGAGCCTTCTTTATGTCAGAACCACACCGTCGTAACACGGGGCGGGGGTGACTGTCTTGATTGACTTCAATCGAAAGGCCTATTTTTCCTGACATGAACACAATTTACTGAGTTAACGAGATTTAATCAATCCCTCTTTTGTCCGATGTACACATAGTACGGGGTGTAGTGCGTAAATTTATCATTGCGTATTTTTTGAATTTGGATGCCTGTGAGTGTGTCGAAATTAATCTAGGGAAGTCCGGAGTTCAGTGAAGGTTCGCATCTTTAATCTGGAACGGATAATTCTTTGTCATTTCGTTAATTACTCTCTGTCAAGGACACATTCTCTATTTATGTAGAAAGGGTATTTTGGACTAACTGTAATTCCTATCATATTGAACGTAATGCTAGTCGATTTCAGAGCACTACTGAAGCAGTAATCGAGATGAACATTATTGTTCCTGTGTACACATATTTGTGAGAAGAAACAGAAAGTGTTGTTAACGATAAAGAAACAAATCCTTTTAAACAACGTTCATTGTTTAATGCCCAGCCATATGTGTGAATTAAGTATACGCAATCTGATTATTCCTCGGTGTTGATGAACCAATTGAGTCCATTGCAAGCACCCACCACTCCTACTGTTCTGTGGTGTTCGAATGCCGGAGGTGAATTAACCGTTTTAAATATTGATAGTAGTACCAATCATACAATACATCATGAAGGTGGTGAAATGTCCATTTGAGCTGCTATTTACTCAATGGGACGAAATTAGTGGGTCTTTTGTGATTGCATTACTCACACATGGTGCAAAATATAGTCGCCGGACCCACAGGTATTGAAGTTACAATGAAAGTTCTGTTAATGTGCCATCGCTGTTATTGTATCATTAAATTATTGTGTTGGGGTCCAAAACAAGCTGTTGAACTGGATCTCTTGAACAGAATATGTGAGTGTTCCGCACAACCATTTTCTACAGGTAGCCCATCATATATTACTCACTCTTGAACACGTGGTCGAACGTGTTTTACTATATCAATACCGCTGTCGTATAGCATAAACAGATTGATCAGGCAACTGCACATATTTCAGCGTTCCACAAATATTAACGTGCCAGTTGTGTAAGAGATCCACAAGATGGATAATCAATGATTCTCAACCGTCTGCTAGGAGGAGACGGCGTTACTTAGATGAACATATTCCTATCTGATGCGGACATCACGAGATCACTTCGAACATCCATGAGGTAGAGTTGATGAGTAAAAATTTAAGAAAAATGTACAACAATATATATGCGTCCCTAATACCTAGGAGAAAATCGAACAAAATCTCGTCAAGGGTAAACCAGTCACCTCGCTGTTGGAAGGACCTTGTCATATTTTCAGTAAAGTGGCGTTGGAGTAAAAAGGATGTATCAGTTGATAACTCATCTGAGGGGCTATACTTCGAATCAGGTAAGCAATCAGCTACATGCGTCTGTTAATCAAGAATTACTAAGAGAATGGAGGGCTGCGCAAAGGCTAGGCTGGCTAAATGTACCGAACACTTACCTATCATCGAACGAGTAAGACAAACTGTTTGCGGCCTTCCGGAGCAATCAGAATCAAGTATCGAGTTTCAAGAAAACTTGTTCTTGATGAAATTAAGGTTATATCTGCGAAGATTGTAGAAGCATCTCGCATGCCCTGGATTGTTGTGGATTGTTTACCGTCATCGAATAAGTACCATTTTCCAAGTGGCCGGGAGATTTATTGTGCTGGGTCTGTTGGTTCACCCATATGCCCTAGTAGGTTTTCATTGTTCTCTGTAAGGTCCGGTTGCAATTGTCGGCAGCTATCATGTCCTACTTGATACTTCACTGAGGTATTGAGTATTTGCAGTACAGTTGACATTTGATGCGATGTTGACTGCATTCAGAAAAAATATCTGGTTTCATCAGTAGTGCACACTATCTGCAAAGGTTGCCGTTTCCAAAGTGGTATTGTAAGCTCAACCACAAATGTATATGCCACGAAACTTTATCCTGGTGTTTCAATTAATCAACACAGTAAAACATATTGTGAAGAGTGTTACACATAATATTGGGTGACGACCAAGTGTACCATTCAATCATCTTTTATGCCCCTAACTTACTTTTTGCAACTGGCTGGGCCGCAGATTTTGGTAACGATTCCCGGCTGAATGAATCTGTACTTGGTGTTTCATATTCGGACCCAATCGGTTGCTCACCACGCCCATCACAGTGTACTGTCTCCACTTGTCTTTAAAATAGCCACGTAATCGAATTGACGAATGGTTGCGTATGCGTGCGTGTACGGTGTGCATTGTCCCACTGTAGTATGGGCGATTGAGGGGGGCAGTCTGTGGGTGGCAACGATCGAGCCGCATGGAACATCTCGGCTTTAACCATGTATCTGGTATGCGTCCACCAGGATAGGAAATGTGATCATACTTCATCACACACAATACATACAACTTAACTCAACCGCTTTCATTCCGTGCTTCGTGTTGTAGTGCGATTGAGTTTTAACGCGATTTGGTGACTGATCAAAATGAACCTCTGTGACCTAGGCTACGGGACGCAAACCACAGAATAGAATGGCAGCAAGACAACCAGGAAACAGATGAGAAGTAGTGTATTCCTGAGCGACGTTTACACATTGGCAGTTCAGTCTGTAGTTAGTGAATCACATTCATATCTTGGGCCCATCGCAAATTTCAGCGCTTGTAGCATCCTCTTCTTTCTAAAGAAAATATGTTCAGCAGGCCCACGATGTATGAGAGATCCTCCTGTTTTCGCTAACAAAATACTGTCTACCATGAAAGATCATCCACATGACTTTGGGTTGCTCACATTTTCACAAGAGCATTTTTACAGGCGGTTTAGTTGTACGTGCAGCCAATGCGTAGATTTTATATGGGGGGAATGATTCCGTTGACCAGCGCTGACAAACTTAGCATTCCTGTGCTTTACGACGAGGGAGCTTGCAATCACCTGGCCAGATGAAATAATATTCCCCGTTCACCGACTATTAGTTGAACCACAGAAGAAGAGCTGATTTGCCGTGGGAAAACCGTATACATTTCCGTGACTTTTGCTGCGAACATCAGATCATCATAAAAGTCCAAGCTGTAATTTGTGTTCCTGATACAACGCACATATAAATGAAAGAGGAAGTGTTGTCCATTCGGAGACAAACCAGACAGGTGGGACATAAGTTTTATCTACTGAGTGAGCACGGACAAAATTGTTGGAGGTTTTGGTAGCATGACGTGGAAAGAATACAACATCATGGTGGATAATTTTCGTACAAACGCAAGACCGATAATTACACGCAGTAAACCACTACTATGGGGACGGTGCCGTCGAATCATGCTGAACTAAGTAAACGAAGGAACTCCTAAGCAACCTAATGGTAGGTAAAACTGTCATGTGAGTTACAATTTCATTGGTGTGGTTGCATAAAATCCATGCAGAAAGGGTCCACAAAAGGATGACTGGGGTGGTTTCACTGTATTGCTTTCTGTCGGCAAAAACTTGGGATTCACAGTAGCAGTTTGTGAAAATCTTCTTCTCGATGTGCGTGCTTTAACCGCAAAAAGGGTTTGCACATATCGTTCACAGTGGCCTTCATTAACTAACCGAGAGAGAAAAATTGCTTTGTAGATGAAGTTCATTTATGTAATAGCGTATCGTATAACGATGTTTTGAAGGTGAGCAGGAAAAAATGTGAAGCAGATAGGTACCTCAATAAGATCAACATGACATTCTGTTTTTGCAGTAAGGCATTACGTGGATCCTGTCACTGGCAGTCGATGATGAAGACGCTCGCTTGCAGAAGTCAACGATATGAACCTAAAGTCGTCGTTGGAAATTTCGGTTTGCTGGGTTTGGTGACGGTTTTTAACAACTTCAAGACTGTTTATGACGGACTATCTTGATATACAGACGTAGCTGATTTCTGCAGATCCGACCCTCCGTATTGCTTTCAAGGTCAAATAGATTTAGACTTCTTTCTGCCTACGCTTAACTGCGTAGAAGTGATTACGATAGATTGGAAAGTAGAAATATTGATGAAAACTATATATCAGAGAAATCAGCTCATAACGTTTGCACTTCAGTGAGAGCACAAATAGCGTATTTTGCAATGTTTAACCTTAGATCTTGCATCTCTGGAGAATCTCACTATCGTGAGATAATATTGGTTCTTTTTAATTTCTCTTCTATAAAGGCACTGCTTGTTGTGCTGAATAAGAAACTAAGCACAAAACCAACAACTTGGGGTTTGCGCACCCTAAGCAGTCATAACGAACGTTTTTTGTTGAACACATCTTGTTGAATTCATTTTTCATCGTGTGTTAGATGATTACTGTGTTTTGCTAGTAGGTACTTGACATATTGCACTTTATATCCTAGTTTGACGTTTGTGTCAATTTAGGCCACATTCTGGAGGAGACATGCTTTGGATCATGTCCGACTGCCACTCGATCAGCCTCAGTCCACACGTGAGACCCAGTTTACCCGAACCGAAGTATGCACGGTACTTTCAAGTTTTAGTTGTACCATCCTAAGAATACAACAAGATATTTCATGATGATACTGTGTGAACTATCGGGGACTCCTATACAGGACGTTTAAGTCCTGTCTCAGTGTTGAACGGTTGTCGTGAATATGAAGGCCAGCCGAACCCATCAGTGACGTGAGTGCACGATGAATAATGCTGCAGTATGAAGAGAAAAGACAACACCAAATGGAGAAAGTTTATTTAATTTTTATTAAACTGGCACAATAAGAACATCCGAATAGCACCCCATTAGAAGCAACTGACCTTGGTTAGGTTAACGTGAAATACAGCAACACTAATCAGCGTGTCTGCTGACCGTACGCTGGACCAATGTTTTGAAATGTGACAATACAATGGTGTATTGCCAGAAAATTGGGGTACTGGAAAATCGGTTAGTGCGAAATGAGCGGCATCCCGCAAAGTTCGTCGTGGCATTAACTGTCGAGAATCCTGTGTACATACTTGAAATTAGAGCCAGTCGAAAGCCAGAATTATGCGCTTTTCTACGCCGGCTGAGTGGGGCGGACTTACATTTTGTCGTTCAAGAATGTACTGTGTTGCCCAAACAAACAAATCAGTAAACAAGCAAGCTCTAAACAGGCTTTGTTCTCCACGTTGATGATAATCCAGTAGTACTACACGTTGCTGGCATTCGACTACGAAGCACGAATTACGGATCAAGACTAGTGACCACCGCCAATAGGTTTTCAAAATTAGGAAATGAAGAAACTTGGTCTTCTTACTATATCAGCGTTTAAAGTAGGAAGAACTAAATCGTCATACACTTCGAAATAAATAAGCACATTTCGGATTTGTTAACTAGTATCATCTAGCACTATTTTTACTGGTTTATATTGTGTAAGGTTTTTGTTTATCAAAAACACAACCACGTTAAAGATTTCGCGCTAAGTAACGGTATTCAGATTGATCCGAACGTTACCGATTGTGTGAATAGATTGAGCATAAAATTTTGTTACTCTCGAATGTTTCTCCAAAGGACGGGTTGATCACCTGTGGTGTTTCCGGATTTGAAAATCTTTGTAATTTCCACTTGCTGACAACAAACTACAGTGGGAGTTGAGTGCCTTCGAAAATTTCGTGTTGAGTTGTTTGGAAACTGTCATTTGTTTTCATCCACCTTGTTGATAAACAAAATTTTGTCCCATCAGAAGTGCTCTAAGTCACTCTTGACACTTAGAATCACGTTTTGCAATGGGGAGATGGAAAAGTCTGTCTTATCATTCACGCAAAACAAATTGTTCATATTTACCCACGAGAATTGCCATCGTTCTATGTATTTCGTGTGTGTTTGATATTCATCCGGTTTCCGAGGAAACATCATTTCACAAACATTTATTCGGTTGAAGTTCATCGAACACCTAAATGCGATTACGTAATTTCCATGTTTTATGTTAAACCTAGTTGAATACATATAGTTTGCTTGTGATGGGAGAAACTATCGTGTAAGCGCTTTCCCCACTGTTGAACTATCGTTACCAGTAGGAAAGTTGAAAGAGATTTTCAAAAGTGGAAATTTGCAATTCAATCAACAGCAAACGTGGATGACCGACCAGATTGTTTGGGTACACAGCTACAGCGGTTAAAAAGTGATTGCATGGTTACATTTGCGATTTCCTCAGTGATATCTGTATTCATCAGAGATGTTCAGACTGGAGAGGGCTTACACGTATGGGGTAAACGTGTTTACTGGGACGTTTAGGTGCTTAATAAATAAAAGATGTTTTGAGGAAGTGGGTAGGGTTTGTTACCAACCGTAGGACTGTTGAATAGCAATGTGTTAGAACGTAAACTTAATAAGTTTTAGTATCCTGCGGTAACCGTAGGTTTGGACGACTGTCAACTTTCTCAAAGAATCATACGTTGGTTCACTTTTTTCTCAAAATTACTACCTGTCCTTCGCAATCATCTGACGGCTGGTCTGAGTCATTGCCTCAACATTTGGTCCTGTTGGAGAGAAATTAATGTAGTTTCATTCTACCCAGTTCAAAACTGAGAACAGTCATTTAAGAAATGTCACCAACAAGTGGAATATATTAAATCGAATTCACATGAATTCAAAACCACTTTGTTTGTTTGTAAATCTATCGGAGAAGCCAAAGAATAAACATTGAACTGGGGTTTCAATAGAAAAAATTGAAATCAAGCAAACATTCCCAGTTGACTCAACACTATTGAATTTACATTAATGAATCGCCTTTAGTAGTATGCAAGCGGGGGTGGGTAGGTGACCAATCAGTCATTGGGCTAGAATGGGTCACTAAGTCCAATGAATGGTCAAGTTCACGAACAGTCGTTTCTGAACGCGGAAAGATGGCTTGATTCGGGTGACTGAGACTGTCTTAGCAACCCGACATAATCTTGGAGTGGAATGAAGTAACAGGGGTCTGAATGTTCGAGGTGGGGCGATAACGTGACCCGTGAACTGGACCTGTCTAGGGAATGAGGGAACTGGTTTTCTTTCACACGTTTTACCATTTTCCAGTAAAATGGACTTCTACGCATATACACCTTCGTTATAGAAATCAACCACCTCTCGGTTCTACTCACGTAGCATTCACCACAGTGATATATAATTTGGTGAAACGCAATGTAATATGGCATCGATGGGCTCACTTTCTTTGATTGAGAGCTACAGTACCTTTTGAGTCCGAGCGACTGTGCTTAGACGAGCTGCATTGAAAGTTTGCGTAATTAGATTTCTCAACCACTATGTTGTTGGATGCATGACGCAATCAATCCTAAAGGGAAGCTGTATGTACACCCTCTTTCTTTTACAGTGGCCACCGTTCTGTATGTTGATTTTTTCTACCATACCATTTTACATATATTTTTGGGGTAACCGTTTGGTTATTGAACAGAACTGTCCAAGCCTCATTCTCTTGCCACACTGTCTTGAGTACAAATTCGACTTGCTCATGTGACCATTGTTCAGTTGCGTTCGTTTATGCCGGACCGGCGTGAAGCATCTGAAGTTTAAGTACTGATCGGTCACGTGGATTCTTTTTAGAACGTTCTTGGAATACAGCCATATTCTCGGAGTTCTGTGTGTCTAAGAATGGCAAGCAGTTGTTGATCTTAAATTCACATGGAACCTACAGGGTATAGACAGCTATTCAACCGTTGCACCAAGTAATTATCTGCGAAGGTCGACTGAATATATACATGTAGTCGACAAGACGACTGTAATCTGACAAGCTTTCCATCTTAGCGACTCTTGTTCAATTTTTAATCTAAAACGTCTCTCAAGTTGAGGTCTAGCTAGCCGTAGTTACTTCACCTACTTGACGGTAGGCCTGTTCGAGAAGACGAAAACAGACATTATCAGTGCACATCGGCAAACTTTTCCTCAGTATGTCGGTCGGGAATGAAAACATACCGCTATTCGCTTCGACAAGCTGACAAATATAATGGATCGTTCCGTGCAGCGAGAAATTTGTGAACAGTGAATGCAAAGCACCTTCGTGCGCCAACAAAATTGGGTTTGCCTAAGTCACTGGTCATTTCGAGAGAATCAGTGGTGGGATGTACCTGAAATTTTTGTTATATTGAGGTTAGATTATCGACTAGCCGGTATGCTAACTTATGATACGGGGAGTTTGTCATTGCCATTGGTGGTCTAAGCGGTCTCCCGGTCTCTGGTAGGTCGTAAATTTGGGTGCTGATGATCCACGTGATTTAAATGAACCGCAACCGTATTGATGAGTCGATATGAAACTTTCGCAACTGTCACTTTTCCCGTTCTAACCGTTCTGCACAAATTCCTGAAAGGAACCAATATAGTGAGGACATCCGTTCGTACTCTACTACTCACACGACTTATTAGTAACAAGGCATGAATCTGTATTTGGGTATTGAAGCAATAAGAAACATTTGAATGCACGCCGGCGCGAATTGTTGTTTTTCTTCGTGCATGAACCGAACATTGAAAACCGTAACAACCGTAACGTCTTTGGATCAGTGTTATATGCAAATGAATCGGTTTATTCGTTGTCGTGTTGAAGCGTTTACCACATGTGTCGATTTTCCGATTGAACGATTTTTGCGCCAGCCGCCTTTTTGGCTCACAACACTAATTGGCTGGAATTGGGTTTTCGCTAAGAAAGATGTTTCTGTCTTTAAAAATTTCACCGAAGCTTCAGTTCAACAAATACGTCTCGCCCAATTCGAGCCGAAAATATTGTTGATTGGTGTATTCACTCTGGTTGAGTCTGGAACTTTCAATCTGCTGTCAGACAACACTTACAGACCGGACAAGGTACCATGAGTTGATCTTAGCGGGAACAATCATTTTTGTACCACTTAGTTAAATTCTATACTTTTTGTACCATACTGTGACAGTGGAGTTCCACTTAAGTTATTCAGCTCGGAACCGATTTATCTGGATGGTATTTTGTTTTGGGTGAATTCCTCCAAGGAGATTTTGTGTTGTAGGCGATTCACGTTGTAGGCACACTTTTTCCAACTAATTACAATTTCAAATGAAGGCTGTACACTAGAGAGACTGTTTTAAGATGATGTGTTTACGTGAGCCTCCATTTATATTAGCCTCATGTGCTAGCAGAAGATATTCCGTAGTAAAATCTCTCGAAATACAAATTACTTGCAACTTTCGTATCTCTTGCGCGTTTACCACATTGTGACTGTTTAAACTAATGGTTTGTGAACTGATCAAAGTTCGACTGAACTACATGACGTCACATCGGTTGATTTACCACAGTTCATCCATCAGGTTTACTGCCTTCGTGAACACACCTCATTCTTTGTTATCTCTGCTTGATGGAAAATACAAAACTGACGATGCCTGTTTCATCGATTCTGACATCATATCTATCAGTACCACCAAGGTGCTGCTGCCTATAGCCAGTGATAATGATTTTTTACCCTACGTTATCCCTCTCAGAAGTAGCCATCCCGTTTATTAATAATGATCAGTTTGTCCGACTAAGCAGTCACAACTTACGCACATCTGCCACTAGTTTTGACGTTTCGATGGAAGTGAAATTCCATTGGCTTTATCCCACTGTTATTAAAATTTAATGTTCATTCAGGTTACCTCCCTGTTAAACATTTTCTCGCATTTTTTCCAGTAGACGAAGATTTGGAGGAGGCACAGTTGAATAGAAATATGAATGTCAAGTTTCTTCTCATCTCTCTGTTAGGCTGTCACGGTCAGCTAATTGTGTACGTTTGACTCACCTCACACATATGCCACTTGTTCCAAGCGTTTCCTGCTTATTTTAGATTGGCACAACAAAGCTAATCACGACGCAGTGCAGTTCGCAGTCTAATCCTCTGTACAGACGAGACGAGATTCACTGCGTTTCTTCGTGCTGGAGGATCCAAAGTAGGATCGATGTGTGGTCAGACAAATTCGACCGCTTCATTAAGGAAGTTTGTGACTGTTACATTTCCCAAAATGCACGAACCTATTGTTTTTAATCTAAATTAATTTGTCTAACATTTAGTTTACCCTGCACACCATGAACCATGGGTATTTCAATTATGGTTAAGTTTAATCCCTACCCTTAATTCGTTGATTCGAAATTGCATCGGTTCACAAACACTGATACCATTGATGATGGTACGGGAGGGAAAAGCACAGCGCAACTATGTATGAGATGAGACATTTTATGCGGGCATGATTGCATGGCCGTGTCAATTTGAGTGGAGAGTGAGCATGAAGTCGATGTTCTATCACTTGACTTTTCGTTCGTGTTTCTTATTTCATGTGTAGATTTTGGGTTGTGTTTGATGAAAATTTAATCGCACAACATATCTGTATGTTTGATACACTTGTCAAAGAAACAAGACAAACACGTGTTTCGATTAGTTTAAATCTGTCCCCACTCAACAATGCCCACAACTTTCGCATTTACATCAACATGTGGTGATACCACTCCAAATTCTTATATGAACCTTATAAATTCAATAGAATATCACCCACGTACACATCCATAGATTCCCGTTATACTTCGTAACCAATTTCTCTAGTTAAGGAGGTTCACAACACAAAGTGACAACATTGAGGTTGGACCCAGACTAGCCGATGCTGATGGTAGATTCATCCGGGTGTCTGCCAGCTGGCAATCAACGGTTATCTGTCTACGCACATACAGAAAGGTTAGATCGGTCCACAAAGATACACAGCCATTTTCTGAACCGGCCATAACAAATAATAACAATCTATCAGCTCATAATATCAGCCGACCTATCTAAAATGAAGTTGTCCTGTTTCCTTTGGAGTTCATGGCGGTTGCATTACCACATTTCAAAATGATCGGACAAATTGAGCGTTGCTAATCCTTGGTCGCTTCTGTAGTGTCGATGTGACTATCCGTTCGCGACAAATATGAGATAGATACCACATCTGGCAACCAGCTGACTTCGCAAACTTGCAGAAAAAGTTCCCTTTACAACACGAGCAAGGATGAACATCAGCGATGACCTTCTACGGAAGTGCTTCAGTTGAGTATGAAGTTTCTACTGGAAAGAGCTAGTCGGAATATTTGTCTGTATGCGACAGCTATGGGGATACGGATGGTTGTCAATCCGATCCGTAACCATGGAACCGTGTCACTGTATTGAGTGAAACACTTATGAGTGACACCAAACAGCCACAAAACAAACCACGAACCAACCAATGGGATTGTTGATCTATATCAACAAGCTACGCCACGTCAATTGTTGCGGGGCAATTGTGTGTTTTCAATGTTAGAAACAACCGTGACTTTGACTGCGTACTTGCAACACCGTGAATAGTTTTATACTGAAGAAGTCTTTCTTCGTTACGAGTACTTGTCGCACACTCTTTCATTACCAGACCTCTATTCAGCTAGTAGATAAAGGCGAACACAAAATAGGTCAGAATTAGGTGTGAAGTCACTTTAAACAGCAATATCTCGGATCAATATATCTATGCGCTAACGTTTATATTCCTTAAAAAAGTGAAATTTACTCAATCTTTATACTCGTCTTGTATGTCTTTCAAACCTGCCACATCTCAGACGGATGTATTTCATGTGCTGATTACTGCGTTTGTTATCGTCTTGGATCTGTTCGTTCGTCTGTGTAGGCCTTGTTTGTTCGTCCGGTAATTTAGCATTCACTCACTGACACATCTTATTAAGCAAGTAATCTCTTCAATTTGGCTCTGGCAGCTACATTTTACACAGCTTAATGATTAACCTCAAGTATTACTCACATAATGAGCTGCGGCTACCTAAGTCACAATGGGTGTTAACTGACTTAGCGTCAGCCATCAGGTGAATGTGTTCAAGTGATTCTTGGGAATGCACAACAAAGTTACCGATTGGTCTAAATGAGTGTATATTCAAAGTTCTTCTCATTATTGCGCAGAGTATGACCTGTTAACTGGGAGAATGACCGATATTCATCGCGATTCATCCGAAAGAAGCTAATCAGGACGTCGTTATTGGCATTAAATTGCGTTGTTTACTCTGATCACAGGGTACCTTAGTCGGTACAGAAACCTAACAGCCTAGTAGGTTTGAATAGAGACACCAAGGTTTGTTCAAAATGTATAGATTTGCTCCCTGTGAGTAATCGGTTGCGTGTTACCCTGTTTTGTCCAAGCAGGCGACATTTCATTAAAAGTCTATCTCAAAAAGCAATCTGAACTTGGAGTTGAACCTGCAGAATACCTGTAATCATGTGAGGTCTGAAGGATTGTAAGTCTAAAAGACCGAGAATGAACATTTATCTGATACATTTAAAAGAGAACAGAATATTCCTTGCAAGAATCTAAATACAATAGTCAACCACAGTTTGCTATATGATGTTTGTGGATGCTCCTGAAAAGATTCACCCAAACAGAATCGAACGGGTAGTGAATATAAGACGCGTTCTAATCGTAACTTTTGTTTTCTGTCCTCACTGCCAATATGTCCCCGATGTGGCTTTTTAGCGGCAAGATGCACCTACTGAACAGTTTGAACAAATTTTCTCTGTTCCAAGGGCAGAATTATCAAACATACAATGTATCAGTATAGCGAAAATTAAAATGAAAGACAGGGGATTTAGGGGCGTCATACAAAACTGTTCACACCATATACACACAAACGGAATAGGTGTACCGATTTGCTTGACAGGGTATATAAAAACTGATTGTTTAAAGTAGCCGGGAAATCTGAATATCGGGAGGGTGCGATGTTCGTTACACTACTACGGCAGAAACCAACCCATTTTCATAAACTCGTTGGCCTTTTCATTACCCACACAATAAGCATTTGAGTTGGCAATGGTTGCGCTCGTTTCCGCGTCTGAACCATAAATTTTTGCATGTTACACACGTTGTGATTAGGTTTCAATGTCACATGTATTAGGGCAATAAAAGATCATCTGTATCTTCATAATGATGTTCTGTGTGGTTTAGTATGCTAGTATCTTGACAAGTTGAAAATAAATCTAATAAAGTCCATGTGGGGTTTTGAGGTGGTTTTTCACAAACTTCATTTTCCTGAGTGCTTAGTACATATGTATTAGCGTGCGGTAATTGTAGACATAAAAAATGCTGCGCTAGTGATAACTGTCCCTCTAACCATTTGTAACATTCTGGAGGACACGGAATGTCCCCCAGGTGGATGGTGGTAACAAACTATTCACAGTCCAAATCCTTGCTCATCACTTCAAAAAAGATCCCCTTGTTTCGAAACGGGACCTATCGGAAACTGGTTAAAAAATGCGATAGTTCGGAAGAGGCCTCAGTTGTTAACCAGACCATAGAGTTCGGAACCAATCAAAACGTTCTGACCTTCAGATAATTCACAGTATGTGCACGCTTAGAGTGACGATCAGAAATCTCTTTCATGAGTTACGAACCTACGATGAATGCAACGTTTGCTACAACTGATTTCTGTCGTCAGTCGATTAGTAACACTGATTTCGAGTAACACTGCGCACTACGGGCTGTGTCTACAAACAGTACGGAAATAAGATTAGGGAGGAATAAAGTAATATAGACAGCGCATAGAAAGTGGCAGTAGACAATCTCATCTTTATGGTTTTGAAAAGAGTAGTTGACGTTTATTTGTTAAACATTTCGTCAAATTTGTTGCACTCGAACCGACTTTATAGTATCCATTGTGTGGATTGATTGGATGTAAAATTTACCGTTCTTTTTACCATGAAGCGGAACCGCCAAGTGGCAATGAGAGGGGTTTATTTTGACATAACTACCGGATGGTATGGGAAGTGTGTTCGTATACGACAAAGTGCTGCAATGTAGTTATTTATGAAAACTGCCAAAGGAGCAACGAGTACGCTGAGTCTCACTCAACTTAATCAAGCCAGGAGTTTCCAAGATATAACAAGAAGCTGTTGACTACAAATGTGACTATAGTAAATAGAAACCCCGTTTTAATCGAAACTCCCATAATCATCATGATCATTATTGACGCTACTATTGTGCCCTGTTAAGTGCATACAATCAGATAACGTTTGTTTATCACTTCGGAGAGCTGGCTGCATGAATCACCAGTCAGGGTATGCCGGTATGCATGTAACCTTACGGCTATTAATGTATGACTGGATTGGTTAAACAGTTGTTTTTCACACTGGTTACGTTTGCGTTTTCAATGTACGTTCTACCGTCAAATCGTACATTTATGTTTGTTGGCGGTTATCTGTAGTTTATATCGTACGCCTGTCTTCTGCTAAAACACACTACTGCTGCTCGAATGTATTTGACTTCTACATTCGCCATACACTAACTATTATTGCCGCCACTGTTATCATTATTCGTGTTCTATAATTGTTGATATACGCTTAAGGCAATATAGAATAGCCCCACTAGTAATTGACGGTATCTGGGATGGTGATCGAATTTCGTGGTTCCTGTCTACTTCCGTAATACGCATTTTACATTAAACTTTTCAACGTATCCCCCCTTAGATACGTTTCGTTATATCTTCGCAGGTTTTCACAATTTACTATAGATAGATTTTCTGTCGATAATGCCCCCTTTGGTTACATAAGATTGTTCGAAAATCAGGTTATTTGCAAAACTGTAATTTTCCAACCCGAATCCAGCTAAACTTCAAGGAGTTGGAGGGTGTGAAAACATTTGACAAAAATTAGGGTGCCTCATGTTGAATTTGATGAGATATTCAACAATCAGGTTTGCAGCGCGAGAGCTTGTGGGATCAACCGTTTTTAAATGAATAATGAAACTGTCACTTCTTGGAAAAATGAAACCACTATTCATCAATATTTTATTTTCCGTCCACGTGACCGTTTTTACTGATGACAATAAATCAGAACAAATACGCTCACCTTGCACGCCCTAGAGAGAGAAACGGGTTTTCTCTGAACGGTTTAAAACCAATTCGTGAGTTATTTGTTTGTCGAGCAAATACCATGGTTGAAGTACAGTGGTTTGCTAATTCACATAGGACCGAGTTGATTAGAAAACCAACTTTGAAAATACGAACGTGCATTGGTCAAAGTGTCTTCCATTTTGTGAATACTGTAAATACGAAATTCTGTGCACTGATAACATCACCAGTTCACTACTTGCCTAGTTTCATTGCATTCTTAATTTGTTACATGATTGTACGTTTGCACTCGTCATTTGACCGGCTGATTCTCTGGTTTCTTTATTCGTCTAATTGTATACGGTATATACACTACTCACAAACAACCTGGGATAAACTTTGATCGAACATGGTAATTTTGTCACACCGGGTTAGATCTTAGCCTAGTGGTTATAATTATGCTTGTCTGACACTCCTGGGGATTGGAGTCCACAACTTAGTGTTGGTTTGAAAATAATCCGTTAGTCAGCCCGAACAAAGCATCTAATGCAGGTCCAACAGTTATTTTTACCAGCACCCTACCAGGTGCTTTTAGAAAGGTGACACCTTTAATAAGCCATGAGTTGTGTTCAAGATAGATCAGTAAGCATCTTCGAGCTAGCTTCAGTCGTCGCTGTTTGTCACTTAGAGTTATTCTTGATACTTAGGGAAATAGTCCGGTTACCTAAACGCATTAACTCTCAGATCTGGAACAGGTGTGCTCACTGTGGTGAAACCTCTTCGATTCACTGCTTGTCGTAATCCCGACAGAATAGACAGTTTAGCGGTAAGACAATGCAACCGCGCTTTTGTTGATTTTGAACTGCACCGGTGAACTTGCAGCTCGTGACCCTGCATGCGCCACTGATACCAGCCAGCGACGAACTGAGTCCTCTGATATTGATGTGCACCTATAAATCCGTAATACTGTGCCATAATTAAGGGTTGCTCCTTGCACTCAGTCTGCGGTCAGAATATTAAATGCGCCTGTCATTCCTGTGTGGTACCTATGTTGATCAGTGCACAAATGAATTGTCATATTTAAAATTTTAGCCACATTTACCCTCATGATATGTTCATATTACCTAAACTGTTCGATAGAGGACACAGTAACTATTCCGTTGAATAGAATCTGGGACCAGAAGACAAAGACTTACCATTCAACCGCAGGTCGGTTTGTTGACCGGTACAGAATACGAAATTTAATTCACATCCTTTGGTTCCACGCCAGCAATTGTTTAAATCTTCATCTTTTTGACAAACGTTCCACTCACTCTGTTTATCTGCATACCAAAGTTGCCATCAAATTTGCGTGAGAATCAAGTTAAGCGAATCGGCTGCCTGACTGCACTTCACAATGCGAAAAGCTGTTTCAACGTCAGTCACACTTCGGAGACCTACCTATTCACAGAATGAAAATAACTTGCTATATTATCATACGGTTGTTTAGTCGTGATGCATTGTCTGTTTCTCAAAAGTGGCATGCTTAGACAAATTCAGTCGGCATTCGAGTGGAATTGCTGACCTGACCAAACAGAGAATGAGCAACAAATTCAGTCACTTGTTTTCAAAGTCTAGGCTGAATTAAGTAGATAACGTTGTTGTTGACGTTCCGCCAGCTGTCTAGCTTAAGTGGATCACAAAATCTGACTGTCAAATGTTGACTGGGAAGCTGTTTTTACAAAACACTGATCGTCAAGCATGCGGAATGTTCAAATGTGTATATACTGCTCGAATAAGTCCTTTCTATAAACCGACAACAGGGGCGAGAAAAACGTTTTCTGGGACTGAAGAAGTGCTGCTAACTGATTTAATACAACTTGACTTTCAAGAAGTCAGTAGCATTAATTAAACTGGCAATTATTTTGCACCGGCTTTATGTCGCTTATCCGGTGCCTTGTATATGATCACACTCAAACGGTCTGGTGTTATGTGTCGCTTCACAGCTGTTCAACGGTGAACCTTGTAACTAACACAGTTAGTGTCAGGAATAACTCGTGGACGCTTAGTTTGTCAATACGTCATACATTACACAAAGTACAGCTGTGCATTGATACGAGAGTCAGCTTTTTACTGGCACCAACCCCATACTGATCTCACTTTTTGATCGATCAGCTGAGCAACAATTGAAAGTCAGACATCCACAATAACATCACCCTGCTCTGAGCGTCACTCTTACAATATACTATACTAGACAGAAGTCATGCATCTGACCCCGCCGCCTCATTTACCGTACTGCTAAGCCGTCGCAACACAAAGATACTGGCGTTTACTGAGGCGTTCCTAATCCATCGCCACGCGCCGGCTGTCTGTTGGCAGGAGGTGCCAACGCAATCAATTAAGTTGTCGTGACAACGAAACCATTCACCCTACCCCGGTTAAACCCACGTCATGTTCGTTCGTTTTAACGTTTTGTTGCTGTGTTCCAGACCTGCGCAAAATAATTTTTTTTTTATACAGTCGATTGAAGAGGACGAACGAAATGTTTCTTTCTCGCAATGTGTCTTTTTGTAGTGCATTTTCACTAGAACAGTTTATGTCTGTGCACTTGTGGAACAGTTGGAACCTTGAAGTTCCATCGGAAACAAACCTGTTCGGTACACTATCTTCATAGAAGTGTCAGTTTGCTCCATCTCCATTGCGGAAGGTAGAGTGGCTATCAGATCAACAGGCAGTCTGAGCAAGTGCGACTAACTTGTCGAGTCATGATTGTTGTGAGACGACCGTTGGATACTGACTCGTTAAAAATCCGAAGAAGATAAACCGTAAATAATGTTCAGTGTTGTTTGAAATTGAGTTATTAAGTCGGGCATTTGTTTGTAAATTACTTTCATGAGAAGTCTCGTAAGTCACTAGCATCTGAACATAAAGTGTTGCTTGAGAAACTTTGACATTTCAAAATTCCAGAGAGATACGGAACTATTTTAAATAACACTTTTAGGGGGTAAATAAGCTATGGGTTTACAGTTGAAGACAACATTGAGTCAGCAGGCTTCCTTTAATTTCTTCAGGCGGGTTCAATCACAGGAAGAGGCGTTAGAGTTTGATCTGACTGACTGCTGAATGGCCAATTCAATCACCAACCAGTTACGGTTTAGCAGATTAGTGCCTTACTTTAAAGTGCGAAGACTGGTTTTAATACGCGATATGCGCACTGCATAACCGAATGGCTTTGCTAATATCAGCAGTGACCGGACATGTTCAAATTTACCTCATTGGATAGTCGAAAACCTTGAAGTAGTTTGAAGAGAACATCACACAAACAGATAATAAGGTAGAGGTGCAAACAAGACACAACCTGGTAACAGAACACCAGTATAAGATACTGACGGGCTAATTACCCCCAAATCCCTGATGATCAGTGTATCCTGTTAATCACAAAATGAGAATGCGTGTTATACGCAAGCAGGTCACTAGCCAATATTATCGACTTACTCTGATGGTGACCGTTTGTTTCCCTCCCAATTGTGCAATGCAGTCGTTGGTGAACTTTGATGTACCGTTTGGTTCAGGGTGAACGAGCTAACGCACATGAGCGCTTACTCTGATACTACACGCACAAACAAGTTTAGCGTTAAGTTGGTTTTTGCTCTCTCAATGGCGCATGCACAGCGACTTCTTACGTCGGTGATGTGTTAGTTGGTCTTATCCTTACACAAGGTGTGCATGCACTTTTCGATGTGGTAATCTGATAGCTTTTCAGACTGATGTCATCACATCTGTTAGGTAAACAAAATGACGATGCAGAGTGAACGTTTTTGCAAAATGTTCCCGAGTTAATGAAGCTATAATTTTGTGACATGTTTCAACCCGCGAAATCGTTGAATTCTGCTGGTGGGGTTTTTTGGTTTAATCTTCCAAACACATGTAGTGTACGGTAGACCAATGGTGTAACGTTCACCGAAAAAATGATGAAAAGTTGCACTTCACGTCATTTCGGAGAATTGATGGTCGAATATAATAAAAGACTGATATCGTCGACGTAATAAGAAATGGGTTTCCTGAATTTTGAAAGCAATTAAACAGCAAAACGTGACTATAGTTTCGACGACTGAACCGTCGTTGAATCATGAGGACTAAGCTTTTTATAGACCTGCAAACGTAAGAAAAACCAGCACAGATATTGCAACGCAGAAAAATGCACAAAAGCTGGGCGAATGTTCAGTTATAATCGGCATGCCTACAGGCGTGTTATAGTCACTCGCTGCTACCACGGTTGCAAACATTTCATGGGGGCAAGACGTACGCTGGAATGCGGACGAAGGGACCTGCTGAACAAACAACATCGAGAAGCAGTTCCCAAATGAAAACTTACAAAAGTTCCGCTCAATTGTCCTAGCTTACGAGTGAAGGCAAGCAATACCCCATGATTGAACACTTATGACTGCTCCATCCATTTGCCCTAGATTACGACTGAAACACGCTTAAACACAAGTGCTAGAGTGAATTCACTAAGAACGAACACGTGGGGTAATCGATATGAATGATCTATTTGAAGACTGTGGGAAACGGTACACACTACCACCACGTTCGTTCAGCACAGAATGTAACCGTTGGTTTGTATGCGTTCTGAGTGTCCTTCCGGATGAGTGAAGCAGTGTATCAGGTAAAGCCTTGTTATCCTATCCGCCAAATTTGATATCTGCAAGATAACTGTTTACGTATATGTGAAGGAATTCACCTTCTTCAATTACACCACGCTTCTCAAAAATCGCCTTGAAAGCCACAGTATAGTCCATTTCCTGAAAACAAAAAATGTCCTGTTGGTGACTCGATAAATAATGTCTGCATAATTGTATGTCTAGATATACATTATTTCGGCATCCATTTGTTAACAAGCAAGCAATCACAATGGCAGCCATAACGAATTTAAAAAATAACATACGATAAGGTTACTTTCACCTAACGGCTAGTTAAAAAACCTATATGAGTCCGTGATACAGATTTCGGCGGTTTCACTTCCTACATCATGTATCAAGGTAACAAGGCAAGATGTGCCGTAAAATATTTTTTCCCCACGATAACTGAATAAATCACTGTCTACGACTAGCACTCAAGGTGTCTGTGTCTAACCTCTTCATGGTCGTGATCGTTCTTCACGCAATTTTGTTTTCGGCAGGTGGCTGGTCATAAATCGTGGATGCGCCACAGAAATTAACCAAAGTCCTGACTACTCATCACTAATGTAAAGTATCGCCTAACACGTCCAGTGAGATCTGAGATTTCAAATCGTCTCGGAAGTCCTAATCACTGGGCTTTGTTTCTTCTCGAGGCGACCGTGCAATTTGATCAGTATTCACGACCGAATGCGATTGAGCGTTCACATTCAGCCGTGCCTTACATAATGGCATAATGGTCAACACGGTTGGTTTGTGAAATTGTGGCCCCAGTTCTGGTTCCGGTCATGGCAAGATTATGCACTGGTGATGATCTACAACAATTAAGAAGCATACGGGAATGAGACAGCTGAGTTCAGCAAATAACGAATAAATCTCTACTACTTATCAGTAAGCCATGGACACAAGTTATTCTTTAGCTTCCACTCAAATCTTTGAGCGTCTTCCACATTAGGTTGAAAATGTTTCGAGCAGGTGTTTATCAGCATACACTTCAGGTTCGTTAGCTAATTTGTGTGCTAGGATCACTGCCGGTGGTGGTGCTTGAATCAACCCAGGCTTTGTCTTCATGCACTTTGAGTATTTTGCAAGGTCGTCGAATCTACTGCACGCCGACATGAGATGACACTGATAGTTAAACAGTTGTGCTACCAGATAACACGCTAATAAATCTATGCTGATGTCTCAATGTGACGGAAATTTTCGCATAAATGTGCGGACCATTTTGATTGTTATGAGACATCGAAGCATTGTTGTTGCTGTTTTTGTCTACGTGAGTGAGAAGGTAAACCAGTCGGTCGGCAACAATTAGATTTCACACTGTTTCACGTATTTTTGAATGAACTCTTCGTTTCTATCCATTGACATGATGTTGATTAACTTCATGAAGAACAGATTGCTGCACAGACATAGTGTCCAGAATGTGAAATACTGAGGAAACAGATATACGGCATACAGTTGTACATGGGACATTGTATGAATCTATCACACCATTACGGCGACCTAGTTACTTCAGTAGACGTCAACAGCATAACTCAGTACTCGTATGCCTTGGATATTGTTGAGCAGCTATATCAAAGGGTAGTGACCACATTCTGCACCATTCACGTGATCGTAGTTGACCCCATAAGGAAACAACTCAGCTGACGATAGCTGTCTGTCGACCTCAGATCATCGGCCACAAATAAACAGATTTTGTTTCTAGAAGCTGTTAAAGCGTACAGTGTTAAGCCGTTAAAAATTTGAATCTCCGCAGTACTTGACGTTAGTTGTTCAAACTTTGTCGAAGTTAACGGAAGCTAGAAATGTCACATTGTGTACTTTGTCAGCCAGGAGGTCGGTGGAGTTGCCAAGTTAACACTGTGAGGTAGCTCGCTGTTTAGCAGTCGTGCTTTGGAATGCTTGTTTCTGGGGTTTTGCGCAGAACTACCACGTCTTTCAAAGCAGGTTGTGTGCACAGGACAGTCTTTCTGCCCAACTTAAATGCTTTCGAAACCAACTGGATGGATCAACTTGATCTCAGCAAAGGAAATAGAGTCCGAGCGTGGTGGATGGTCTGTTGTTGAAGAATAGGTATTGGCAACCGCTATGCTACCGATATGCTTTGATTATTTGAGTTGTGCAGAAAATAGTTGTTCTTCATGTGCGTACGCCCGGAAACGCAAATACCGTTTTATGCAATCTGAGCTTGCTAAATATGCCAGGACAGTCAGCTGAGTCACAAAGTGTGCACAATTAATGCCTGCCTGAAGACAATAATACTGAAGCTCCCGACCAAACCGGTGTTGAGTTGTCCTTAAGTAAATATTCACATAACATGTTGCACAACTGGATTCCCATCAACAAGTTTGAGAGTAACATTAAGTCATCAAGGATTACTTGTCAAGAACGTTGTGCCTAATAGTTCTATAGTAGAGAAGCAGTCACGAGGAAAACCGGTTATCAACTCATGAACCTCCCGCAATTCACGCATTTCTCGTAAGTAACAGTGTCGGTTGAAGAATTGCACTTTGCAATACGTAATCTAAACACTGATTCGTGTCTAACAGACGTTAATAACCATCCGTTTCAACTGTGCGTTGATAAAAGTCTCTTCTGAGCGTACTGAGACAAGGGTCCAGTTATGGTCAAATGACCATTCTCCGAAAAGTTTGGGTTGAGGATGCGGTTCCGAACGGCTAGTTTACGTCCAGCAGCATATGCTTTTCCAAAATGCCACCGAAGGCTTTACCCGGATTCCTATTGCGTCGAAAAACATGAAGTTGGTTCATTGCGCAGTATAAACCTGACGCGCGCGCATTACTGTCGTGAGGGTTTGTCCCAATCAATGTTGTAACGATCACATCTCTAAATCCGCCAGATGTGCGAACGCTGACAGTCATATTGCAGATCGACAACGGTGTTCTTTTTGGACACAAAACGATCTTTGATTTATTCGCGGAGTTGTACTGTGAAACTGTTTTCCAAGAAAGGATGCTTTCTAAAGGGATGTCGACTACTTGAAAGTGGTGCACTGGTTGGCGTCAGTCAGTGTTTGTGCTTGTGCTAGTTTGTCGCTGGCAGGTAAGTCCTTCACATAGTCAGAAGCGGAGGTACCAGGATTTTATGCAGGTAAGTCTTTCACGTTGTAACATTGATTTTAGATGTTAGGGAGATTTGGCGTTGAACCGGATGGCCTGGAGGAATACAGTCCGGGAGGGCGTCCGCAAGTTCAACGAGCTGAAGCGTGTGGCACGCAAAGGAACCATCGGTGCCATAGGTCGCGGTGACGTGACTATATGGCGTTGCGATGTGTGCGGCCACGAATGCGCTGGCCGTTTGGGATTAGTAGGCCACCAACCTACTCATAGTACACCGTCGGCGAAGAGACGACCAGTACGTTAGGTCCAGGTCAGGTAGGTCATATCAATGTCTCCATTCTACTTTTGTTGATGACTGCATCGGCCAACAGCCTGACCGTTGACAATTAATCCGCTCTTCTTTTCAGAAACTTGGGTGTCTGTGGTCTTCTACCCATTCTTTTCTTCGGCTTTGTTGATGTATTGTATGATGAATGGCCTGCCTGGCTTTTCAGAGTTCAGTGAGAAATTTGCTCTTCATCCCTATCTTCTCTGGGATGCACTAATCTGTACTCCCGTACTGCAGCACTTCTTGTATTACACTTCAGAAATCTTTCTTCTCAGTGTAGATCTCGTCATTGCAGCCTCTCTCTGTTTAGTTTCCGAGAGATAGGGGTTTCCTTTCCTTATTAGCCAATCAAGTGGCTAACCAGCATTGGCCGGTTGGACACAAAGGCCCCACTGGCACACCTCCCAGTCTTATTCCTTCGGGTTTACACCGGATATGTGGTGTGTTGCTGGAACTGCAATTGGTGCAGCACAAGCCAATTCGCAGTGATGGGTAAGTGCAGGCGTCCTTTGGCTTCGGTCACTGTGACAGGCTAATTCGAACCAGATACGCCAACCGGTTGTCGCTGGTCTCCGGTACTTCGAGTGGAGTGCACAAAAGATACATCCGTCTCGTTAGATTAACTTTGTGACAAACAAGAATCTCTTGACCTCTCTATCGGATTTCAGATGCGATGATGTAGAGACATTCCTAGGCACTAGACCACGTGAGTAAGAATATACAGATGACACCTATCCGGTCATGTTGTTGGCAGATTTTCAGAAACACTCGAGATAATTTGGAGGTCTCATTCTGTCAATCTTAGAATACCCTCGAATGTGCCAGCTGCTAGTCGTTCCAAGATATTTAAAGATGTCTTTTTTCATTCCCAGCTGTGCTGTGACGGCCAAAGACGCTCGGAATGCGAAGTATGTCCATTTCGTGAAGTCCTTTACAAGTTGTATTGAAATAGCATTTCGAACACACACTTATTTGTATGGCTCACGTGTATTCACTTACAATGGACAGCAATACGTTGTCATTCGCTGTGATGACACGTCCCCCACAAAGTTTACACACTATTCCAATAGTCGTTTCTTGTCCCTAGTCTTTGTGACGTTGGGACCTACCCTTTGGTTCTCGAATGTACTTACTATACTACTCGTAATCGAAGCTGTCTGTTATAGAACAGCTACGGAAGTCGGTCTAGAATTACATGTACCTTTATAGCTACATTAATTCTGGTGAAATGTCGGATGAGGACGCTGTTAGTACAACGGGAGCTGGACTTGTGGCGAAATTTCTCCTTGAAGCAAATAAACATTTAACCTTCTCTTTTGCACAGAATTACACTTTTGACATACAAAGCACCTCTAGGCACGTTGCTCAAGTCATCATTATAGTTGCACCCGAATGGATGTCACGCGTACCGGAGTTTATCCCATACAACATAAGGAACGTTTGCTCGCGTTCGGCGGATTAGCTAATATTTTACGAGTTTATATCTTTTTCTTGCAAATCAACCAATGACATGCACTATTAACTACAGTCTGGGGGGATGTTTGATTTTGCTCACTCGTAGTCGAGGCCTTGAGGGATGGTGTCGTTGTGGTGTTGTGTGATCAGTAGGCCCAGAGGCCCCTTTGCATACAAAAAAAATGTTTTCGACAGTTTTATCGTATCTGCACAGTTCTGATGCTAGGCGTGATAAACAAAAATGAATTTAGAATCGGACTCGTCAGAGAGGTTTGTATCCAGCCCTATCGTTACCCCAAGGAAAATCAGTGTGGAATTGTCTGGAATCCGTGCACACTGTACGCATTGATATGGAGTCCATGTGTTTGACTCCCAATGCAATGGCGGATGACACCATGGATACCATATAAACTACGCACTCAACGTGAATTTATATATTTTAACCCAAAACTGGTTACACGTCCAGATAGATTCGATTCAATTGCGTGAGTGGAAAGGCAGTCAGTCTACCTACTGGAAATAAACAGCCAGTGACAGTGTGTTTTGATAACCTGACGGTTACGATACACGTTACCTGATTATCCTCTGCGCTAGCAACCGGGCTGTCGCATTCCACTAGCTTTAATGGGTAGTATTATCCTCACATTCAATGGGAACAGCCGTGCTATCAGGGTAAACGCTAGCTTTAAGTGTGTAGTAGTCAAGAAGGAATTACTGAATAGCCCAACTAAATGTAAGCGTACCTCAATAGGCTATCGGTGACAACGAAATGAACGAATGCAACAGAATAGTTACAGGGGTTCCAGCAAGTTACGGTAACCAGAGTTTGACTCACGGAAGTTGTTCACATGTGTTCAAGATGACCACCACAATATTCCAAATTACCAGTTTCCGGGAAGCAAGGATATTGTGGAGTTATCGTCGACTATCGGAGCGAGGTTGGAGCTGCGTCCATGTTCACGGTACGGTGGACCTAAAAATTGGGTGAAAGATTCACGTAGTGTCGTCAAGCGAGTACGCAACAGAAAGAAAAGCAGACCAGTATGTATGTATTGCAAGGTCACTTTAATCGATTTGAACAACATGCAAAGATGATGCAAAAGCGTTTTTGTACAAAATTGAGGCATCGTAAGTAAACAAAAATAAAGACTCTACAATTATCTTTCCCACATGCACCGTTCAGCTGTGTCATACATGACATGCTGTACTCAAAGCCTACACTGTATTGTCGAACTTTGGGCCACGGTAAGTAATCTGTTTTTAATCTAAACAGCCGTAGTACATACGAAAGTGTGAACTCGAGTTTAAAAAACCATACGATTTACTTGGTGAAGACCAATCCAACAAGTCCTACCGTGAACCTTTAATTCAGGAAACTGATAAGGCAGTGAGTCAGTTAGACAGGCAAGAAACACTTTGTTGCGTTTTATTGTGTTCCCTCACATAACCTAATGACATGTAGGGTGACGATTTTATCGCCATCAGGTTTATCGCCAGTTCTTTCATATTCAGTTGTTCATGTACAATCCAAGAAATGATGTCATCCAGATGTTTGTTCTCAGGCCATCGTCCATAAAAATACTCGGAGTTAGTTGAGATTTTATTGCAATCGAGTGAACTTAGTGAATAACTGATTTTCTTATGGTAATGTTAAAAGGTGTCTGTGGAAATCCATCACCGTTTTGCAGAATGGGATATGAAATGCAAGTTAATAAGTTTTCGTCAGGTTGATAAGCTCACGAAAATTATGATGTTAGTGTTTATGCAGTGCAATAACGCAACCAAGTGTAGACCTCGTCTCGCCCTCTCACGCCTCCTATCATTTGACAAGCTGACTAGTCTGAGTGACGCTCATTGTCCCAACCTGCATATGCCCGTTCACCGGCCCGACAGCTCTCTTCCATACCCGATCGCACGCACGCGCGTAATCACCATCTGCGCACTGAGCCAATTGGAACGCTCCAACTGGATGTGATTCCGTGTGGTCGATGCACAGGAATGCATGACGCGGTCGGACCCGGATCGGAAGATAACTGACCAGGACAACTGACTGCCAAATGAACAGGACAGGACACGGTCCAGAAGAGCGCTACTGCATTAAGCTTGTGCACCAAAATCCCAACAATAAAGATCCAATCCACTGACGACCTTTTCATTGACTATCTTTGAGATATCGTTATTTGTTAGTGCGTACTCAAGCTATCACGGTTAAGAGTTCCACTACACGATTGTACAGCTTTTCATGAGTATTCACGCCACAACTTTCAAACTCGTCAACAAAAAGCCTTTGCGGATATGTTTGTGCTCAACACAAATGTGACAAACAGTGAATGGACTACATGGCTACTTGGTGACAAGTGAAAGTCGATCGTGTTTATGGGAGCCACACGCACTAAGAAAATTTTCTGTGGCGCTCCATGATGACATTGTACTGATAAACGGTGGTAGGTTCAGCCCTGAGCAAAAAGAGAGGTGACATCTCGTAGAGATACGTTGTAAATAGTATAAAGAGCGTTGTAGTAACTAAGCTAAAGTTCGGTTTTCGCCAGATGTTGGTTTAGTATATCAGTGCATGTTTTGTTGTGTGAGTTGCAAAAATATGCGGTAAGGTTTATTTTGAGTTGCCTAGATAGACTTTAAATTGAGGGCGAATTCAGTCAAGTTCGATAAAATAATTACAATGAACGAATGTCGTTCTAGGGATGTCACATAGAAATTGGCTAACAACCTACAATGAGGTGCACACTTCACGTACTATTGAGTTGAAAGTCCCGGCTTCTGTTATGTTGTGGTGTGCGCTCACGAAACGTATGATTGCTGAAAGCTTTGAAAGTTGGTTACCAGATGATTAAGTTAATGTTCAAACTTTTTGTTTGAAAGCTTTCAAATTAATGCGCATTATTTTACGGCGCCTTGGTAAATGCTTGAATTTAATACGAATGGCTCCCACGTAGTAATTCACCAGCAATTAATTAGTAATAATGAAAAACTCAGAATCGACCGAATTTAAATCCCAAATTAGGCAGTTCTTATTTGTACGCCCACTTTCCTCAAATCTTCACAACCTTTTATTCACTAGGTTTCCAACTGTGTCATAACTGGAAACTTTTCTCATACTCCGAAACATGTGGATTATGACTTAAGGGCACGATAATTACAAAGCAGTGAAAAATGGGCATTTTTGTGTACTTTCATTTGTTTACCTAAAACACAGTGAATATGGAAACGTTTAAAAGATCGAACGAAGGAACGGCAATGGACTGCTTGATTGTTAACGAGTATACGACACTTGTTCCAAGTTGGCAGTTTGGTTCATTGTAAGTCGTGGTAGATTAAGCGTCCACAACAGTCTTTTCCGATTAGGACAGTCTGAATTTTGTGATTGAACATAATTGATTTCATTTATTGTGTCACTCTTTGGGATCACATCAATTTTCCTTCGTTTCTTGGAAATCGGTAGACGCGCTAAAAATGGCGTATTTATGCTAAAGAAATGAACGAATCGGACCTACTTGGCAACAACCGCCATCATCACTTCTTCAATCACATCGTTCGGCTAGACAGAATGGTGACCGAATAACGTGTAAGACAATCGTCATCTCCTAAATGTATTGCAATTTTTTACCGACAATAAACGACCGATAGTATTTTTGTGATCTGTGTCACGGTGAAGGATGGTGAACAGAATGTCACAGACATGAGTCACGAAGTAGGTTGTTTCTGCTACCTTTCTGAACTATCTTCCAATTAGTACGACCATTTAGTCTTGATGTGGGAAGGTGATTAGTTACGGCAAATTTCCATTGCGACAGAGTCGCTTGCGTTTGTGCTCGATCACCTAAGTCGTACGTCCAATGAGACCCACGGAGTCTTCGTTATGCACAGTTTTTGAAGTACACATGTTCAACCCTATTTCTAACTCATACCGTTAGGTAATTTCATTTTCAATTTAATGCAACTTGTCGAACCCAGAAAAACATTTCCTTTCGGTCATTTTTTATTCTTATGGCTTCGATGAGCATATGAGTGTGAATGAAGTCATGTCTCAAACGTGTTGAC
Source organism: Paragonimus westermani (assembly GCA_008508345.1). Taxonomy (NCBI): domain Eukaryota; kingdom Metazoa; phylum Platyhelminthes; class Trematoda; order Plagiorchiida; family Troglotrematidae; genus Paragonimus; species Paragonimus westermani. Next base: position 172,446 of record QNGE01000231.1, on the reverse strand, counting down.
GAACGCTCACCGACCGGAAATTCACAGTTTGTTAGATTCGTAAACGAAGATCGAATAGTCCAGTTTGTGAATATGCATTCTGTTTTGAGTGTTGAATACGGATTAGTAAAGTATTAACGATCAACGCAGCTGGTATTGTCACTTTCCTCATGCGACCCTTCTTTGTTTGTTTCATTCGTCAATGCGTTGTGAAGTTTTTGAATAAATCATTGTGGGCGGAAATATATAATCTTGCACCACTTAAGACATTCCCAGCCGCCTCTTTGGATAAGCTGATGGAATTAAGGAATTGATCAAAAACAGTTCTCGATTGACCAGTAGTACAATTTACGTGCGGACCAAGTATACTTCATGCGGAAACTGGGAATAAATAGATAGCAAACTGGATGACTTACCCAATAGTTGTGTCTCTGGACTGAAGTTACCTATGCTTCAGTACAGGATGAGCACTGTATTCATAGTTATATATGTATATATATATATGTTTAATCCCACGTGAATTCATGTAAACACCCATAATTCGCATAACAAAACAGTCGTCAGCACTATGCGTGCTGTTTTTCCATCGAGCTGATGAGTGGGTCCAGGTTAATCACAGAAAATGTGGGTTAGTGAATTCTGGTTAGAAAATATCATTCCCATAAATGAATGTTGTTCTTCTGACCTGATCTATGGTTCGTTATTTCTTGTTGTTTCTGAAATGTGCCTCTATAATCCGATGGATTAATTTTGTTTATGTCTTCTTCTTCTTAGTGACTTTTCCACCTGATTCAGTTTTCAATATTTATTTATCACACTCGCTGCTGATCAGCAGGTTCTAGTGGATAACTTTTCATGTTTAGGTTGTGCCAGAGTGAATGCGTATCCAGTCCTGTTGTCTTGGAGGGAGATAAGGAAAACGTGGGCATACTTCTAAACGACCAATTGGTTTCCACGTATTCTTGTAGACAGATGTCTTCCGGATTGACCAGTTGTCCCAGTTAATAAATGCATAACGTTTTTGTCAGTGATTCTGAATTGTCACTGCATGGTATGATTCTTAAAGTTGTTTTTCTGTCTACACACGTCAAGCTATGTCTGTGATCTCATCTGCATCATTCCGGTTATCTTTTTAATACAAGTAGAACAACTCGTTTTATTGCTTATTGTAAAAAGTTTGAGTCTGATTCTTCTTTGCTGTGCATATCAACCGACGACGTTTGTGAATATCTATTGTGATACGGGTACTCCTGTGCTTTCCTCATGGACTCTCTGCTGTTATAATATGCTTCAACCCTGATATCCAGATTTGTAAGCCATCTCGGTTTATGTCAACTTGAGTAAGACCTACTTAGGTTAAAAAATTGAACCGTATATGTTCTCGGCTTGACAAACAGAGGTCTCCAGTGTTACGTCAGCCCACTATTGTGTTTGGTCGCCGTGTTAGATACGCGTTAGTAAGAAATGTCGTTCGGTAGCTTATCTATGTCTCTTATTACGGAAGAGCAATGGAGTACACGTGTGTTCTCCGAGTCACGTATCCACAGTTTTGATTTGATTTTGGGCAGCGCGACGTTCCTTACAATTTATTTGTATGTTAAGCCCAAGGGTAGATACGTGTGAAAAGTGCTGCGATGGCATAGGACAACGCAGTTCCTTCTCCTTGCACTTGGAATTCTAACAGTTTACTTGACAACTATTGACCGATTATAATATGGACTGTATTCTCTTCTGAATGTCTTTCGATTAGCTGTCGCAATCGCTTTCAGCTGCTTCACTATAACCATGTTAAGTTTTCTTTCCTGTGCTACAAAATTAGACAAATGCAAAAATGAAAACAAACCTATTACGTCAAGTGGATTTGCTCCGACCTGTCTGTAATGACATTAATATTTTGGGTAAATTTCCACTCAAAATTCTTCTCAAACCTCATCCAAAGTACATCTGTCTCTGACCGAGATCACCACAGACAAAATGACCGTCATTCAGTAGCTGTAAAGTTAAAGTTTTGTTGAGGCATATATGGTGCAGTAGAATATAAAGCACTCAACTTGACGTAGAGTTTAGGTGGTTAGTGGCAAGGTGGATGCTGCAAACTCGAGTGTTGAATTACATGGCTCGCACACGGTAACCATACACTATAGGGATACAGTATAACTAACGGGTTGTCCTGTAACCCTACTGTAACTCTTCTGGGTTTTTGTAGCTGATATGCTGTTAATCACTCTGATCACCTTTCTCAAGGAAGTCGGCCGTTAACACAATTGACGAACAGCAGAAGACAGAAATTCACCATTTTGATGAAAACTGTCCACAGGAGACCTCGTGACACTTCCGCTTTCGTTTTTGATCTCGCTGCTTCGTTAACAAGGAACATACCCTATTCGTCGCGCCGTTGTTCTGAGTCATAGATAGTGTAGAAATCTGTACAAGTGTTATGTTTACATATGACCACTAACTGTTGACCATAGTTTCAGATTACGATCTGCGGATAACAAACAACGTTTAAGATTTGACTTTACCTCTGCTGTCCAAGCCTCACCGTATTCAGTCACTGATTTCAAATCAGTGCAATGCGTATTGTAGGACCACGCAAATTTAAAATAATCAAGTTGTCCTCTTGAGTGGTTTGACGGTTTGGTAAATGCTGCGCGGTATATATATCGAACTGTTCTATTGATCTCAACCAAGATTACCAAAAAAGTTAATTACAATCATCATATGGTTATTACTGTGTTAACGTGTTCAGCCACTAGGTTCTGATATTCATATAGTAAGAACGCGAACGCCCATCTACGTTAATGAGTTCGGTACCGGCCAAGAGGACAGTACTGTCGGCAAGCCAACGTCTGTCTGATGTAGGAAACGTGCTCAGGTCCAGGGCATGGCTGTAAGCTGATGTGGAATAAACGTTAATGACTTTGCGTTCATTTTACAGTTTTAACACAACCAGTTTCTGGCTGTGTACGAGTAAACCATGGATGTAATAGAGGTTTAGGTGAGATTGTAGTTGAGTACTCGCAGTCTGATTTTTACTGTTCATTTTAGGAGGGTTGAATGACTGGAAAAATGTGGCTGTTCACACGAACTGTATAATATACACTTACATAGCATCAGTGAATCGGACAGTCTTATAAATTATTCCTTCTGCCAAACTTGATTTTGACTCCACTTGAAGCAGTTTATCTGTGTTGTTAGAAGCCGGCTGCTAGCTTTGAATAAAGTGATTGGTTAATAAATTCACATTGAAAGAATGGTAACTAATTGTTCAGGGTGAACGCTGCAAACTCGTGTGTACTCACATCGTATTGTGTTAACTATTTTCAAGGTACTGGCAACCTAGCCTTCCTTATATGCAAAAGCAAATTGGAGATGACAGTAACCGACAACCTGAGTGTGTTGGCTAACAACGCAGCCATGACTGACGACGAACAAAGCCAGTGGGTGTTTTTATAGCCCAATGCTTACAATAAATATTTCTTTATGTTCGACTACATCGATCGCACGTATCAGAAAGAACACAAGTTTGCATTTATCGCAGAATTTGATAAGTCTATTCGGAGGAAAGCCAACTGAAGTGTCACGAGAACAGTTCCATATCTGGGAAAAATAACAACATCGAATCAATTCAGAATGTCGTCCATTAGCAGAGATTTTCTCACTAAACAAGAGAGAACATTTAAAGAACACCCCATTGAAACCTGATTACAAAATGGTGAAAGTTTGCTATAGACAATATCTGTTTATAATGGGACACTTCTTATCATTGTGGTATCGACCGATTCCGGAGAGAGTTCTAAAGTTAATGCAAACTTATCTGCTGGACGATCCACATTAGGATTCTGAAGTCAACCGTTGTAGCCTTCAAAACTGGTCGCCAAATTTGTCTTTTGGTCAGACTGTAGCATCGGTGTGAGACAACGTAAAATCTGATGTGTACCCGCTCTCGCAGCTTTTTTAAAATTGCACTTCCTTGATTCACACCTCATATTTATGAGATGTAAGACATTAATCCTGGCCTTGACGTGAATCTGCACTAGTAACGGGTTTCAAGAGCGAAACTCGAATATAGTGACCCTTATTGAAGGAGACTGGCTGGAATGTGTGTTTTAATAAAAAGGTTACGATCAAATGTGAATGGCGTTATATACCTAGCTTCCAGGATGGCCGTTTACAGACCACACCGCGCTAAAATCTCTGGTCCATCAATCCTGGTAGCACGATTACAACTAACCCTATGTATGCTGATTACTCTGATGTTTGAAACACTGAGTTCCCTTTAACCACTTCATCAGAGCAGAAAGAAGACATATATTGCGATATGTTAACATTTCATTTACTCTCATCAGTCGCAAACGTAAAACATGTCAGTTATATACAACAAATATTTAACGGCACACAGGGACTAGACACACATACAAGCACACCAG
>QNGE01000231.1:129049-156501 GCA_008508345.1 Paragonimus westermani | reverse complement strand
CAAGGATATGCACTACTGATGAGCTCTAATGAGGGCGAAACTCGAGTCTGGTATGGTAGTAGCCGTATTTTATAAACCTTAAGGTATCTTGATATAACCTTAAGTAGTAGAATCAAGTTTGTCGTACTCCGATGTCATTTTATTGGTTACTGTCCTGAGTTGTAAATCCACAGTGGTTTAATCTCATTGGTCAGTGTACACCGTTGAAGCGTGATTGCGCTAACCAACATACACTGCAGCCATGTTTTGTGTGGATTATAGACCAGCATCACCTCACCCTAGAATGCTCCATTTATTGTGGTACACTGAAACTGATCTTATTCGAGTAGGTGTTCTGTCAGTGCAAACCTTCAGGCGGTCTTGAAAATCCAGTATGATTTTTCAACGCTGTTCGCCTAGTCTGAACCCCCGGGGGGGGGGCATTCAGTGTAATACCATGAAAACCACGTGATTCTAAGTGAAATAAGATCAAGTCAAAGAAGAATGTCATCCTGGCGAGAAAACCTTTTATTGGATATTTTTGATTGGAAAACCTAGAAACTGCACAAAACTGAAACCGGTATGTGGTGGTCGGATTATGATTAATGACATTAAGAACGTATCGTGTAAGGTTACATGAAAATCATTTATCACAGAAGTGGGATACGTAGTTGAGAGTTGATGCGAATAATTTGAATAGTCAAAAACGTGGAAACAAAAAGAGGCATACAAACATGTGGGACTCATGTACAGCGAACAGGATTATTCGTGTCGATAGAATTACTAACAAAGAAATTCAGATTTTGTTGTTGTCCATATATTTAGACGTTCATTGTCCTGTCCTGCTGATGAAGCGTTCGCATTCAATGACGCGGTGTTGGATGCTGAGTTGCCTTACACGCCTGTACGTGTGGACTTCTCACGCATAAGAGTCACCAAGTGGTTGCGCATGTGTTTGTATGTGTTAAGGAGAACCACAGCGTTTGGCTATGGTGTTCGCAACTGCGGCGTTCAAGTTTGGATTGAATGTCAACACAACATTCTCTCTGGGAAGAGGTGCTGTTCCTGTATCTGCGTCTGAACTTTTCATCAATGGAGACATCGTCAAAGGGTGTGATCTTTTATGCTACTTGGGTAGCAATTTGTCCACGGATCCGTCTGCGGACCGTAATTTACGAGTGCGTATTGAAAAGGCTATTCCTATTTTCGGATGTCCTGGAAGATGTGTCTGGAAGAATCACAGTGTGAAGACAGACACTAAGCTCTGTGTCTACCGCTCAGTGGTGCAGTCTTCACTGCTGTACTACGGTGAAACTCAGGCACTGTATCAGCGGAACATGTGCCAGCTGAGCCGTTTTAGTATGCAATGTCTAAGACGCACCTTGGGTATTTGGTAGTCGGACAAGGTTCCGAACACTGCGTTACTGTGGTGAGCTGACATGGATAGAATGGAAGCCGTGCTCGTGCTGTTTTGTAGCATTGGTTTTCGGTGCTGGCAGGACTTAGCATTGAACCAGACAGTCTGGAGAGATGTGATCCGGATGGGCATCTGCAAGTCCAGTGAGCAGCAATTGCAAGTCCGTGAACAGATGTACGTTTTAATCAAGGGAACCATCGTTACCATAGGTTGTGGTGACGTCACTAAATGGCGTTGCCGTGCGTGCGTTTATGAATACGCTGTTCGTTAGTGATTGGTAGGTCATCGATGTACCCATAGTACATCGTCGGCGAAGAGACAGTGCGCACGTCGGGGTCAAATGGGTTATCTGAGCTATATTCATACCTTCGTTCGCAGCGAACAACGACTACCGTCATTTGGCAACTCATCTGCTCCACTTTTTGAGAACCTAGGCGTCTGTGGCCTTCTACCCTTCATTTTCTCTGGCTTTGTTGATGCACTGTATGGTGAATAATTTGTCCATTTCCTTCTAGCCCAATCTAGACTTACACCTTCTCTTCTATGCTGTCTAGAATGCACCAACAAATACCCGTATATTGAAACCCGTCTTACATTAGATTTTGATTTGTTATTTTCACTTTGAATCTTACCACTGGAATCTGTCCCTGATTATTTCTCGAAAAATAGATCGTGTTGATCGATAATTATTGGCCGTCTGGACACAGAGGTTTCACTCACATTACTTCCTTGTCTCATTTCTTCGAGTTTACAGTGGGTACGTGGTGCGTGTGTGTAGTAACAAGTGGTTAGGCGCTAGCCACTTTTGATGATAGTTAAGCGCAATTGTATTACAAGTATGCTGATCAGTTGTGTGAAGAATGAGTGGATGAGAGAGTAATTTCCAGACACAACAATAGGTCGTTAAACTTTCCTCAGTTCAAAGTGGATTATATTTCTCAATCTCCATCCTCTGAAATATGGCACCATTCTTTAGTAGGCTGTTCATGTCGTCATGTGTTCTTAGGAAGTGAAGTAGGCAAGATACTGTTGTCGTTTTTTATGCTTCTCAGGGCCTGTGTGTGGTCCACTACCAGGATTCCAGAGCCACTGATTCTCACTCAAGGATTTTGATAACGTGCACTGAGCAACGCTGTCGCAAGTTGTTCTAAATTTATGCGGGACTTCGTTGTGTGGACATCTGGCTCACCAGACCTGTTTTCGAATTGAATCTCAGCTTCAAACTACAGTCAACTGGCTTGTCAACGAATGAGTCCATCTGGCTCACATTAATAAGTGTAAATTCTGTCAGACAAGATGAGTTGCTTTCATCTAGCTAATCACTGAGTTTCGGGCGATCACGTAAGATCTCAGAACATATATTTGGATGACGATCACGGTTTACCGTCAAAGAGGCACACCAAATTGTATTCTATGAAGCAAACAATTAACATTAGGCAAGTCAAACGGTTGTTTGTGAACAAACCCTTCATTGCAGATTTGAAGAAAGCAGTGTCAAAAGTGTATACCACGCCCAATAAAACTTATTTTCGGTTCGGTTAGGTGTTATTCATTCTCATCAAGTCAATGGAGCAGTTGGTGTGGAATTATGAGTAGACGTCACAGTACATCCAACACAGTCCTTAGTTCAACAAATAAGCCAAGAATTGAATAACAACACCGGGACCTCGCACAAGACGAATAAGGTTCGGGAGAAAATCAAGTCGTTTTACCGGTATGAAAGATATCGCATACGGATTAGTAATGGGCAAACCGCATAACGGATGGCAAAATGGTTCACTGGGACAATAGGAGAGGAGTGATGGGCCTGAAGAATGAACAAGCCTGTCACCGAACCGTACAATAAAAGACACTGCTCAACAAAAGAACGAACAGAAAGATACAACCTGAGGGGTAAACGACAGTGCATAATTAATAACCAAAGTATATATCTTAATTTTTGTAAGAAGATCGTGTTCGGTAATAAACAGCCAGTTGTTTCGGACGGAAATAAACTAGTAATTCGACCTTATGGCTTGGAGGATTGACCAGAAGAGCTGGAATATAGAGGTTGTATAACACGAAGGGCTTCTTCAAACCTGTCACGTCTTGAACTGACACAACCACATAGCCCGACGAATGCACAATTTGCAGTGAGACGAACAGAGCAAAATGTATCACCTCAATACCTTGTCAACAAACAATCACCACGAGCTTCAGAATAACTAAAATAGACCACGGATACTGGTACGAGGTTCTTCGCATTATCGAAACAAAACAGAGGAATACAGATGAAACGTGGGTCTTCACTTGTTCTGTTCTGTTTGATGTAACCGACTATAATTGAACCACAAAGGGCTGTAGAAACTTTTTGGAGTAAATATTTGTAATGACGAGCGTAATCAGTGGTCAAAGCAATCGCCTGTTGAGGAGTTTCCGGTCGTATCCCGTTAAATGTGCTATGCTTAAACGTTAATATGTCCATTGTGTGTATGCTTTGCCAAAAAATACACAGTACAGAATATACAAAGTCGTAAAAAAGCAGTGATTCATAGGACATCAATATGATGATTGACGTCATCATGCATGTGAGTGTATGTATGAATAACCAAGGTGAGCTAGTGGTTTAGTGATCCTGGTGAAAACTGCAGGCGATAAAGTTCGCGTTTAGCTCCACATTCTCTCAGTTAACAGCTGTGATTGTCTGTGGGCAGAAAACAATATCGAATTGCGTTGTAGGCTGCATACCAATCGCGGCGAATCCCCGCCTGAACTTACTAAAAGTGCCCTCTATGTGCACGAACGTGCTGGTGAGGGAGACTTGTTTAACCATATAGTCAGAGTGAGGTCAGCCAACTGGACTTCGGCGTGCGAGCACGCAGCTGACCAAACGTATTTTCGAACTGAACCTCTACTTCAAGCTATAGTCAACGGGCGTGTCAACGGATGAATGTATCTGGCTCAGCTGTCGATAAGTTGAGGCAATTTGTCCCCTAAATGTTCAAGTTCATATCAGTTGTGATCCTATTCTGGGTGACATCACCTTGTTTTCACAACGGCAGCACCATGCACCTGAGAAGATACATCACACATTAACACACTGATTTGAAATATAATGACTTGGTTTGATAGATAGGTCATAAAATTGAGGAACGACATATGCTGCTAAAGGTTTGGCCACAAAGCTTTGTAACTTTTGTGCGCAGCCTGCCACCGGAACGACTCGGCTAGAAAAGAAAATGGTAGGGCTCTAGTGTAGGAGAAAACCTTTAAACTTCATTGTTTTCCCTAGTTTTGAGGATCTCCATATATAGTGCATTATAGCACACCTAGATCTCCCTTATTTGTTGGCGATTGTTACTATGTGTCGGTGCATCCGTTCACAGGTTCAGATCGTTCACCTGTCTCATTTGTTCTGCCAGTTCACCCGCACACTGACGTGGGCAGCACAACTGCAAAATGTACTGCTAACCAGAGTGATCTTTATCAAGTGGTAAATGCTCCATTCCAATACGTCCCGTAAAAGAATCTGACTGGTGCCATCTTGACAAACATGTGGCATGTATTCAAATCTGAACTGAGGCAGTTCATCACCAACAAGTCATCATACCATCTTTTGATGGTTGTAAAATTTTGTGGCAGCTATTTTTCATACCTATGCGGGTACTTCACTTCCAAAGAAGCCCATTTCAGTGGAAGGCAACCCACACCTTTCTTGCAGGATACATTTACGTTCTGAAGAAAACGATTATTTTCAGCTGGGCAGTAAAGAAGATGTTGACGGGGAATGGTTCACCGCACATTTTGGCTGTTGGGTACAGAATGACACACCCAATGGCTATTTCGTAAAACGGAGGATTTCCAGACTCAGTTTACTGTTTATGAATCACTGTTTTTTAATGTCCCCAAAAAGCTCATGTACACTGATCTATATCGTGAAATTGACACTTCACTGCTCAAGGGCCATGAAGAAACGCACAAAGTTTAATTAGATTGTTACCAGTTTACTTTTGCTGATGAATTCAGATTTTTCTGGCTATTGACTGTTGGAAGAAGATCCTGACAGCGCAATTTATTAGGCAACATCATGTAGTTTACGCTGTCCTTGTGTATTTAACGAATTATATCAGTTGCGGAAACCCTAGTCAGTAGATAGTTGCTACCATTCGTGGTCCGCGATAACCTGACCACACTGAGTTTAAGAAGTCAATCCGTGTGAGCCGCACAGAAACCACATTCCCATGCTAGATATTATAGCCAGGGTACAGACGTGCACAAGAGCCATTTGCTATCCCTACTGGGTTAAGACACATCCATGCTGCCACCAACCGGTGATCGATGCCTGACTCATCTTCTCATTCTCAGCGCACTTTGCACAGGGTATGCAAATGTTTTTGGAATATAATGGTACATACCGAAAGCAGCTGCAGTCAAACCTCTGTAATTGTGCCGCTTTTCATCCCCGGATAGAAGCTGGTAGAGGGATAAACCAGATTTCGTAATGTGGTCCAAAAACGTACGGATGACAAAAGTGGAGACCGCCTCGCAAGCTGTAGTGCATATGGTTTATAGTTGTCCAAATCGTCCGTTGTGCTTTGTTGCATACAAAACAAGTGACCGGTTAGTCCAGCGTTGTGTAGCCAAGTGTGATAACTTGGCGTCTCTTCATTGTTCACGAAGATCTCAATATAACTATTCCCACTTTAGCTCCGAACTAGACCCGTGAATCTGATGAAACACAACTGGTATACTTAACGTTCATTTTGTTGCAAATATCACTAGAACTTTAAAGTTTATTCGTTTGTATTATATTCACTTTTGCACCCCTGTTGCCTCTTGTTTCCCACTCTAATATCCTTCGCTGAAAGATATGCGGCCCACTACATCGGCTATCCTCGCAATATTCCGATCCACAATTGAGGTTATTGTCAAATCGGGCACACACAAACAATTGGCTAACTACATTGCCAATGAACAGTTAAGAGTAGCAGTTTGTAGGAGCTAACATTTGTCTGGCCAGTATTAAGAATGTTCTGATTATCATAAAATCCACTGCACATCCACTTTCTCCCGTTGCTCTACTTGTCTTACAGATTGTACTAACTTACACAGACGTCAACCGTAGTTGTCAGTGCCAATTCAGCCGGAACTGTCGGTTGTACAGTACCTTTGCGATTAGACATGTTGACAGGTGTCTGAATGGGTGCAACTGAATGGCTAGTCTGCCTATAATTTAAGCTAGTATGCCCGGAGTTAAAAACCTAATAATCCACAAATCTAGAATAAACTGTTCAAGCGATCGTCCACATTACAGCAGTATCAAGATGAGTTTGCCAGACATTAGATAAAACTAACGAGCGTCTATCGTTCCGTGTAGTGCGTGACATGGTATACGTTCTGAATTCGCATTCGCAAGAGTAGTTAGTAACCACTGCTGAATAATCGTTAGATTGTCTCACGGCTTGCTGTGCAAACACTACTGGACTACTTGCGCTGAGGTAGGCAGTCCACATTTGTTTTGAAACAGATTTTTTCTTTTCCGTGGCTGAAGATGACCTGCTTGTGTTCAACTAACTCGCATGCCGACTTTTCCCAATAGGGGGGTTTGATTTACGTGCGTTGGACCATTTTAACATCGTTAATAAGGCACTCGTAGTAAGATGACCGTAATATGCATGTCTGTCATACTAAGCTAATATTGATATTAAAAGGTTTGCTCACACTGTTTCTAATAGTGCTGTAAAGTTTTAAATGGCAACGGTATTACCGAGGTCCGATTGCGTTTGAAAAAATTGGCATGGGAATATAGATTATGTTTGAGCTACCCTGTTCGTATGTGTAACTGAATTTTTATACCAATGTGAATTTTACGGTTTAGAGGAGGCTTCCAAGAATGGTGTACGTTTCACTCTGTGTTTGGCAAAATGAACACAGTATGCAAAAACAGGAATGAAATTTGAGAAATGAGTACAAACATGAAGCAGTTGAATTTCCGCAGGTAGAGCTTGATTACAGTGATAGTATGTGTCTGTTATTTTAAAAGTGTTTAACTGGCCAAACTACACATTGAGTTGGAATGGTGTGTAGTCGTTGTTTGGAGTAATGCAGTGATACAAATGTCAAAGTATAGTTCAGCAGATTTTATCACTCAGGATTCAGTCAAATAGGAAAAGAATCGCTTCTGTTTTTTTTAGCAAACCCATCTGCTGTAGTGGTGCTGTGAAATGATCTTCAGAACAGTGATTTCGACTGAGAATAAAAATAGGTGTCTGTGATGGTAGCGACCGACAGAGCAGCCTGTACATCCATTTCCATAGCTCACTGAGAACTGTGCCATTGTAACTAAAAGTACCAATCAAGAAAATGACTGGCGCATTAGAACACGGTCTACAGGTTTATGTTGTATCCCCTCATTTAGCCGGAAAAATCAACTCCGGCACGAATGACTATGTTGTCTAGTTGATTCAAAGTGAGTGCGCACCAGTGAAAAGTTTCCTCTACCGAAATAATTCAAGTAGTCGGGCTGGCATCCAAATTGCCATGTTCACGGTTTTGAAAACTGAGCAGCAACAAGTATTTGTGAAAACTTTCTGGAGGACTGTCTCAGGATCTGGCTTGCAGAGCACAGCGCAAATAATTCCGTCTCTTTGGAGATACACAGTGATGTATATGCGCCACGTCACCTATGTGCGAACACAACGGTAGCCTAACTCACGTAATGTATGAAAAACACACTGAAGAGTTTGCAGTATTGTTCAATGGCGTCCTCATTTCTGTCACAGTGCACAATGACTTCGAGAAACTTACAACCTGTGACACGCCGAGGACGAACACTAAGTACAATAATGGACTCGATGTTAATTTGGGTAATATTACGGGTTGCTGCATGCCAATCAGCTAGCATGTCATTATACTTCACATCACACAGTGACAATTAAAATAAGTGACCAGTGAAGTTAAACGTCACCCACAGCTGACCGCAGATCTCGCATTTTCATAAACTTTCCAGCCAGGCTGTTTCGAAATAAAGTACTGTACTCGAGTTCCGCTCTTGTTGGAGCCCGTCAATAATGCATACCCTTGTCATGCGATAATTTACTCGTGCCTATTGTGAAGTTAATGGTGAAGTAGACAGAAGGGTTATCCTATGAAAGTGTGGCGAGAGTTCTGGTCCGGGTCGTGGCAGGGATGTGCACTAGTGACGTGTACTGAAGTGAGCGACACTCGAGTATAATGCTCCTTTTCAAATAGGCTGTCTAGGAAGTTTATGGGAATACGACGGCTGGGATTAGTTGAGTGTTTTTCCACTTGTGTTAACTAAATCCGGCAATCGAATTGTCCTATCTGAACGCTCAGCCACTTTTGCTTGTGAGCACCGATGAGTAATCCTCCAATCAGGTGAACACCGAATCGTTCGGATTACCTATGTGAGATTGGATTCTTGTCATTTCTAAAACAACCGCTTACTGTTAGGATATCTGCAAACTACAATTAAGTTTCCAAGAAGCGTTGAATTGTGAGCTGTTAGAAAGTAAGTAAAAACGTTTTTTGCAAGCTAGTTTGTTCCACGTTTATATTCAGTAGAGTTCGTAACTTTATTGGTTTTCATACTATACGTTCAAGGTTTCAACGAGACTCGCTTCGATATCTAATAATACAACGGGTATCCGGTTGCGAGACAATTCCGATGATGTTGGCCATTCACATTACCAGTTAGTCCATTTTTATCCATCTGCCATCTGTGTTCAGCTTACTTTATTACTACGGGTCATCTGCTGAGGATTTAGTTGACTTCAAGTTGTGCATCAGTTACCTGTGACCACAGCTTTCACACTTAGATATATTTTCCTGCCATTATCCTTCGACGAGACATGACACAGTGATATTCCACTCCGGTGCGGCGTCTTCAGAATTATATATACTCTTGCCACTGCAGCCAACTGACCTCTGCTCAAGCTTTCATGAAGCAACCGTGTAGAATCGTGAGCCATTGGCCCCACAGTAGACAAGACGAATGGTCATATTCGTACGGCCAATTAATTTTGCTTGTGAGTAACATTACCATTCGAGACGGTCCGATAACCTAGACCATACTAGCAAGCGAACGTGACTGTGGTATTGCCTGATGTGAAATGACTGGCACATAAGTCAACACTGTTACCTCTGAAAAACACGGCTGAGAATTATATGCTTGTCGTGCCAAAGTTATGCACTACTGGCGATCACTGACTGGATAGAAACTCAAGAATGGCTCTCCTTCTGGGAGAGAGAATCGACTGAGAAGTCCATATGAACACAAAAGCTGCAAGCGAATGTGAGCAATGCCTAGCTTGTAAGTGATCAGGTGGGCAAAGATGTAGTTATATAATACTATACAAGCAGCTTTTGGAACCAGATTTCTGTAGAATGAATTTGAAAATAAATACACTAGGGGTAACTGGCGAAAAATTCAAAGTCAACGTCGATGGACTACTGAAATCAGTCCAACACAACAACAGAGGACTGGAATAATATTTTTGTCTGTTATCGTGGTTCAGTTTTCTTACTGATGATACCTTGTCAACTTCCGATTGCTGCCCAAGATACACATCATCAGTCATATCCGAAAACGCGACAAAACATTCTGATAGGTGTGCATCGCATCAGTGAATTTTACTGCGGCCATCAAGGCCTTCCAGTGTTCGTTCTACCGAAGTCTTGGGAATTTGTTTGGTATCAGTTGGTCAAATTAGAAGGGGTTGTTCAATCTCTGGTTGTTCCAATGATAACTTCTTTACTTCTGTATTTCTTAGAGATTCATACCAGATGTACTTTCTGTGTTATTCCTCATCGTTTACGTGATCGCGAAATTCTGCGACGTAGTTTGAAAACAATCCAAGGTCATTTGGCTGCAGAATTTCAGCCTGAACTTTCGAAATCCCCTTCCCTTATTAGACAAGCAGACAACACTTGCTTCAGTTGCCAACTCCACTTATTGAAAGTGGTGTACTGTAACGCGATAAGAGAAGGACCATTGTGTTCATTAACCAAGAACACTTCATTATATTGGTACGTAATGCCCTTCAGTCGTTTCACCTGCAGAACCAAGTAATCTCAAGCAATGTGTAGTGTCTGTCTATCTAACTGCCGAATGTACTGTCTGCTCTAAGCACTTCCGGAATAACTCTTAAAAGTTTAACAATTCGGCTTACTGAACGGGGCTAATGCAAAACAATGTCGGAGGTGAGTGCAAGTCTGCGCTTGGTAAATACCACGAACTGTGCCTGAAAAACCCATTAGTGGACTGGAGGATAAAATGTTTACAAAACTAAAACGGCAAAAACAAGCTAACAAACCGGTCAGCTGTCATCTACACGTGCAATTTAATTTCCTTTCGATAATGTACTAACATTTTCCTTCCTCTATCCCGATATGCATTGTTCGGAACAGGCAAATGGTTGATAAGATTGCCTTTGTTCCTTGACAGTCTTATGTGGAACCATTTAGAGGATACAGTGAAATGTGTCAAATGCTGGGCCGATAATTTCCCGTTGCTACAACTCTGTGAGTAGCATCTATGCATAACTCTTCCTGTTTTGTTAAATTCATTCACACGATTGTTGCGTAGAATGGACATAGCCTTTCAGTATACTGCCTTCTATCGTCACCTGATATTGTCACAAGACCTACTTTTGCTGGACAATTGGTGAATGGCAAGCAACCGTCCGGGTTGGAGATATTTGAACGATCGTTTACATGATTCATATATGTCCACAAAACATCTGTATGTAGTAGGCCTAATGCACTGTCCGCTGAGGCATCTTAATTAGGATTATATGGGCTAGTCTTACGGAATGAATGGTTATTTAGTTCATCAGTAACACACACAAATACTTTTAAGTTAATTGTACTACATGTTTGCATTTGGTATCTAACTGATTTTAATATATACTGAAATAAACATTTGTGTGATTGAGGCGTTTTGGTGAAACTGCTCTCCGAACTGTTTTATCGAACACTGTTGTCCAGGTCTAGAAAGGACAGCCATGAACGATTTGAAGGCTCTTTAGTAAGTGAACAGTAGGCTATGTACACGTTTTCTGGCTGTAGTTTTTGCAAAATCCCCAGTTATATTTCTGAGCAAAAACTGATCCACTTAGTTTCATAATGCTACCTAAGTTTAGCATAGTCATGAAGCTAAATTGGGGGCGTTGATTTTCTCGGACTCACAAGCGTATACCGCGGAAAGTAATCAGGTTGACCAAATAAAATGCAGTCATTTCAGCAATGAACAAGGTAAGCAGGCCAGAAAATCTTGGTAGCAACCCACTAGGGGTAACTGATCATTTTGATTCCAGTTCCAACACAAGTTGCGTAATACTCTTGTATCAGTTGAAAAGTACTGAAAGGTCTCACCGAAGTGGTTTACAGAGCACCAGCGAAGTAGTGGAAAGTTGTTTTCAGCCTAGTTGGGTCTCATCAACGTCACCCACGCCAGAGAATCGAAAAAGGGAGTAGTTCACACACTCTCCTGTAAACCCCGTTGACTGTGACCTCGTGGTCTAGTGGATAAATGATCGCACTAAACTTTGCTGCCTGTACACGAGTAGTGGTTCCCAGTCTCCGATATATGAGGTGTTGATGAGACCCAGCTAGGTCGAAATAGTCGTTCAGTACTTCGATGCCGATCACTGAGATCAAATGTTTGCAAAAGTCCTTCTCAACTCATTCTGGAGCAGCGATGGTGCTTGCTCGTTTGCTGGCCGAACACAAAATGGCTGATCGATTTCAGCTCGTGAGTGAAAGAAGGTTCAGCAGTTAAGTAGGGATTTCAAGAACAGCCACAAGCAAATTGAAAGATAATTACAAATTAGCTGTGATCGGGCTCATGATTCATGTGACTCCGATCGAGCAATTGAAACTCATCGTGCAAAGTACTGGAACTCGAAATAATCTCATCACTTGAGAATCCACACCAGTGGTCAAATTACAGAAAGGGGAGAGTCATTATTTTACTGATAGAGAGAACTTAATGACAGTGAAAAATTATGCGACGTGAATAATTGGTGTGGGACTGTCGCTGGTTGGTTAGATCACAGTTCCGTAACTGAGCCGCACACGACATTTGAAACACTAAATTAGATGACCCAAAGTACATTTGATCCGTACAACTGGCTGCAGCGTCCTAAACCAGTGGGTTAGAGCAACTCAAACGCCGAGTCAACAGCGTTGGCGGTGATTGGCCCAGAGGTCCACGCAGAGTGGGGAGACGACTGATCGCGCCAATTGCACGGCTTGTACACGCTACTTTGAGAAGCAGAGAACCGGATTGCATAAGCCGGAAATTTGCAAACTATACGAGAGACCTGCTTGTTTTCAAGGCAGCGGTTCGTACCGATGGGGTGTGCAAGTAGTGAGCTGTTAATGATTTTAGTCAAACCGCTTCTGAACCAGGTAGGTTAGTTTTCTTCGAACTGTTTGTATTAACGCTCATTTGTCTGACTCACACATCTACTGTACAGTAGCACGGGAATGAATGCACACGGAATGCTTACTAAAAATGTAACAGTTATGTAGAAGAGGGGAGTTAGCGTACATGTACGCACCAGGACAAAAAATTAGGCAGTAAGTCTTTACGCCACTGATGAGTACAGAAGATCTGGGTTTTTCACGTGAGTCGGACAGTACTCACAGTTGAACGGAGCTGTCGCATTCTCATAGGCTTCTTACTCAGTCCCTTTCTTAACGGAAAGCCAGACGCAAGTTACGCTGTTGTCAGAACATATCAGGGGTGCATATCCTTGCTACGGCAGGGATCAGAACACGAACCACGCTTTCATGAGGCAGCTATGTTGACTACCGCTTCAGTGACCTCATATTACGATGTAAGAGTCAGTTAAGTAAAGTTGACATTGCAGTTCGTTCAAACTCATTGAAACAGCCAGCTATTTTTAATATCAGTTATTTCGATCGATTTAATGTTTTATACTGTACACTGTTCCTTCAGCCAATCTTCATTTCACTTAACTCGGCTCCACTTGTCAACAGCCAGAAGCCGGCAACCAATCTGAATGCGGACGACAAAAGCTTGTTACCTATCTTTCATTCTTCGATCGATTTATTTTCTTACTGATCTTCGGTGTCTGGTACCACAACGACTTGTTCAGAAACCCCAGGCAGTGTATCGTACAAAATATTGAGTTTGACTTAGTCCTGAAATTGTTACTGTTTTTGAGGTGGAGCAAACTGCATTGACTTGTTTGATTTTATCGGCACTCATATCACCTAAGGAAACCAGTTCACTCTTTGCGGATGACCAGTTATCGCCCTGTTTGCGCTGACCTTAATATCCATGAGATCGTACACATCCTAATGCTCCATCTGTTCACACGCATACACTCTCATCTAACTGTACGCGGCTAAATCTTAGCTCATCAAGTTGTTTTCAACACTCAAACTTACCATCCATCTGTGTACTTGATAAGCACCAGGTAATTGCTGAGTCGTAGGAAATTTTGAATAACTTTGTGTGCGGTGTGCGCACCTGTCAATTAATTGAGTTGCAGTAAAAGCCGTAATGAAAATAACTGTGAGTGAACTGATGATCAGTGAGTGCAAACGTACAACTGCAGTGATTTTGACTATTTTCTTGTTTAATCGAAAGCATCCGAACAGCCATAACAATTCCTGGTCACTTTTCTCGCAAAATTTAAACTCACATCTGTGTTGAACTAGCAGATATGGAATGAGTGGTAAGCAAACCGATCGAACTGAAACGGATGAGAGAATCTGGCTTTCATAGCAATGCAAGAGTACTATGAGAAATGAAGTGATTCGAGAATAAAAGGCCAGTTGCATTCTATCGAGCATATTATACAAGCGTCTGAACATTCACCAACTAACCATCGGGATAAAATCGAACTTGTAAAGTGTAACCCGATTAAACCCAATAGAAAGCTATTACTGATAGTCTATCGTAAGTGACGACTTCGCTTTCCTAATGTATACAACTAAGCTAACCTAGAACTATTCGACTGTTAACTTTTGCGATATATTCAAGTTTCTTGATCCAAGTTGGAAATATTGGGACCCCAGATGGGCAGTCCTTGTGATACATACAACGATCTACCTCCGGAGTGGTCAGTCGTACCACGTGTAGGCAAACTTTACAACAGACACTGTACTGTGTGGAAAAATTCATAAACTCAAAGGTTAGATTGTTACTGATATTTCAATAAAACAATGAAAACTAACTCACTTTAGATAATTCTTCCCGATGCAGTAACAAACAATATATATTGCTCCGTTTTGTTTTTCTCTCCTGAGTTCTGCCAGTACACTGGATTCCCTCTTCACCTACACTGGTACCAGCGTTACGCCTCAAAAGAATTAACTGTTACATCATATCAGATATCACGTCACATTTCTGTAAAAACCTTACAGCGATTAAGTCTAGTTGGTCACGTGATGCAAACGGTTGCGATGGTTTCAAACTTCCCAATTCAAAACTACCTTGACAACTCTACCCCAGAGATTGTGGACGCTTTGACCTCCCAGATTTTCAGTATGGTTTTACTTGTGATATTTCGCAGTGAACACTATTGATGTCACTGGTGCTGGTTCTGAATTGAGAAGCGTTTAAGGAACCCCATTGAGATTGAGGATGCCTTTTAAATTTGTATGAAATGAAGATAGTGACACCATATCGACTTCATAACAGACGACCTGTCTAACATAAGTGAATCACTATGCTAAAATGGGCTTGTCCCACCAAATACCATTCAGTGAGTAGCTTAGACCTCATTTAGTTCTATGTCATTTCTAATAAAGATTGAACTGGACTGCTCAACCAAACCATGCTACCATGTGTTTGAAAACGCGAACTTTCACGAAGATGTGAGCAACTTTCGAACGATTTATCTTGCAATTCAGGCAGCAAATATGCTGAGGAACGATGTGCACTTTCAACTAGTGAAATTGCACCTGAAACTGTCAGTTGCCTGCGACTTTGAAAGAACAAATATGCACTCGAATAGAAACAGAAACGCACTTTAAAGAACCCAAAGAGTGCGCAGTCCTTACGTAATTACCGAAATTTCCTGGAAATTCTGTAAGCGTTTTCTCTTGTGTCGTAGCTGGTCTCAGGTGGCACTGTTAACCCCAGAAGAAACAAGCTATTTGAACAGAAAACGCTATCGGTGTACACGTTGTAACTGTGTCATTCATGAGCGCACACCTAAAACCGCTTATGATGTGAACTGAAGAACAACAGAGATTTAGTGTGATATGTGGCGTGCAGTTTAGCAACACAATTATCGCTCAGGTTGGACCAAGACGTATTTTTAAATCGATTGTTTGTGGTAACCTTATAAGTAGAATTCGCAGCATGCACATATTTCCTAACACGTATTGAGAAGATTTCCTAGTGAAATCAACGTCTCCAGTTCAAAATTATCATCAGGAACATTTACCATCATAAATACCCTTCAAGTCCCGAATAGTCCGAATCCCAATTCATGTATCTCAGACAGGTGGTTATAGACTGACCATCTTATTCTCATTGTACTCTCTTTACAATTCTTCAAAGTTAAGCCACCTATCTCATATCCGTCATCGATTTGCGATGCACCGTAAGTACACTCGTGGTTTCGGTTGTAACGTTAAATTTTTACCTACCTTACTCGGTCTACAGTCGTGGATGCGGAGATTTTTACGGGTTGTTTACAACGTTGTTTGGGGCTATGATATCTTCCCACACAAACAAAGATACCGTAGTGTGAACTAATGCTATACTCTCCAAAAATGCAGTTGTTGCAGTGTCCTCAACTCAGTGTCTTGAGGTGCGAGGGGAAAATTTGGCAAGCTCATTGCTAAGATCAGACACAGGTAAGGTAGTCAGGGTTGGGACCTTCGGGTGCCTTAAACGATCATGGCTGACCGGGTTTTCTGGAGGTACTGTTGTTTCTGAAGTCACAGAAGTTATTGAAGCATGGAAGTGAAAGTCTCTAAGAGGCTGGCCAACGAGTGCCTGCCTTTCTGCAGGAGGCACACATGCATAAATTCTTTGAATTTGGACATACATGTTCTTTGTAACCAATAAACGGGGTTTACCCATGAACCTTTAGGAGACAACATGAGCGCTCACTATCGAATGCACACAAATTCTCTCATCCCATGAATAGACGTTACACACTATTAATTCAAATGGGTTCAAACGAGCTAGATCAGATAGTTGATGATTCGGTAACCACGAAAACCACACAGTAATATTTTGGTTTTCCCTGGATTAGATCAGCGGCACGAACAACAGCGGTATTGAAATCACCACTAACATTTGTGGCATTTGTTGATGTTTATGACGATGTTGAAGCGGGCAACAGTAATCATGAAGAAATCGAAGATTGTGATGATGATGATTTTGTAAGCGTTCGTCAAGCAAACTCGACGAACGGCTTGGATACTAAGCGTTAAAGCTATTTACAGAACATAATACAATCACGGAATCGGTAATCCGCAAACCCCGTTGAAGTTCTGATGTCGTCAACTGTTAGAAATGTAAAACACTGAGATCCATTAATCTATTTCGCCAATGCCGACAAAAGATATCGCGAAAGGTTAACAGTTTGTTTCCCGTATTCATTCACGAACATAAACAGTAGAACACATGACATGCGGATAGTAACAACAATAGAAACGGTCAGCGATTGGGTTTAAGTGAAACAAGGATTGTCATCACGTCCCGGGGCTAATAATTCATAAAATTCATAAACGCGACCATGAGTAGAAGCAACTGTGCTTCGCTATTACACTACACTACTTTCGTTCACATTAGGGACGGAAGTTATTTACAATAACCAAACATTAGTGTGTGTGCATACATTGTGCACCTAAATATCTTCGTATGTGTAGAATAAACGGAAATCAAACGGTTCGAAGCAAGGTGTGAGGGAAGTTAGATACTCACTCACCCACTAAATTCGTTTTGCGCGATACGTTCTACACAGTTTGGTTCAGGACAAACCTAGTTGCATGCATACATGTGAGGCTGTTTCAGTTCAGTGGGTATTGCTGGTTGTTAGAAAGAACAGTCACGCCCTGTCTGTATGATCGCGGTTTAAGCGAAACATGATTAGATCAGAATGAACCATTGTATTTGACTAAATACAAATTCACTGACAACTTTGTTAACGACAGAAGCAACCAGGTGGTTTTAGGATAGTGTAGCAGGACTAATTACAGAGATTTCGTAATTGCAGTAGTGATACATACACTGCTCTTGTCCATACAAGATTTACAAACGAGACTTCCCTCACTTTTTCCAGACATGGGATATACATCATCACCCGGTTCTAGAAGTTATTTATTAAATCACAGAAAACTATTTCCCATGCCGGTAGTCGGTTGCAAAAATATTTCCCATATTTTCTTCACATGTCTCCTAACGAGAGGAAGCTAATTTTAGTAAACGCTTCTGAGCAATCGTTGTGTGAATTACAGTCTGACACAATATTGAGTGAATCAGCGAAATACTCGTGAACCTTTCAGTCCTTACCTTGGGTAGAACTCAAATTAAAAGACCTTATTCCCATGTTAATTCAACCAACACTGGAACGGTCCGGGTCGACATAGAAGATGACAATTTGCATGATCACTATTGAGATCAAACGCCAATCTCTGCTGATCAGAAAGTACGAGTGTTAATAAAATATCTTTCATATTAAAAATTATATTCCAATGCAGATAACTGTCGACTAACAATAGCAGTCGACCACGGGACGAATCGGGTCGGTTGCACTCATTGAGGTCGTTTAAGTTGACTAACTAAGCACATTCTTGTGGACCGTCCATGTTTTTA
This sequence comes from Paragonimus westermani, assembly GCA_008508345.1. Taxonomy (NCBI): domain Eukaryota; kingdom Metazoa; phylum Platyhelminthes; class Trematoda; order Plagiorchiida; family Troglotrematidae; genus Paragonimus; species Paragonimus westermani. The sequence continues at coordinate 138,292 of QNGE01000231.1, read as the reverse complement.
ATCTGGCCTCACAACAGACTATATACTCAGTAAACACATTGTCCTGAATTACCAACATGTCTGATGCGTGGTAGTATTAATGGGGAATGATACAGGTTCATGGAAATTTGAATCCATCGACTCATTTAAAATTACCAAGCACTGTAACCAGTACATTCCATCCCATTTCTGTCCAGTTTCCCCATGATAAGCTACTGAAACGGTCTAGAAAATTGGCATAGCCTGGCAGGAGAGCGTTTACTACAACCGTTTCCATGAAAAACGGAGTGACAACCGGCGTGGCGTCATTGTCGGCAAGGTTACATGATCGCCCTGGCAAATGATTCCTGCGTGAGTGAACGTACATTCTGTGTCTGTCTTGTCCGTTTTTAGTAAACTACTGTGCAAAATAATGTGACCTTCAACCAGACAAATCAGCAACTACCCTGCCACATCAGATGCAAGTTCAACATTGCCTTACTGTAATTTTAGCCACTGCGCAGCTGTGGAGTTTTCTGCATCTGGACTCCTTTCAGGTTTTGCTGCAGTGCCGAACACCTTGGAAGTTCGATGGTAAGTGAACTGTCATGAACACATGCGGAAGTGCACAGTGAAACAAATTTATTAACAGCCGACACCAGTCTTGTTTCCCCGTTGAGTTATTGCCTCATCGATCACCTATCTCTGAAGAGAAATCAAAGCGGAAGCACTCATAACAGCCTGAAAGTACAGTTACGCAGTCAGATTTCACATCTATCATGACTTCCATGTCTGTAAATTCAAAAGTGAGTCACAATAACGTTCAAGTTTCCACTTATGCAATCGATTTTCATTGAAGGTTTTTCGATTCGAGCTTTTCGTTCGTCTTGCCACCCTAATACGATGCTCCGGCGTGATATCCATTTGATGCTGAACGGTCTTGATTGATTAGATTACATCAGATCAAAACAACTGGCAGATTCCATAATGTACGGGAAATATTAGTGGCATCCTGACGCGCGTTTCTACCAATAGGTACTATTTCACTTGGAACCTCGTTTCCAAGCAAGGGGGCATGGTAGCTTAGGTTATTGCGTTCAGTTGCACTGGAAAAATGAGCTTCGTAACTGAGCGTTCATTAACTGTTTCACTGCGGTTCTTTCTACTGAGTGCAAATTGAGCGATAAATTCACATTTGCAAGGTTTGGAGGAATATACCATAAGCAAATCCCTAAGCAATTCTCTACAAACATTACCTCGTCGTCTATCAACTATAGCAGTGCAGGCTCATAAACTCAGATTATTCTTTTATCCGGTTTAAACATTCGAATTTGACATGTTTATTCATATAAAAACGGATATGCAGAGGTGGCGATGATCGCTCCGGGCGTTTGTTGGAAAAACCGAAAGTATGCATACATGTATGTACATATACATCGCGTGTGTGTGTGTCTGTGTGTGTGTAATTCTGAAGCAGTTACTGTACGGACAAGTGAAGTCAGGTGAGCGAAATCCCGATGGCTAGGAGCGGAGGTACCAGGATGTTGTGCAGGTAAGTCTTTCACGTTGTAACATTAATTTTAGATGTTGGGAAGATTTGGCGTTGAACCGGACGGCCTGGAGAAATACGGTCCAGGCGGGTGTCCGAAAGTTCAACGAGCAGGTATTGCGCGGCCGCGAGAGGAAACGTGTGATACGCAAGGGAACCATCGGTGTCATAGGTCGCGGTGACGTGACTATATGGCGTCTTCTATCCATTCTTTTCTTCGGCTTTGTCGGTGTATTTTATGATGAATGGTCTGCCTGGCTTTTCATAGTCCAATGGGAACTTTGCTTTTCATCCTTATCTTCTCTGGGATGCACTAACCTGCACTCATATACTGCAATGCTTCTTGTACTACACTTCACAAATCCTTCTTCTTAGTATAGATCTCGTCATTGCAGCCTCCCTCTGTTTAATTTCCGAGAGCTAAGAGGTTCCTTTCCTTATCAGCCAATCCAGTGGCTAACCAGCATTGGCTGGTTGGACACAAAGGCCCCACTGGCACACCTCCCAGTCTTATTCCTGCGGGTTTACACTGGATATGTGGTATGTGGGTGAAACTGCAATTGGTGCAGCGCAAGCCAATTGCAGTGATGGCTAAGCACAGGCGTCCTTTGGCTTCGGTCACTGTGACAGGCTAATCCGTATCGGATGCCGCCAACCATGTATTCCCGACCCTATCATCGCACCAACCTCGATTTCAGCTGAAATAAATTATTCAATAGATCATTTTACAAAGTGTTTTACTGAAACAGACTGTTCTGCTTAATGTTGGCTGTTGATTACCCTATGGTAACAGTGGGACTCTAAACTGAAATCTGACAGTTCAATCTATTCACATAGACAGTACAACCTTGCACATGCAGTTAGGAGTCTTCTGTATGAACCGAAACAATTGGTTTGTAATGCATCCTGAAGCTCACGCTCCAACTGACATTTCATGACCAGTTTTGTCCTTGTTTGGGCTCATCAGCTGGTGATAATCTCAATGTGGAATCGAACCGGCTGTCTTTAACGTTACGGGTCAACGCGATAAGACTGTTTCCTTCTCAAGATCGACATTCCGCAATTTTGCGAGGGGAAATCTTGGAATACTTGAAATACACCAGTGGTTGACATAGTGAAGCAACCTGTTGCAACGTATCTGTCAATGACAGTTAAATATTCTCGCGTAAATTCCATTTAAATTATACCAAGTTTTCTTCACACGCATATATATATATATGAATATCAGAGAGTACTGTGAAACAGACGGTAATAATGTCTAGCGTTTTCTGCATACGCTCACCACTTAGCTTCACCAGAAAGCGAAGGCCACCTCGTTTAGTCTTCAGCTTCAGCGAGATCATTCTTAGAATCGATTTCGTTGATGCATCAGAAGAAGACGACATATTCCAGTCATAGCAGTCATCTTGAGTAGTGTCCTTTATAGGAAGGGATGAAAGAATGCGCATGTTACATGTCTCAAGGATGACGGTTTTTATTCTAAAAAGGACCCAAACGTGTGAACTCTGGGCCTGCCTACACTCTGGTTAGTGTCAGAGACGCAGGTAGTGCTCCACTGTCTAGGTTGTGAAGTCATGTCGGAAGCCTCGAATGTTCACATTTAAACTCAGTTACTTAGTATGTCGTGTTTTGTCCACTATATCAAGATCAAGGGTTACACCAAGATTTTTCGAACGATTCACACAAGAATCCAACAACCTTACTTTTGAGCATCGAGTAAAGTTCTGTGTACTATACAACTTTACTACAATAGTAAACTAATAGCATTGTTTAATTATAGCGTGAGCAGTTCGAGAAGTCGTACTGGATCAGGTACTATTTGGATCATCTGGTGGATTTCATACAAACGACTGGGACCGGCGCTTAACTGAATATATCTGTTAAAGTCGTGAGCTCAGAGCAAACATTCACACCTTAGTCGATGAAGAAAATGCTGCGTCGCAGCAAACAGTATATTTTGCTGATTCGAATATGGCAACAACTAATTCCTTTCTGAAAATAGGTAGAATTAGTTTATTTTGGCAGTAGTCTTTGCCAACCTCATATTTCAGAATGGACGTTGTTCCTCTAATGACCATAAAATCGGTTTCACCAATTCTGCCATTGTGCGACAGTTGTGGTATAAAAACCGACTGTCTTTTTATCCGACAAACCTTGACCCCTCCTCCATAATCCATTTGTTTCAACAAAATTCTCTGTCACAGATGTTAACATATGCCAGATACATATAGGCTGCACCTAACTGATTGTAAAAGGACCACTTCCCTACACTGGCTGTCCATGGCTGGTCTGATAAATTGAAGCCATGAAAAGCGTCATCTTAAAGAAGTTTTCATTACGGATGTGAAGTTGTATGTAGCTGATTTTAGATGATGATAACCTACTACGTGTGAATATTTATATATAGATATTTTACTAGGGTGTTTTGGGGAACACGAAGATAAACTCATCAATGTTTCACTTTATTACTTGATATTGCTTCCCACTTATGCAGTATTTAATTCAGTAGTATCAATGACCAAGGCAGTTCAATATCACGACGCTAATAATGCCAGCCAAACGGTAAAATGAGAACTATATCTGATTGTGAACAACCCACCAAGTTGATACATTGAGTTTGAAACCATCACTTGGCAATATCTGATTCTCAATCTGAATGACTGCAAATATCGTTGAGAGATACTGTCGAATATATGGTATCCAAAAATATACCGAATTTTGTGTATAGCGAGAAGTGTGCTTAAGCTCCAGTATTTGTCCACTGTGGTCTGAGGCATAGAATTTTGTTAAACTTAAAAGAAAACAAATTAACACTTAGGAATCTACTCATTAAATCATTGTCAATAAGCTTGCACTCACATATGAGATAAGAGGAATTTTCACTATTTACAATCTGTGAATATTCTTAGGAGACGGATAAAATTTCCGGAAATCGTCAGTTTACAATTCCTTATATTGTTCTTTATTTGGAACTGACTTACATCCATTATCTGCAAGTTTTCTGACATTAATACGGTGCTCACAAAAGGATTCATTGACGTTCGACTATTTGGTTTAGTGAGCATGATTTTTTAAAACTGATCTTTTCTGTTGATGGGGCATTTTTTCAAAAGTTTGGTCAGTAGCTCGGAAATATTATTATACTGATTCTTTGACGAATGTTTGTGACAGATTGGCATTTAAGTGATCTTGATTTAGTAGAAATTAATTAACTGATTTTTTAGATGCTAAGAATAGCAATGTAAATAACGCACACATTACACTAGGTGACTGATAGAAGTGGACCTAATGAAAAACGCTTTTCCAGAGGAAAGCCATTGTGCAGATTTCTAAACCTAATTCACCTCAAGAGAAACATTCGTTTGGATGATTCAGAGTGAGAAAAGCTATGATCATCTGGGATCGTTATAGGCTTCACAAAGGATATTCTACAAAAATATGGTAGTGTTCAAACGACATCAGTCAGATTATACATCAGCGAGCCTAATCAAAATCAAACAATGTATAAATGACCATCAACGGTGGTTTCCGTAGTGTGGGTAGACAGGGTTGGTTCAAACACTAATTGATTAGTTTTTAGGCCTAGGATTATACTCCCTATGAGAAAAGAAATGTATAGGGAGCGCAGTTTTCTAAAAAGTAAGTCAAACAATCGGGTTTTAGAGATCTAGACAACTGTTTGTAAGTTAGTAGCTGGAGTTCAGTTAGCGATCTGGAACACATGCGGTTGGTGACAACAGAAATACATCATTCGAGGAAACATCAGAAAATTGCTATGAATATACTGCGAGAAGTGTGTGAGGACGTGAACAGTACACATTGTTTGTGCAAAGTGAGAGCTTCAACTGGATTCGAACCAGCGACAAAAACAGCATGCCCAAACGCGGAAGACGCTTTATCAAGAGGATTACGAAGTTATGCCGGGAGCTCGGAAATTTCACATTTGAACTGGGTTACTCACCCGTACCAAAGTCTCATATGAGACCCACCAAATGATCCATGCGATCGACTGCCCCGACGGCATTTTTCGAACAGTGCCCCGGTGGAATCCACCAACGCCACTACCAAACCACCTATCAGTAGTACACAAATTGCTGGTTCTGAAGAATTACTTTGAGTAATCCGAATTTCACTAAATCAAATTGCGGGACTATGTAGCGTCACGAATTCACCACCGAAGTATACGCAATTAAACATTTTTCGGGAGAGGTTCTTTAAACAGTTACGTAAAACAGCCTTTTCCGGTTTCAATCCACACTGCCGTCAGTAACCACGAAGGAATTCTGAAAAGTAGGTCACACGAACAGACCATGAGTGAAATGTATGTTTGCACTTGGCACAAAATGGAAATAAATATTTGACTGTGTAAATAAAACGTGCAAACATGCATGTTTGTGCAGTCTATCTAGAGAATATCAAACAGACAACTTTTAAACAATAGAACGTCGTATATAAACTTTCTCACGTTGTTCAGTTAATTCACTTAAACGGCTTACACTAATTTGATAATAGTGGCATATATAATGTTCGAAGGGATGATGCCCACAAACAAGTGGGACCACCTTCAAACTATTATACAGATAGTTATAAGCACATGTAAAATGTAATATTGTGCGGAAGAAACACTTGGCTAACTCATGTAACGAAATAACAGAATATATGTGATTACCAGTTTCGTATAGTATGTGTGTAACCGTTGTTAAAATGAACATGGGCAAACGGATGTCGTGAAAGTTGCAATCAGAACAAAAACAACATTATTTAGAGTCCAAAGCTTTGGTTACGAAAGCAATTACTTAAGTCGAATATAAATGGATTGCACGGTGCAATATGTGATGAATTATTGTTTACTGGGAGTTGTCAACCTACGACCCCCTGATGGAAAGATGAATGTTCGCACAACTCACATCTGTGTTCACCAACAGGAAGTTCAGATGGATGACGAAGTATTGGATAAACACATTGGGCAAATGAAACCTACAACTTCAATCACATGTTTGGACTCGGTTGCCCAACGTTCCCACTGTCTCTTGTTGAATCCACATCAGCATCATCCTCGTCACTGTTGTAGGCAGTAGCACGCCGGCGGTTCTCACTGATTTAAAGGAAGCATAGTGAACAAATTTGTTGACGGTGATTCATCGTCAGACTAAATACAACATCTACGTAAGTTAAACATGTGTGAGAAAAGGTATGGTAATTGATCGAACTGTTCGTTATCAGTTTCAGAAGGATCGGGTCGATTGTACAAATTATTGATGGCTGTCAAGGTAGTGGTCATGATTATGTAGTCTGTCCGGTCAGGACGTGGACACCAGGTCATGGAAAATTCATTGTTTTGATGAAACGATTTTGAATCCATGGTTGGGGAGAATAAGCGAATGGCTATAGCTTCTGCGATTTCCAGCAAGCGCTCTTTGACGTCTTTCGATTGTAAACCAGCAGCACGATAGATGGGGTGGAACGAGTCATCGAGATTGACTGAATGGTTGGACCACACCAGGTGCGTAGCGAGAGAAGACAAGCATGCTTTTGCCACCCCCCAAGTTAGCCACACCGAATGATGTTCCCGAATGTGTTTGGGAGGTCGCCGTGTCATGTGGCCTACGTAGCTGTAATTAACTCAATCCAGTTACGCCGGAAACAGAATATCCGATACACCCCGAACGGTACGTGAGTAAATTTTCATCTTTAACACTGGATAAGCCCACTCTTGAATTACTGTCATTAGGGCCAAAATGTTACTATCCTATGCGTAGGTTTAGACAACTAGATTTAGAGACTCAGTTTGAGAACATTTATGAACTTTATGGGTAATCTTCAGCCATCGTCAGATTTGAACGTAGAAATGTTTGAGACCTACTTAGTTCAAACTTGCTATCAATACTTTACTCGAAACCGAATGGTTAGGAACTGGTTGACACGGGAGTATTTATCTTCGTTTGCATCTTTAAGACGAAATGAAAAGATCATAATTTTCAAGCCTGATAAAGACGCAGAAGTTGTCATTCTCAATAAAGCTGACTACTTAAGTAAAGTAAACTTGCTACTGGAAGATATAACCAGATTTGTAAAGATAGACAACGAGAGGGATAAAAAAATGACTATAGAAAAGGCTTTAATAAAATTGTTGTTATACCTGAAACAGACGGGTATTATCGAATCAGGCATGTTTCAAGAATCAGACCAGTGGGCAATGTTATCTCTAGACTTCGCGGTTTGCTTAATTTGCATAAAAGTGGGACACCCTTGTGACCGATCTTGGACATGAGTAATTCTCCATATCATACAACTGCCTGTAAGGGGACAACTAGCAGTGCACTGTTTGAGGAATTGTTTCGAATTCTTTTTAAGTCTTGAAAGAACTAAAGGTGTCAGGGAAAAGAATATTCTCACTTGATATAACATCTTTATTCACTAATAGCCTGCTCAGGAAAACTATTTATTTTCTAGGCGATTATCTTGAGAACAACTCCTTAAATGTGGGATTTCCAATAGAAGAATTAAAAAGGTTGTTTCAAATTCGTACCGATACTGTTCAGTTTCCATTTTAAGGTCGACCGTATCAAAAAAAGAACAGGGTAGGAATGGGGTCACCATTATAACAATTATAGGCTTATATACATCTTGAAAGTGGTGCACTAGCGAGCCAGATTAACTTAGTAAAGAAGACATCTGGTGAATCAGGTTATAGCCGAATTAAAGCCGGACAACAACAAAAACAGCGACGACGAAGATGACACCCACGCAAAGTGACGACGATGCAGAGTGCGTTTCGCATCAGGATCATCCGCCTGTGTGTCTGTCGGTGCTCAGCGTGCCGTGAATGCAGTCCGTATTCTGCAATGACATCTATTTTCAAGTGAATTACGGTTTTTATGTAGAACTACGAGACTGGTTACGTCTGTGATGAATTCTGGTCCTCGTCAGTAGCCCTGTCGAAACAAATCAAGTTACGTCCTCGGGTAACCAAATATGAGGAAGAATGAACCACCAATACTCAGAAAAGCACATGGATACACTGAAACGACAGATGATAGTTGAGATTAGCGTGACCAACAACAACTTACACGTCGATACAACATTTGCCTACAGTTTGCTGGTTTGGCTGCCGGGAACTGTACTTCTATTTCACAGCTGTTAATAAGGCATTCCACAATTCGCTTCATCTGTTTTAATTATCGGACAATCTTAGGCCCACAGAAATGCATTCATCCGAACCAATCACCTTGGTTTTTACGTGATATCCTAAATATACCATAAGTACTCTTCAATATGTTGAGGGCAAAAGTTCATGGCTTCCAATTTCCATGATTCCGCTTTTGTATAAATTCAGTTCGGACATACACTGAGTTATAAGATGAATTACATCCACGCAGAAGGCCGATTGAAAAAACTTCAGAAGCCACCAGTATGATCGTTCTTGTATAAATAAATGAGTATCATTTTAATAAATACATGAAGAAACGACTACACACAAAAGGCCTTCCTAATTGTAAACTCACAGGAAACTAAAGAAATCGATGTTAGGCCGCTCTTATTTTGTAGAATAAGACTGCTCCAAGATAAGACTTGTTAGGATTCGCTGTTTTTGTGAGACTGGATCTTGACGTGGTGTGACGGCTTGCGCATCTCGATGACCTTTTGGGCTAAACTGGACAGAGTTACTCATACCAGGCAGGCCAACAGGTAGAGGTCTGACAAACCACAGTCTCCTGGTCCTCCAGGTTGGGGGT
>QNGE01000231.1:110023-121245 GCA_008508345.1 Paragonimus westermani | reverse complement strand
TTTTCGCCTATCCACCCTGCCATGTGCAGCAGATAGGGCGACCCGGTTTATCCTGCGCGACGGCCGATGCAGTATTTTATTTGGTTTAGTTTGTATCATCATCATTGTAAGTATGGGCTTTGGATACAGGCTAAAAAGCCTAACCCGCAAGACATCATGTGACCCACACACACGCAGACGCGGTAGCATCAACCACCAAAGAGAGGATCGACGGGAAATCCACCACCCACTCACAGGAGCAGTGACACTGTACACAAGATCCAAGCAGACCGACATGCAGTCAGTCAAGGCACAAAAAAGCACCTTGCCCAACGAAGCCACAGTGGAGCCACATCACACAGCCACGACGCACAACAAACCTACGCATTTGCTTTTTGTCTGGCTGCTCCCCTTTGGCCAATCTGACAAGATCGAACCCGCAAGGACCGAAGTCCTAGTCAGTACAGCCCTCCGGATCAAAACAACACGCAAGCCTGACCACCACCTGGACACACAACCCACACGCGCACACATGCGATGAATCTTTAACTTACCACGGCATTTTAGACTCGATCACGTCTGTCTGCTGGAAAGGCAGTGGTTGCCACTTGCGATTAGCAACTGCCTCAGTGGATCAAAGCAGTTGTCGAGTGCTCCATACGTAGGGACATCGATGGGAGTAACAGGACAGCTACTGTGTACCCCCTCGAGGTGATCAGGCAACCTGGACATTATTCACCAGCAAATATGCTTGGGCATTTCCACGCGACAATTCATTCTAGACAAATGTGAGGTCCGTGGAGCAGTGACACATCGTCGTCTGTAAACCCTGGTAGCCTTCTCTGCTGATAGTAATTATGAATACATCATCTAGGCATCGACGATACAGAATTATCTATTAGACGGTAGTTTATAACTGCCACTCAAGATGAACCACAAGGAGGTCTACTGAAACGGGACAGAGTGAACTCTCCAATGATGCAACTTTTGTCTGTCTGTGTACTTATTCTTGAAATGGAAATCTGGCTTTCAAAATAGTCAGGAGAATCAATGATTTTGGTTCCGGGGAAGATGAGCTAATTCGTAACTGCTTTCCAGGCATCCATCTGACCATTATTTACACTGTTTCTTTCAAGGGACCGTTCATGAAAAAGGAAATGATAACCATAACAGCAGGGTGGTAGTCACTGGTGTTCATTCCGTCCGACAAGTTTGACAACCCAAACTTGTCCTTCACGGTGCACTGAGAGACTGAGTTTGATAAATCTGATAGAAAGACAACAACGTTTTTCCACAATTCTCTCAAACTAATACTATTGAACTCTGAGAACTTGTACTTCACAAAATATTTGAACATACTTTTTCATCTGTGTGGAGGACTGACCTTCCTTCAGAAGCCTAAAACAGATTAGCATAGTTGGAAGAGATGCTATAGTATGTGGTTTTGATATATGAGATCTGATTGACTGATTTTATGCAGTTTCGATAGTTTTCAAACGAGAACATTGAATACTTTCCTTACGACGTATTTATAGTGTTACTAATAGAATGGATTCATTGTAGTCACGTGGAGTAATTTTGGGTTCGAGGGCATCATGAACAGGTTCTACATCTGTAATTCTTTCAGCAACCTGATGGTTGGAAGTGTGAGGGTGTGGAGGTTACAGTATATGTGAATGAAGACTGATCTAGTCATTTCGACGTTTCAGGATGAAGTCGACTAGGGGAATTGATAAACAGATTGGAAATAACACAACGTTACGAGCAAGTTGTAATACTCTGTCACGTGCGGATATCGTTCGACTAGGGGAACTTGCATGGTTTGTTGTCTGGTCAACTGAACGGATTCAGTAGGTTTCTCTTGTTCAAGCTACTAATGGTTCGACCTTCCACGACACAATGCCTACTCGCTCAGCCTTGCTCGAGTAAATTGGCTATTGATGACAAGTCCATACTTCCATCTTGATAGCTCACGTAGTATTAATCACTTTGGGTAAATCGGAACCTGTCTGACTTACACTTTTGCGGAACTAATGGGATTTTGACTTTGTGGATACTAATGGATTTGGGTATGTGACAATAATTAGAACGAGGAATGATATAGTTAGGCCTAGTGAGTTCCTGTTCCATACTTCAATACAAATTGATCACACTTATATTGATGTGTGTGCACAAACGTTCAGCTTTTTTATGAAATATTTGTAGTAATTTTGTTGTTGCTATATTACCTGGACGTCGGAATCGATTTCGAGAAAATCATCGATCAGATGAGGCCGCGAGTAATGTGACAGAATCAGTGACATTCGAAATGTTCACAACAGGTCAACTAAACAAACAATACTTAGAAATGTGTGCACATACTTAGTAGTAAATATTCAATCAGTTTTACCCAAGATAAGTAAACAGTTACCGGTTCGTTATTTTCTTTCCAGGCATGTACGGCCATTTACTCCCGCGGCTGAAGTAACTAGGCAGTTTCACCTTAGTCACTAACTAAGCTTAAAATAGCTTAAGTATTCGTGATTTCCAGCGGTGTTTATCAATACTCATCGAAACGTAGGTTCGAGCGCATGCTGACGTCTGGAGACACTCAACTAAACATTAAATATACTCAGAAGCAGTAAGATATATATTTGGATTTGTTTTGTTGATAGAGCGCTGACGATGTGATTCCATAACTGAGACAAGTCACAGTGATGTTTGAAGTTGTTTATCCTTAAGGGTCTTTTGGTTATAAGCGACCTGCTAATTAAGACCAAACGAAGACTGCTATTCAGTTTCTAACGCGATCTTTATGTCATAATTCTTAGGTGAACTGATGATAAATCAAGGTGCTGAGGAACTCTGGTATTCATTTATGTTGGGATCGTTGGTCGGATGTGTCTGCCCCGTCATTTATGGACTGCAAGCTTGTCCACAGCAATTTTATTTTGAACATTACTCTGAAGTTGGCAGTAATCAGAGTAGCAAAAAATGGTCTGGCAGGAGTTTTTCATAGTGGCTGTAATCTACGTCACTTCAACGATGCTATTGAAAAAAATCAGAGGGAAAATCGGCTAGATGGACTTTGATATGTCTGTTCAGTATGTCTCAGACCAGTGTTGTAAGAGCATGGAAACTCAAGCGACTGCTGTATTTTTAAGAACACTCATTTGTAGAGATGTTAGCATCAAAATATTCTCCGTTGCTATGACTGCCATACTGCATGAACACTGCCGCCTCCTGTCATGAAACAGTGACCAATGAATAGATAAAAGTAACCTCCAGTTTTGATTCCAGTCGATGGTCGCTAATTCATTCTAGCTAGCCACTGTAACAGCAACATAGGCCATTTCTAACGGCTGGCTGCTAACTCGTCCATGCGTTCGAAAGCCAAGATGTTAATCCTTCTGACCGACTCATTTTCTCTTCGGTAAAACAGCGCAATATTGGTGGGTGAAAATATTCGACGTTCGATTCATTCGAAGGCTTCTAGCTTTGACACGCTGCCATTAACCTCGACCACTTCATCTGTTTGTAATCCGCCGGTATAGGTCTTGTTAGAAACCTCAGCTCAGAAACCCGTTTTGTTTTTCGGCACTCATTGTATCGAATTTTTGAACTACAATCATGTGAAAATCCGACCCAACCCAATTCCACTAAATATTCATCCCTCTGCATTCAACCTTCCCCGTTTCTGGACGTTAATTGGACCTTGACCTAGACGATTTTGTTTTGTCACGTCAATTTGATGGTTGTGCGAATAGCCAATTGTCGGTCATTGTACTTTATTTGAGTGGTGCGTGCACCCACTTTTGGAGCTCGGCTCATCCTCATTGATTTGAACCTGTTGACTGCTCGGAAGAGCTCTTTTGGGTATGAATGCCTTATTATGTGATTATGGTTCATATTTAGCCCGTTCAGCAACAAATTGTAACCCATTCCCTGAAAACGATTTGTCGATCGAAACTGTTGAGGTTGTCTGAATATTCACTTTGATAATTTGTTCAATAGTACCGTGGCATTGCGATCCAATCTTGTTTTGAATATTTGGGATCATTGGCTTATTGCTACGCGTTGCTCAACGTCTTCGTGGAAGATCGTACAGTACTCAACATTGATCCTCAGTCTGCTTAACCCCTGATGATGTCTGACAATTTCAAGAAACAACCTATTCTGGATGGTCAATCGAATTCGGTCGAGCAAGTCAAAGGTGTTATTGATTCTATCTCATGCTCTGGTTCCCGTGGTAGTTGTAATAGCCGTGTTCAGGCCAGATCTGCGTTGTTACGGGCTGAACTGAAAGAAAGGCAACTTAAGGAAGAAGTTGAATTACAGATGGTTTTATTGCGAGCTAAGTCAGAAGTAGAGGAGGCTAGGCTAAACGCTATGCTAGCTGACGAAGATGAGGATATCTGTGATGAGCATGTGGAGACAAGAAACAATGATAGTGGAAGTGAGCGGAATGCTCACATTCACAGGTTTCTTGTTGACTGCGGGGCGCGGGTGAATCCGGTGACAGTCCGCACCGCAGAACCAGTATCTACCTCGTCTTGTGCAGAAGTTGGCTCCGCACTAGCTCCACTATCTGCGACCTTGGCGCTACCAAAGGTTGAACTTGGGTTTTTTGATGGTAACCCGATGACCTATTGGAAATTTGTGCGACAGTTCGAGAGCTATGTCGAATCTAAAGTGCCGGATGATGGCCAGAGACTCCTTTACCTTATGTATTACTGCAAGGGTCGAGCTAGGGAGTCGATAGATGAGTGTGTCATGCTAGAACCCAGCGCTGGCTATCGCAGAGCACGACAGTTGTTGAAGGAACTCTACGGACAGCCATATTTTGTCGCTAGATCTATGATAGATGGTCTGCTACCCAATGTCAGATATGTAGGCAACAGCGTCGAAGCTTTGTCGCAGTTGTCCATACGAATGCAGAACTGTTCTATTGCATTGGGTCAAATGAACTATATGGCCGACCTCAACTCGGTGACAACACTGGAGCGTATTGTGAGATCCCTACCAGTTCACCTACAACATAAGTGGGCAGAAACTGCGGACCACATCTTTGGTATGGCACGAGAGCCGTCCTTTGATGAACTGACGGAGTTTATCTCGCGTTGTGCGAGAATTGCACGCAGCAGGTATGGTCAGGTAGTCATGGAAAGTGAACGGAAGGAATCGAGAACAGCGCATTCGTCTGGGAGCAACCGGCAAGATACTAAAAGAGGCCCCTTTGAGTCATCCAGCCTTCTCGTTAGCCGAGACCGGGTCAACGACCCTCAAGTCAGTTGTGTGTTGTGTTCTCAGAAGCACACCATCGAGGTGTGTGATTCCTTCCTAGCCATGAGTGTACCCAAGAGGTGGGATAGCTTGCGACGGCTTGGATGTTGCTTTGTTTGCCTTAAATTACACCACCGAGCCTCAGACTGCAGGGTCAAGGCGCATTGTGATGCGGTCGGCTGCGGCGGGCGTCACCATAACCTGCTGCATCGCACGCACACAGAGCCCGTGGCCGAGACAGGTAGTGGACATCAAGTTACTTGCAATATGGCTAGCACATTTGAAAAGCATACAAGGCTGGGTGTAGTACCAGTGAAAGTCGACTCCATACACGGTCCAATCTCAACGTATGCGTTCTTAGATCCCGGCTCCGACACTACTCTAGTGAAAGAGGATCTACTCGAGCGTATCGGTGTCACAAGTACTCAGTCCACCTTGTCCGTCACGACGGTAAATGGGTTAACCACCACCCGTTGCAAGAATGTCCGCCTGAGGATTGTTTCCTTAGACGGACAAGAGACAGTCGACATCAATAATGCTTATTCAGTGGCCGATCTACCCATACGACCTGTCCCGTCGATAAAGGAGGAAGCCCAAAGATGGTCACACCTGAAAGATCTTCCGTTCGACGAGATTCACGACACTAAGGTGACCATCCTTATCGGATGTGATGTGCCTGAAGCTCACTGGGTTATGGATCAGAAACTCGGAAAGCGCGGGCAACCCTACGCAGTCAGATCGTTACTTGGCTGGGTTCTTAGTGGCCCTCTCCAAAGAAAGCCGAGCGAAATTGTCTCAGTTAATTGCGTCTGTCATGATGGAACTAATCTGACAGAGATGGTCACCAGGTTGTACGATAAGGAGTTCAGTGATACCGTGTCATCCGAACCGTCTCTTTCACGTGAAGATCTCACAGCTCTGTCGATCGTGCGTAATTCAGTGAAGCTAGTCGATGGGCACTATGAAGTGCCTCCCCCATGGCGAAATGAGACGATGGTTTGGAGCAATAATTACGCTTTGGCGTCAAAAAGATTGTCCTGTCTGCGAAAAAGGTTTCTGCAGGACGAAAAATTGCGGTTACAGTACAGATCAGTCATTAGCAATCAAATTGACAAAGGTTACGTAGAAGAGGTTCCTAAATGTCAGCCTGAGCCAATTTACCCCAGGAGGTGGTATCTACCACATCATTCCGTGATGAATCCTAAAAAACCGGGCAAATTACGAGTTGTTTTTGATTGTGCGGCGAAGTTTCAGGGTTACTCGCTAAACGATAGACTCTATCAGGGGCCGGATATGACCGCTAAGCTGGTAGGTGTGCTACTCAGGTTTCGAGCAGAACCTATTGCCGTTGCAGCAGACATTGAGGAAATGTTCTTGCAAGTAAGAATACCTGAGAAGGATCGGGGAGCGTTCCGCTTCCTTTGGTGGGCGGATGGTAACCTGGACGTGCACCCTACGGAGTATCAGATGAGCGCGCATCCGTTCGGAGCTAAGTCCTCCCCCTTCTGTGCTAATTTCGCCCTACGTCAAACAGCCGACGATTATGGGCATCTGTTCGACGACATGACGAAGAGAGCAGTGAAAGATAACTTCTACGTTGACGATTGCCTCGTGTCACTGCGGGACGTTGAGGTCGCCAAGCGATTCGTTATGCAAATTTGTGGTCTGCTTCAGAAAGGAGGTTTTCGGTTGAGGAAGTGGGTCTCAAACAGCAGAGAAGTGTTGGATACCATCCCTACCTCAGAGCGTGCCGACCCCTTGCGGGAAATTCGGACTGAACCCTTACCGCTTGGTCGTACCCTAGGTGTTCAATGGGACGCAGAAACTGATTGTTTTGTGCTGAGTTTCTCCCTACCAGATAAACCTATTACCAGAAGAGGCTTATTATCATGCCTGTCCACCCTGTACGATCCCTTAGGATTTGTCTCACCATGGTTACTGCCAGGGAAACGCTTGCTGCAAGCACTGTGTCAAGAAGGTTTGGGTTGGGACGAACCAGTTAATGCTGTCAACCAACGTAAGTGGGAAGACTGGTACAGTGGCCTACGCAGCCTGAGCGATCTGCGTGTTCCCCGCTGTATTCGACCTGGTAAAACCGTCGATCCTGAAAGCACTGAACTGCACGTTTTTTGTGATGCATCGGAAGTTGGCTACGGCGCCGTAGCTTATGCTTGCGCCTGCACAGTCAACGGGCAGCGGTGCCCATCATTGTTGTTTGCAAAGTCTAGAGTGGCTCCATTGAAAGCGATTTCCATTCCCCGATTGGAATTGGTTGCTGCGGTTTTGGCGGTTCGTGTTTACGAACTTTTGACTACTAATTTGAAGTCAATGTTCACACGTGTATATTTCTGGACGGACTCCATGATCGTACTTTACTATATTACCAATACCTCTACTAGATTTAGTACGTTCGTTGCAAACCGAATAACCGCCATACTCAATTCGACATCCCCCGATCAGTGGCGACACGTGAGGTCGGAGGACAACCCAGCAGATAGCGCCTCTCGTGGGGTGCACAATCACGGAGGTGTAGAAGCATGGCTATCAGGTCCTACGTTTCTGACACAACCATCTGTAGCTTGGCCCAAAGCGTTCGCTGCTGTAAATGAACCCGCCGAGGTGGAGATGAAGCGACCATCGGCTCAGGTGAACGTGATTACAGTGGACGAGATATCTCTGTCTTGGGTGCTCAGTATTTCGAGCTGGCCTAAACTTCTAAATACTGCAGCCTGGTTGTCCAGGTTCAAGACATATTGGCTGTCCACAAAGCATCGACAAAACGACCTTACGGTTAACACAGGCCACCTAAGGTTGGGCGAAATTCAGTCTGGTGAGAAAGATATAATCCGTCTGGTTCAGAGGGCTAGCTTTCCGAGCGAACTATCTCTCTTGATGAAGTTGCATGAGTCTGGACAAACAGTGCAGTTGTCAAAAGGAAGTCCACTTCGCAAGCTGAACCCTACTTTGGTAGATGGGATAATACGAGTGGGTGGACGACTAATGCTGGCTAATGTGGAGTTTCACCTGAAATGCCCAATAATCCTTCCCAAGCGTCATCACGTGACAGATCTGATTGTTAACCACTATCATATGTTGGAGGGGCATTGTGGTGTGTCACATGTCCTTTCGTTAATCAGGCGCCGATTTTGGGTTATTCAGGGTGCGTCCGCAGTCAAACGCGTCATCGGAGCTTGCTTCCACTGTCGTCGTCTGAATGCCACCGCGGGCAAACAAATGATGGCTCCCTTGCCACCCGTGCGAATAGAACCGGGCTGGCACCCGTTTGGCAACGTTGGTGTGGACTATTTTGGTCCAATCAGTGTGAAGAAAGGTAGGGGCAGGGAAAAAAGGTATGGTTGTGTCCTAACCTGTCTTCAGTCCAGAGCCGTCCACCTCGAGGTCGCACATTCCATGAGTACTGATTCATTCCTTATGGTTTTGATGCGTTTTATTGGGAGACGAGGTTGTCCTGTCAATGTTTATTCCGACAATGGGTCTAACTTCACCGCTGCAGACAAAGAACTCAAACGATGGACGTGTAGCTTAGATCATGCCTCTATCAACAGCAAATTACTACAAAGGCATATCCAGTGGCATTATAATCCACCTTACGCAAGCCATCGGGGAGGTGTGTGGGAGCGTCTTATACGGTCGGTACGTCGCATCCTCGCATCGATCTGTGTTGAACAAACCCCCGATGACGAGACCCTGTGTACCCTCCTCGTCGAAGTGGAAAGAATATTGAATAACAGACCGTTAGTGCCTGTTACATCGGATGTTCGAGACGGACTGGCATTATCGCCCAATGATATATTGCTCCTGCGAGATAATCAAGGAATTTGCCCTGATCAGACGACGTTACAATTGTTTAAGCACAGATGGAAGCAAGCCAATTATCTGGCTGGACTCTTTTGGAGTCGCTGGACGAAACAGTACCTCCCCACCCTGCAAGCACGACAGAAGTGGATACGTAAAGAACGCAATTTCCGTCCGGGAGACGTCGTATTGATAACTACAGAACCCCTACCAAGAAATACATGGCCTTTAGGTGTGGTAGTTAATTGTGATGTTGACAAGGACGGTTTAGTGCGGACTGCCTTGGTGAGGACTAAGTCCGGTGTAGTAAGGCGAGATATCAGACGTCTGTGCCTTTTGGAAGAAGGAGTGACGTAGGTGATATGAGTGCAGCCGACACCTAGTCCGTATTGAGAGTGCAAGGTGTGAGTCATGGAGAACGGCTTGTGCCTAAACGCACTCTTCAATATCGGACATTCAAGGAGCTCAATAAGTGGGAGTCATGCTGAAGAGCTTTCATTGCATAATAGTTCCTTGGAATTGGTGTCACGCATTAAACCTGATAAATGTTGGGTCCGAGGTCTTTCGACCCAGTGACTAGTTAGGTTGGGAACCAGAGCTGAGTGGAACCGCCATTCTGCGAGCGAGCTTCGGTCGTGTTCGGATTTTGTGGCCCGGTGTATCGAGTTTTTGAACTACAATCATGTGAAAATCCGACCCAACCCAATTCCCCTAAATATTCATCCCTCTGCATTCAACCTCCCCCATTTCTGGACGTTAATTGGACCTTGACCTAGACGATTTTGTTTTGTCACGTCAATTTGATGGTTGAGCGAATAGCCAATTGTCGGTCATTGTACTTTATTTGAGTGGTGCGTGCACCCCCTTTTTTGGAGCTCGGCTCATCCCCATTGTTTTGAACCTGTTGACTACTCGGAAGAGCTCTTTTGGGTATGAATGCCTTATTGTGTGATTATGGTTCATATTTAGACCGTTCAGCAACAAATTGTAACCCAGTCCCTGAAAGCGATCTGTCGATCTAAACTGTTGCGGTTGTCTGAATAATCAGTTTGATAATTTGTTCAATAGTACCGTGGCATTGCGATCTAATCTTGTTTTGAATATTTTGGATCATTGGTTTATTGCTACGCGTTGCTCAACGTCTTCGTGGAAGATCGTACAGTACTCAACATTGATCCTCAGTCTGCTTAACCCCTGATGATGTCTGACAATTTCAAGAAACAACCTATTCTGGATGGTCAGTCGAATTCAGTCGAGCAAGTCAAAGGTGTTATTGATTCTATCTCATGCTCTGGTTCGCGTGTTAGTTGTAATAGCTACGCGTTGCTCAACGTCTTCGTGGAAGATCGTACACTCATGGTTCTGCTGAACACCGACAAAACGATTGGACGCTCATTCCTTTGTGATAAAACAGAAATTTCTTCACTTGGCTAACCGTTCATTTGTTATGGTGCTCACTGCATGTAACAGTGTGTGGCATATATTTGATCTAGATACTAGCTTAGCAGAACACGTTTTGAATTGGGCATACAAATACAGAACAGCTTCCTCTCAATTTCTGCTAAATTACTCTCTTGGGACGTGAAACCATGTGTTCGATTTTTGCCACGACACAACTGCAAGTGTCAGCTGGCGGATACGCTCAAGGTAAATAAGTGATAACAGATGCAGAGGTAATTTGGAGTTAACTCCTTATCGGTCATTGGTTACGGGAAACACAAACGTAGGATGTAACTTAACTAACTCGATTACTTTATTCGAGCCATCTTTAACATGGTACCCATCAAGTTTGATACCAGATCGCTATAGCATTTTGCAGATAGTCTGCTCAATAACTGGCACAAGCGATTGTTCAAGAAAATGCATTGCTATATATCTTACAATAAGAAAACGAACTACAAATGTGACCGAAATAGAATAATTATTCCTATCTGATAGTTGGGAACAGTGGTGGTGTTGTTCGTAGCTCGAGTTGATGGCTTTGGTATTGATATGTTCGCCGAGCTTGACATTCAAGTTGCAAACGTTTCATCACCAGGCGAGGTGACATCATCAGTGCGTAAGTGTTTCAGCGTATATGTTGAATGTGAAGATTGATCGATTCCTGCTCTTATATAGGAGAGTCAGTTGACTTACTAGCCTGGATTCTGGTTGGTCGCTTTCCG